>JBAMNC010000739.1:0-572500 GCA_037902135.1 Cetoscarus ocellatus | reverse complement strand
AGGTCCAAACTTAAAATTAAAGGTAAGAGTGTAGTACCCTGTCACTGTCCATTTTTACGGTTATGATTAAAACAGCTGTCTCAAATCCCCTGCAAGCTCCACATAGCCATGTTCACAGAGGTAGCCTACCCCCAAAATTGTTGGGGTAGGCTAAAAGAAGAATATTTTCCTCTAGTTTGCAGGGAAACCTCAGGGTAAAGTCTGGGTTAAAGAGACCTGCTGTTTGTGTTCACATGTGCTGCTAACTGAGATAAATAGGACATTTTCAGGCTCTTAGATAGGGTGACCATACGTCCTCTTTTCCCCGGACATGTCCTCCTTTTTGGCTGTAAAATTATGTCCGGGGGGATTTTATAAAATTCCCTAAAATGTCCAGGTTTTGCTCAGCTTGTTCTCCAGATGAAGCTGTCGTTGGCAACAGAAAAAGACACGCATGATTCAAACTACCGTAACTCCTCGAGTATCCACGCTATCCAAATAATTTCAACGGATTCAGAGCTTTCCAGTGATATATGATATATTACAGTAAAAGCTGGATTGCCTGAGGGGGAGGTACAGGAAGTGAGCTGAGCCAGAGAGCAGAGAGAGGATTCAGAGACAAAGTGAATCATTTAATGGTGGTTTATCGGTATTTTCTGTGTTAATAATGTAAGCATATTGTAAATAATGATATTAGTATCATTCTGGAGTGCTTTCTTGCAGTTCTTTTGCTGTATTTTCACCTGGTTCATCTTTCTGTCATTGTCTTTTTCATCATTGTTCATGTTTTATGAATTTCATTAATAGTTAAATAATACAATAATAATAATAATAAATAATATTAATAAGGTTGAGTTTCTGTTTTGTCCTCTCAAAAGTGTTGTAAATGTTTGTTTAGAGTTGTTTATAAAGAGGAACCTGCTGAAAATTCAAATCTCTTTTTTTCTGTTCTTGTAATTACACACTGGTTTAAGCATTTACAACTTTATAATGACAAATACTTGCTAGAATGATTTATTTTTGACTGAAAAAAATAATTAAAATAAAAAATAATTTATTCAAAGGGCATTTTCTAACACATTTATTGACAAAAAAGGAAAAAAGGACCAGGCGGCCATTTATATTTATAGTAGTAAAAGGATTAATATTTATAATAAAGCGCTTCATCGACCACTGGCGTTATTCCACTGTACCTACCTGTCAAGCTATTGAGCGTGCATGCAGCATGCGTCATGACACAACACATGCTGCTG
This sequence comes from Cetoscarus ocellatus, assembly GCA_037902135.1. Lineage (NCBI taxonomy): Eukaryota > Metazoa > Chordata > Actinopteri > Labriformes > Labridae > Cetoscarus > Cetoscarus ocellatus. The sequence continues at coordinate 571,268 of JBAMNC010000739.1, read as the reverse complement.
AGGGTCCTCTTTTTGTTTTTTTTTTAGAATACGGTCACCCTATCGTAGAGCATGTGTGAATGGGGTTTAACATTTGTCACTTCCCCTGTCGGTCCCTCATCAGTCCATTGCCTTGCAGTAAAACTCGTGTTGTGATCATTTCTAGGTGAGTTTAGGTATAAATGTCTAAAAAGGAGTAAATGTGCTCCATGCCAGTGCTAGACACTTTTCACAGTGCATTTACGTAAAAGTGGCCCAACAAATCTTCATTATTACAACTCAAGATAATCAGATTAAAGATTTAATATTTTACCTTAACTCAGGTTCAACATTAATTTTCTGTGACTGTTAGAGCATGTTACTTGGGACCCAGTGGAGAAATTTCAGTGTAAAGTGCTCTTGGGTGAAAATCCTGCTTTTTTTAAAAATTCCATTAATTAATGCAGAAAAGCTTCGAATTACTATTACACTTCATGCATGGGTAAACACAAGTATCAAGGTTTTTCACAGACTTTACCCTGAAATACACTCGCCCCCATAGTGTTTACCTTTCCCTCACCCCTCCATTTTCTGAGAAGGTAAAGTTAATGTATTTTTCTAGTAGATGCTCAAGTAAAAAGGGCTGACTTAAACTACACAACCACTTGAAAGAGACCTTCCCTCACAAAGAGCACTGCCACTTGTAAGTAGCAGTTTATTTTTTATTCTTCTGTGACCTTATCAAATTTCCACTGTCATGTTCACCAGTATTTTTACTGCACGGTCAAAGAACAATGCCAAAAGAAACGTAACACAAGTCTGTTTCATCCAGTGTGGCCTTCCTACCAGTTCAGTATCATGTGTTTGGCGGTCTGCCGTCTATGTAATGATTTACTCTTTCCAAACATCAGTGGAAACATAATGTTTTACATCCCTTTGAATGCCTTGTGTAGTGCAACAGAGCGTGATGTCGGCTTTCATTACTGGAATGGGATTTTTTTTTTCTTTTTTAAGTAAGCCTTGGAGTTTATCCAGACGGCCTTGTTGAAATTTGCTGCGTTGATTAACATTTTTTGTAAAAGAACTCACTCACTGTCATTGTCACTACCCATAAAAAGTGGAGCCCAGAGGACATTAAGTGGAGGATTTATGGCCCCCATATATTTGAGTGGAGGGCTGCTAAAACCTTACGAAGTCTCTCTTGGCATGCCGAGGTTTTGCTTTCTCCGTCTCGCTCTGTTGGTTTTTTCCCTGTTGCTTCAGAGTGCCTACAATTTCCCTCTCTTTATTTTCATTGGCATTTAAAGAGCTCCGTGCTCTGTTGAATGTACTCTTTCAATGGTGCGCTTTTCAACACACACATGCACACAAATACATTAGAACACACGCGAATGCACACACACAATGAAAGCAGCGGCGGCGATCATGCAGAGAGCAGACCCTGACTCTCCCGCTCAATGCCACAGGATGCTGGAACCCCAGCAAGCTTGAGACATCACCAGGTCTGAAAGCATTTCTCCACATCTATGCTTGGCATTGTCGGGAGGGCATTAATTGATTGGCTTGGTTTCAGTTTCCTTTGGTGGAGTGGCTTTAGTTTGAGCTTTATGAAGGCTGCTGAAATCTTTTCAGACCATTCTCTTTGCCTGGTGGAGCAGAGCGCAGCGGTGGAGCAGCCGCTGTATCCACCTTTATTGGCGGAAATCGCCCTTGCACATTTTAATCTACCATCTCCTGGGGTCTCATAACACTTTATGGCTTTATATGTCTCATCAGGTTTTATATGCTGGGATCACACAAAAAAATGACTTTCCTCTTTTTTTCACTCATTCGATCTTCTTTGTGGCTTTCAGTTTAGTAAAGTCAAGTTAAACTTTATTGATCTAGGACATTTCATGCAAAAAGCAAAGTACAGTCAGTCAATCTTTACTTGTAAAGAGCCAATTCATATTGATTTTATCTACAGAAAAAAGCAGGTTTAGATTGTTCTCATTATCCTTTTGACAAGTATTCTGATAAGGTTAGACGTCTTCGTAGGCATACCAGCTAAACTGTTTGTTAGTGCAAATAGCTTATCAGCCAATGCAGCATCTCAGAGTATGGGGAAGACAGGTGATCTTTGAACGTGGCATGGTTGTTGAAAACCTGACACACCAGATGGAGTGTTCAATGTACTTCACCATTCCATCTGGGAAAGAGCCCATAGAAAGTGTTTGTGAATGCGCAGAACCTTTCTAAGGCAAGTACTGCAGGTCCTGGAAATCCTGGATTGGTGATCGTTCTGTCAGTCACATTCATTACAGGCCAACCAGAGAATGTAGTAGGCGGTCGCTACTGCTGCATGTAAGCCTCTATGTAAAACAAACTAACACTAAAACATGTCAGAAATGGACTTTCAGTGTTATTTTTTTTTTTATTTAATCAAGAAATGGAGTGAAGATTTAATAAAGCCACGACTAAAGCTGTTAACCTCTGCACGAACAGTGAATTCCTGCTGTCGACTCACATGTAGCTTCCACCTCTTCCCACTTTATAGGATGCTGATTAGGCCGTGCCGCTTTAGGTCGCTCACAATCGTTGAAGGTTGGAACTTGGCAAGCTGGATCTTCCTGATTACAGAAATTGAATAAGATGAAATACATCACAGTGTGGACCTTTAAACATGGTGTGCACATCTTCGCTGTCAAGTAAAAACCTCCCATCTCCAAAATTGCTATTTTTCAGGAAAAAAGTTTTAATACTGACTAAATAAATGTTGCATTATCCTGATTAAAAAATATTTTTTGTACTTAAATTTGGTTATAAGTTAACAAAATCTGCTCACCAGCACAGAAGGTGACTAACTGCATTGAAAAAAGAAAATCATAAAAAATTGAGATAGGTTTGTGCCTGACAGCGAAGTTATGTTGTGTAGCAATGTCTAGCCAGACAGCAAACTCTGGGGCTGGAAATAGAGGCCCATTTAGAACTACCAAAGCCTGTTGTACCCAAAACGTCCACTTGAGGAAGAAAGCTGACATGCAAATGATTGTGTGCGATGGAAAGACGTGTTTAACAGCTTAAAAACACATTCTTACAGGCTTCATGCTCAATATGTATTGCATCTTTGTGCTCTCACTGTACGAGGGGATGATTTTCTTTTATATCTCACCTGTTTTTATTTTATTAAGGATTTCCGGTTTTGGAAATGGGGACATGGTTGACATTGCCACATGGAGTTGCTAATGGTCATTCTGCCTTAAATCCAGTCTCAACATGGCTTCTCTATCTTTGAATTGGTTGAGCAGGGCTCAACAGTGCGAGGAGGTACTCGCATTTGCCACTAAAAATATTACAGTGCGAGTTGTGATTTGCATTTGGTAGCACCCATGCGACTACGAAAAATGACCGTTCAAAACATGTTTTATGTTGTGTTGCATATGTTGGAAGTTGTGGCCGGTGGTGTTCTTGAATGCAGCCTCAGCTGAAAACATGTTCAGTTTTGTAACGTTTGTTTTATTGACCTAACTGCGCCGCTAGCTAGCCCTCGGTACACCCGACATGCCTGCACCGCCCCATGCGTGGTACAGACGAACACAAGCAGGCGCAGGAGTTGGATCGAATTCCTCGACTGAAGGCCCCTCCAAGCTGATCTGCATCAAATCTTCGGTTGTCGAGACTGCAAGGCTGCTTCTTGTGGAATTCTTGATCCGGTTTTGGGCTGAAAAACCTCTCTCACACTGGGCAGCCGAGACCGGCAGCACCAGCATTGTTATAATCCTTAGCATGTTGACATAATTAATGTTGGCTACGTATAGATGCCCAAAAGTGCAGTCTGAATAACTCAGAAATGCAGCTATAGTCTATAACAAAAAATCCACTATAAACTAATGTATATCAAACCATTTATTAGTATAGTTGCGTATTTGTTTTGATAAATTAAAGGTGAGTTGAAATTGATTTAAAATATGTTATTAATTTACTACTCATCTTCTTAAAGTGATATATTATGCCACAGTGCAATGAAATGCCCATCACTTTAAGAAGATGAGTAAAAACAGAGCTTTCAATATTACAAAATCACAATTTAAGCATTGTATAGTTGCGTATTTGTTTTGATAAATTAAAGGTGAGTTGAAAATGATTTAAAATGCGTTATCTTCTCCCTTAGAACATACTGCAGTGGACCGCTGGCTGAGTCTGACCTCCAAGTGGGCCAGACGACCAGATTATAAAAGCTGCTGGGGTGATATCTTTTGTGTCTAAAGAGACTGAGCAGACTTTGATTTTGCATTTACAACGAGTTGGGTTGTAACTAATTGTTTCATGTCATTTGAAATTAAAGGACATTGACCCGGCCCCTCCCCTCAAAATTCAAGCACCTTCTGTAAAAACTATGTGAAAGTTGTAAATTATAACACAGTTGAAATAAGCTGAAGTCTGTTGGAGAAAAGTATTGGGTTAGGATTACTGGTTAATAACAGACAATTGTTACAGTATTATTCTCTCTGCACTCTTTGTCTTTGGAGAATTTTACTTGCTGTTTTGATAATACTCAGTTGCACTGTGCACATGGATTCACTTTAAAAAGCTAGTGTATGTTTTTTATTCAAATAAATTGAATAATTCTGCTTAAAAATGCCTCCTTATTGAACGCATATCACTGTATTAAAGAAAAACACACTATTTGGTAACTTTTCATCATGCTACTAAAAATATTTGTGTGCTACTAGATTTTTCAACTTGGTAGCACCCGTGCTACTTGGGAAAATGCTAAGTGTCAAGCCCTGTGGTTGAGTTAAAGCACAAAAAAAAGCTAATTTTTTTTTTCTTCTGGATACCTTGGACCACTATAAACTTGTTGAAAAGGAATTAAATATGTGACCTTTTAGCAGAATCATGTATAAATTTGTACCAGCAAAAATAGCTCGAGCTGCCATTTTTGTTTTCAGATATTATCACCAAGGACACATGAGCTTGAGAACACTTAAAAGCTGAGAAAACATGTAACAGTGTATTTAAATAGGAAAATTTGTAGTCAGCATTTTTAATTCCCCAGAAACAAATGCTGTTTGTGTGTCATACTTACGAGTAGAGTCAGTCTCTGTGATATAATTGACCACACATGAGATCAAAGTGTGTTTGTTCAGCAACATTTTACGATGTGCTTTTTAATGCAGAAATGTGACAAGATGCTGAAAGTGTATGAACTTGCTCCAAACTCTGTTGCAGTAATTAAATGCTGGGGTTTTTCCTCCCATAAAAAGCCAGCAGTCATCCTGAGGGTAACGGGATCCAGAATAATCTGGACAGGGAGGTAATTGGAGAGGTAGGTGTCAGAATCTAATCATCAAAAATTGTGGCATTACTCGATTTGACTCATGTAGGCCGCCGTGTTCAACGCCTGCTTTCTTTAAGCATTCACACACACTGTTACAGCACACGCAGATGGCCTTGTATCCACATCTGGTAACAGCTGGAGTGGTGAGCACATCTGTTCTGACCAAGGTGGAAACAGAGCGGTTGCTGCGGCTGTAATACTGACCTTCTCTTTTATGTTTTTTTTTTTTGCATTTTTCTGGCGCTTTAGTGCCACAGCAGCCCAAATCCAACACCAGCGGGGTTCTCTTGTGCTCCCCCGATTTCAGATTGAATGGCCTATCAAGCTCGCCCAAGGGGAACAAATGTCTGCCCAAATCACATCGTTTACACTCTCATACACATTGTTTTCCCCCGCCTCCTTTGTGTTCTTGCGTCCGTGACTCCCCTGACTTTCTGCCTTTGTTCTTTTACTCCTTCTACCCCTCCTTTTCTGCTTCTGTCCATCTCATGTTCGCAGATTATCAGTGTAGGTCTGTGCCACTGTTGAAACAATTATCAGCAGCATTAGAGCCCAAGAAACGATGTCTAAAACTGACATTAAAGAAAATTGTTTTTGCATGACACCCCCATTGCATCATAGTTTGTCCCATTACGCTGGGTTGTATCCAGCTGTATCACATCATTACTGTGCATTGCATTGTATTGCATCTAAATGAATTTACAGTGATATATCTTATTGTATGGCAGTTGGGGGTGGGAATCCCTCTTTTGCATGGTGATTTGACTGAATCTAAATTCACATGTCATTCCTTACATTTTAAGGACAAGAGAGCATCTAGTAATTTATTACAATTTTGAGTAACATGCCCAACAGCCATCATATTAGCGTCATACACTGCTTCCCGTCATATTGTATTGTATTGCATCATTTTATTGCACATCATTTTGAGAATAAACAGCACAAAATTGCAAATATTCATGTACTGATTTTACAAATAGCTTTTGTACTCTACATGCTGCACAGGTCAAAATACATTCAACATCAAGTGACACTGGTCTAATGCTTATTTTAATTCATTAAACAGAAAAGGATGTATATAGGCACATCTGATAGAACACAGTAGAAGCTTTAGTAAACACACCATAAATACTGTATACTGCAGCTCCAGTTTGCATTCTATACCCTTGTCATTTTTACGCCTTTTGTACAATAGTACAGGGTGCTGTAAACACAACCAAAATACATCACAGAGCACTTTCATTGGTCAGACGTGGACTTGCAAGATGCAAAACGTCAGAAAAGTCAACCTCCTTACAGAAACTGAAAAGCTGCAATGTTGCTTGACTGCATTACATTATAGGTGTGTTATCTTGCATTGACCAGCGTAGCGCAAAAAGAAGAAAAAAATATTAACGTGCAAAATATTTGTCCAAAAAAATGCATCTGTGCATGTTGTCCCAGGGCACCAATTGTACTCTGAAGTACAAATGAAGATGAATCAGTCTGATTCCATGTCTGCAGTTAGGCAGTTCTGTCTTGCCAAGCTCCAATCTACAATGATTGTGAGCGGCCCAAAGCAGGATGGCCCAATCAGAGTCCAATAGAGCAGGAAGAGGTGGGAGCTACAAGCGAGGCAACAGCAGAGAGGGACTACTGTCAGGAAAATTTCCTACACTGCCCCTGACTGACAGCCCAGATGGAAAGAATGACAGGCGAAGGAACTTTTCTTCTTTTACTTGCACAAGGAGTGGAGCAGGTTACAGCAAGGCAACTTCCTCTCGCACTAAAGATTCATAGTATCTCTTCAAACTTATATGCAGTGCTACACAAGTGGCCGTTTGTCCAGAAACAAGCATCAACCAATAATATTGAAGTTCAGAGTTACACAAACGTGTCACAGCAGTGGTCATCTTTCTCACTCAGAAACTGTGAGTTCCTCTGCTGATCTGATGGCGTACTTATCAGAGACAATATGTAGTTCTTCTGCTGATGTGACGGCGCAGTCCTCTCTTATCAGAGAGAAGATATTCTGTTTTGATTTCTCGTTTCCGGTTCCTAGTTTCAGCATGAAGGCTTTTAACACAGGCATATAAAAGGATCGTAACACATCTATAATCATAATGATAATAGATATCTACATTTTCTTTACAGCTACTCATACAGAGATTAGCATAGGTGCTAACAGCTTCAGTAGCAGTGTTATCAGATTTGGACCGCACTTTATCAAATTAAAAACAGATGACAACACTTCAAACTTCTCAATAGGAAGGATAATTTTACTCTATTACTGACATGTTTTGCCTGGAGTTTGCTTTATGAAGTGGCTTACGTTCTTTTCCTTTACACCGCGGCAGTAGCACCTGCCTGATACATTATCTGATTTGACCGTAATGAATGGGACTGATTGGCCGATCATCCAGTCACCTGCCAGATATGCTTTGAAAGGTTCTTCCCATTCCCAAACACTTTCTATGAGCTCTTTCTCAGTTGGACTGGTGAAGTATATTGGTTATATTGAGGTTATGTTTTTGCTGGCGTATGTTTGTCTGTCTGTTCGTTAGTAAGATAAAGCAAAAACTACGGGACAGATTTTGCTGAACTTTTCAGGAGATGTTGGTAATGGCCCAACTTAAAAATGATTTGATTTTGGTGGTGATCCAGATATCCACCATTAGCGAACAATCACTTTAGCTCAATAACTGTCTAACTAATAATGATATCAACATGATTCTTAGTGCTAGGTGTGGGTTTTCAGGGTCAAGGAACCATATTATGTTGGTAACTTTATCTTGTGAGCTATTGCTTATAGATGTAACAGCAATATTTGAGCTAACTTGGTGGAGGTTTGCGCTCTCCGAGTGCTTTCTAGTTGTATCATATGGCACTCCATTGTCTTGTATTGTACTGTACTGTATTGAGAAGTTCCCATTGAATCTAATTGTATCACATCATTTGTTTTACAGCATGTACCATATCTTGTTGTTTTGTGTTGAATAGTCATGTAATCACATGGTTTTATTTTGTGCCTCATTGTGTTGTTATATATTGTGCAGTTTGTTCTCATTTAGTTTTATTTTAGTTTTAGTTTAGTTTTATGTACTATTGTGCCAAATACTTATATACAGTATTGTTTGTATTATGTTGTATTGTATCATATACTGTATGGCAACTCATCACGACTTACTGTAACACATTGTAGCTTCATGTAAAAATGGCTTTAAACTGTTCTGCACATAATAGACAGCTGAGGTTTGACAGTCACTTCGATGAGACACAAGCCAATCATGTCAAGACCTGTGAGCCTATGTTTTCATTTTGTTGACCCTTTCAGTGCCTTCTTGTTCTCCGAGAAGCGGCACCAGGTTGCAGTAAAATAAAAACTTCTGTGACACCTGTGCAGGTGAAAAAAACTGACTGAAGCCAAATTTCAGAAAAGTCAGAATTTAAAATGCACCCAAAGACTCATGGCCTGTCTCTCGAATTCATTTAATTTCACTTTCTCATTCTTCTTCCATCTCGAGATCCATGAGACCTATTTCCTTTCTCCTCCATCACCTTCCTCTTCTCTACATCTTACTTTTTACTTGCTCCATTTTTGCAATCAATCTGCTGTTCATCTTATCTAATGAGCTCATTAGAGTGTCTTAAGCAATGGTGATTGATAATAATGGCTTAGAAATGTCCCATTGATTCACTTCTATATCAAGCCTGTAAAGAAAAGGCCCTCTGCATTAGAGCAATGGGCCAACTCAATCTTATCTTTCACCTATATGTTAAGACCTTTGTTTTCAACTCAACTGTCCCTCCCCCACTCTAAATGTAATGATGTGACGTGTTAGTCATTGGCACATCTGCTTGCAAACTTAAACCCTTATCAAAGATGTGGAAAAGGTGAAATGTGTGAGGTGCTAATTAAATGTAAGACTTTGTCTGCAACAGGCTGTAATTCCACAATACGTGGATGAAACATTAGAACCATGTCATTCCAGATAATCAGAGTTAAGCTTCATGCTATATAACACTTTGTCTCATGAAATTGTTATCCAGTTGTGTTGTACTGCATTGCACCATATACAGTTAGGTATACATGTGGTAAAGTACAACTTGCCAGATATTAATAATTATTTTTGATACCAAAATGTATCTAAAATGTGTGAAATGGATGTAACTTGCAACCTTACTATGTTGAAAATTTCAGTTATATATCGGTAATGCCAAGACAACCGACAATTCAAGCTCCAATTCGGATGTTTTATGAGACTGACTAATCTTGAAGTTTAGAGACAGGATGGGGGGGATTAAATAAGTGAGTACTTCTCCCTTCACTGTTTTGAACATGTACACTATATAATTGCATGTTATTAGGGTATACTTCAATTTTGAACAATATTATGATGTTTATTACAAGTTTTTCCCTTCCTGTTTGTTTCTGCATGTTCAAACTAAAAAAAAAACGAATATTATATCATTGATTGGTTTTGTATCATATTATTACACCCATCACATTGTATCGTGTTGTATGGTTTCATCAAGAGTGGTGCAGGAATGAGTCCTGAAACACAAAAGTGAGTTAGTACTTTAGCACCTCAGGCCCCAAAGTCTATTGGAAACTGTTTTCCTGATAACATGATCTAATAATGTCTGAAAATGGTTCAATGATGAACTCATGCATACAAGATTTTAATGTTTAAACTACCAAGGACACTAAACGTTGAAGCTTTGTAGGTGAAATTCTTTCCCATTCTTGCCAGATGTATGACTCCAGTTGCTTAATCGTCCAGGGATTTCAGTTGTCATATTTTGCGCTCTATAATGGGACAGTTCAATGTGAGACAGGTCTGGGCTGCAGTCTAGTACCTGAACTCTTTAATTCAAGCTTCTGTAACATGTGAAGAATGTGTCTTGGCTTTGTCTTGCTGAAATAAGCAGGGACGTCCCTGAAAAAAACGTTGCTTGAATGGCAGCATATGTTGCTCCAAAATGTACCTTTCAGCAAATCAAAAAGAGTGAATATTTGGAACATTAAATATTTTGTCTTTGTATTTTAATCAATGAGTTTAAGTTGAAAAGGATTTGCAAATCATAGTTCATCCATCCATCCACTATCGGTCTGCTTAACCCCTTCTGACAGTTGGTGAGAGGCGGGGTACATCCTGGACTGATTGCCAGACAATCACAGGGCCACATAGAGAAACAGACAACCATTCATGCTCCAACCTGTTTGGCGTCACCAATCAATCTAATGAGCATGTTTTTTGGTCTGTGGGAAGAAGCTAGAGTGCCTGGAGAACCCATGCATGCTTGGGAGGACATGCAAACTCTGCACATAAAGGCCCTGACCGATACAGGGATCGAACCAGCACTTTCTTTTTGTGGGACATGTGCACTACCTGCTGCATCACCATGCCGTCTGCAAGTCATTGTATTCTGTTTTTATTTACACTTATATATTGTCCCATTTTCATTGAAATTGGGGGCTTATATTGTATTTTGCCCTATTTTATCGCATCCGCACCACATCCAACTATATTCCATCTTCCTTATTAATGTCATATTTTGAATTTCAGCCTTTATCAAATTGACTTTAGGCCTTTATACCTGAACAGCTCTTTGCTGTGATTTCCTTTTTCCTTCAACAGTCTTAAATTCCTCCATATTTCACATGTTTACAGAGACCTGTGAGTGAAACCGAATGTTAACAGAAGGCTTCATATTATTCCAGCCAATCAAAACAAAAGAGACGTGTTACAGTTGGTCAGTTTGCTGGAAGTCTTTAATTTTTACGGCCGGGCTTCTTAACAGCCATGACTGATGGAGCCATTTGCCTTTAAAGCTGTAAGAGCTACTGTGTGTAACGCCGGCGAGTTCGCGAAGGCCACTGGCAATATGTCTGAGGGAATACTACAGCTTTGTGTGTTTGCATTTGTGTGTACATGAGGGAAGGAGAGAAAGAGACGGAAAAGGAAAAAGTGGGGTGGGTGGGTGCTAATGATGATTTGGGAGTGGGTGTATGTGACAGAATTCGCGCCCACATGAATAGCGCGCAGTCAGCATGCAAGCTTCAAATCACTTCAATAGTTTCACATCAACCAATTTAATGGCACGATCCCGGCCAGTGAAGTTTTTATTCCAAATCCTGTCCATAATCTAATGGCCTTTGAAAGTCTGCCACTTCCCCCCTGGCTGACAGGTTGTGCATTTGGATCTAATTGAATCCATTTACATCCTGCACAAATGGAAAGCACATGGAGGCCGACCCACCTGGTTCTGATCAGCTACTGAGTTGGGAGAAGCACACACTTCGGAGTTACGCCCGGCGCCAGCAGGGGATACACTTCACAGCCGTGTGCGGAGAGAGAAACACCTTTTGATATTGCTCTTGGCTCTAATTTAATTCAGTTGAGTTCAGATGCCCCTCCTCCCCCCTCACATTTCCGTGTATTCGTATCAGTCTGGCAGAGCTGGGGTCTTTACAGTTGTGTGATGCTTTAGCCACAAGGGGGAGTCGACCAGCACACTCTCATGTAGCCTTCAGTGGGCACTGAGCATTCATCCACAGCACAAGACAGCAGAGACGACTGTGTTTTTCAATTCAGAAATTACACAATTAACAGGAACAGTGGCATAAAGATAAGAGTGTTTCACTAGGCTGATCACAGTGTTTCCAAGACTTTTGCAGAATACTGTATTTATGAAACACTTAATTGAATGATTTCCTAACTGAATGATGACATTATCATGGCTTCAGGGTTTTCTAGACCCTTTTCCGGGGTGCTGAAGTACCTCTGAATGGTATCAGCACCCTTAAAATGTGATTGCATTGGCTATAATTTCTACAGATTTTTGTAACTAAGGTGTGCAGATGTCTTTATTCTATTTTTAGCTCTCACTTTAAAAGGTGTATAATAATAACATTCATTAAGTCTGACATCTTAGCTGATATCATGTCAACAGTTATAATTCAAAGCTAATGTTGGTTTACATGCCCCAAATGCCCTTGTTTTTTAGGATATTAAAAAAATCATAACTTTATGCCATCCCCAAACTGTCTAACCCCAACCTAAAGATGAAATATTAACAATTGAATGGAGTGAATGGATTTTTTTAAGTCAAAAAGCAAAATGTTTTTTCTTTGTTTTTTTACCAGCAAAATGCACACAAACAAACAGTTTGACCTGATAAGTGCTTAAAGCCTTGCTTCCCAACCTTCCCAATGAGACTGATTAAAGTGCACCTGTTTTTCCAAGGCATTGGAAAATGATTGGAAAAGCAGGTGCCAAAGTTGTTAGAAAACTCCCGATCAAAGGGTAAATGGAGAAAATTGTGGAGATATTTTAAATGAATTGAAGGAAACCCAAATTTTATTTCAGAAGGAGTGATGACAAAGTGATTTGGACAACTCTGGCACTCTCTCAAATTTGCTGAACCATCTCTTTAACAGTGGAAACCATTTCTGCTGTCCTTCTTATACTGAGTTGCTGGTCATTTCTATAGTTTGTTTGATTTGTTGAATGTCCTCAGAAGTTGTTGACGTTAATGTGTGCCCAGGACATTCAACTTCTTGGACATCCTGTCTGACTTCAAAAAATCTTTTGTTCCGATCAAACACACATGCATGTGACATTCAGTGTTCCCCATACATCTCAGTTAATGTATGAAAAGATTTGGTTGATGTTTTTTTTAGTTAATGTGTTCAACTTTTAAGCTAATCATTTTGTGACACCTCTATAAAAACACGTGTGTCAGTCAGTAGCTAAAAGTGAATTAAGGACATCACTTAATGGAAACTAACAGCATCCTTTAATGTATAAAACTTGGTGTGACTGTGAATCACATGATTTTATCCTTCTAAGTGCAGTCTCATTACTTAATAGCCATACCTTATCAAGCAATACAATGATTTATACACTAAGCACATACAGTACTTTCTTGAAGGATTTTTGCACTAAAATTTGTGCCTACGCCTATTTTTCTGGATTTTAGTTATAAAGAATTGAAATTGATGCTTATTTTAACACAGCAGTGTTTCTCTTTTTTTTTCGTGTAGTGCAGGAAGGGACCAGACTCTTCTTCCGTTCAGTTGGGGAGGTTGGGAGCCACTGCTTTAAAGCATGCTGACAAAAATGCAGGGTGTTTGCACCTGAATATGATATCTAAGTAGACTTGTGTGGTCCAGTTGTTTTTAGGGAATACACTGTAAGGTCTTATCATTGGTCCTGTTCTAAGAGCACCGATCCTACATCTGTGGGGTAGCCTTAGTGCAAGAGACTCCTACCTGACTTTAAAAATTTTACACATATTGTAGTATGTGTCATATCGAAGTCCCCTTATTGGGATTTGCATTGTGCATTGAGGTTGCTATACCCAGCCCTGCTGCACGGCCTGTGTCCTTCTGTCTGGAGTAAAGTAACAGTAAAACAAAGACTCTTGCCAACAGAAAAGTGAAGCATTGAAATTGTGTTCAGGACAATTTACTTTCACCCAAACTCTGTTTAAGTTTGTTTTAGTTGGTCTCACCTAAACTTCAATAAATTACATAGAGCTCTTGGCCCCAACTGCAGCAATATTTAGCCAAACTTATGTGTTGGCTTTCTTCTTATAGAGGCTGAAATTACCAGAAAAAATATGAATAATGTGTTTACTGTAAAACTGAAACTCTGACAATCTCATGTCAATAAAAGAGGGTATGCACATGACGTCACAGTCAGCATAAGTGAGTGGGATTCCAGTCATTAAGCAGTCAGAGGTTTTAGTCCCACTGAAAAGTAAAAGAAAAATTCAGTAATTATATTAATTATAAAGGTCGAGGTCATAACTTTAATCATAATCATTTGCTTGTAAATGCAATTTTGTGAGTGCAAAATCACTTGAACGCCTTATCGCAATTTTTTCAAACTGCAAAAATGTCCACCATGACACAGCTATCAGCTATTTACATTTTGGAGAAGATTTAAAAAATCAAGGTCACAGAGCCCCTTGGTCGTCCTTTGCTCTTGAATGTGATCTTGTTAAAGCAATACCTAAAACTCACAGTGAAAGCTTGATTTCAATCTGCCTCCTTAAACACCCCACACCCTCTTTTCACAAGGATAGTGTCCTGCTTTAGTATTTAAAGGCAGTCTTCCTGAAATATTCAAGCAACTGCCAATAGTGCAAATGTAGAAAACAGCACAGAGTTTCTAGTGAAAATCAGCTTTCACCTCCAAAAAATCTGATTCCAGGAAGCAGCTTCAAGTCAACACTAGTGGAAAGTGTTCAACAACAGCAATATATGTACATTTTTATGAGATAAATAAACAGCATGTATTGTTTGGTATGTTTAAGGTGCTGAAAGGGAAGTTCATTACTTTTCCAAACAGCCAGGCTAGCTTGTTTCCATTGTTTTAATTCTTTGTGCCATGCTAATTTCATTGTATATCTCTGAATTTTCCATATGCATCAGCAGTGCGTGTCCAAACAGCATTTTTGTTTTGGTCTTTCTTGTGTTATATTGAGATATTGAATCATAGCTGAGCTATACCGCTGGTGTTATGCAGGCCTCCATCTTAGGTTAATTATTTCTGAATGCTGTTTAGTAATGAAGAGTGACATTTGCAGCATTTATTTGATTATGCACTAAAATAAACAGTCCAGGCCTCGCTCATGACCTACATTCATGTGTCTGCAAATGGATTATAGCTAATGGGGGAAAATGGGTAACACTATGACCTTCATCAGGTCCCCCCCTCCTAGCCCCACCCCACACCACATCTGGTTTGACCATCCACACCCCAGACCCCTGCTAGCCAGCCCCGCCTGCACCTCATCAATCCTCAGTGTCATCATTGCCACACTTCTGGCCATAGCCAAAGTATGCCTTGACACCGAGACGTGAAAATGATGAATGAACTTTTCCGGACAGGAAACGTCTACAGCCGAGGAGACAACCCCACCTTCACTCATCTTTCCAATCCATTTTTCACTTTCTTTCCTCTGCCACGTCTCCTCTGCTGAGTCGATAGGAGCCAAATGATCACGTTCACCAAACATCTCCATCAAAAATATGTGGTTGCATTTTTCAGGAAAGTTGAGCCCTCATAATGGATTAAGTGACGACATATTGTAAAGCTGAGGACCTGGAAATTCTTTTTTAAAGTCCCATTTTGTCTTACTCTGAATTATTTTTTTCCAAAATACACATTAAATTCACATTGAATTTTGGTATTTTCTCCATTTTATCCCAATTTTTCCAGCATGGACTACTTCTGGACAATTAATCAAGCCTTAACTATAATTTTAGCTCACCAGAGCCATGAAAATAAGAGATTAAACAATCATTGTGCCACAAGATGTTCTGTTTTTGACTTGCCCATAGTATTATGTGGTAAATGGGCGGTTTGGTTTTCCTGCACCATAGTAATCAATTCTGCTAAACTAAGACCTGTTGGCCTCATTATAGACACTAATGCCACCACATTGTGGTCACAAAAGCAAATTATACTGATCAGTGCAAATTCAAGACGGCAACCGATTGGACAAAACTCAACCACACACAACACCTCCTTAAATTTTAGGGATTGAAACTTCAGTGAACTTTATTGATATTTTTTCTTTATATAAAACAGCCCCACCAAAATCACTCACCCTCAGTCTTGTGCTGTATCCCTCAAAATCTTGTAAGAAAATAAAGTGCAGGACAGCACTTCAGAAACTTAATCAACAAATCCCAATTCCAATGAAGTTGGAACGCTGTATACAACTTACATTAAAAGCAGGATTCAATGATTTGCAATTCCTATTTGATCTATTCAGTTGAACATAATACAAAGACAAGATTTTTAACGTTCAACCTGATAAACTTTATTTTATTTTTGCAATTATTCCCTCATTTTAAATTTGATGCCTGCAATACATTCCAAAAAAGCTGGGACAGGGGCAACTAAAGACTGGGAAAATAGAGGAATGCTTAAAAACACCTGTTTGAAACATTCCATGGATGAACAGGTTAATTGGAAACAGGTGAGTGTCATGATTGGGTACAAAAGGAGCATCCCCGAAAGGCTCAGTCATTCACAAGCAGGGATGGAGCGAGGATCAACACTTGTGAATAACTGCATGAGCAAATAGTCCAACAATTTATGAATGTTTCTCGACATGCATTTACAATAAATTTAGGGATTTCATCATCTACAGTCCATAATGTTATCAAAAGATTCAGAGAATCCAGAGAAATCTCTGCACACAAGCAGCAAGACCGAAAACCAACACTGAATCCCTGTGACCTTTGATCCCTCAGGTGGCACTGGATTAACAACAACACTATTCTGAATAGGATATTACCACGTGAGCTCAGGAACACTTCAGAAAAGTATTGTCAGTTAACACAGTTCTTCACTACATCCATCTCCATCGCCCATCTCAAACTCGTCTGAGATGGACTGACAGAAATTGCAAAAGTGTGCTGTGGTCTGACAAGTCCACATTTCAGATAATTTCTGGAAATCCTGGACATTGTGGAAAAGGACCATCCAGATTGTTATCAATCCAAAGTTCAAAGCCAGCATTTGTGATGATATGGGTGTGTGTGTAGGTGCCCATGGCATGGGTAACTTGCCAATGGTGCTCCCAGGCCCCCTCTGGAAAATTGCTGGCCACCCCATTGCCCCTACCTCCAGTGGTCCCACCAGTTTACCTGACTGATACCCCTTTCCCACTGGCCAAAAAATCTGTTTAAACCTGGTAACAATCAGTTCCTGTGGGCAGTGGGAAACGGTCTAATTGGCATTTCACCCCGGGTCGACTGACCCTGCAAACCACACAGGTTTTTATCTGTGCCCCCGATCTGCTCCAGTGGGAATGTCACACCCAGATCAACCCACTAATTTACGGGATGTCGTTGGCGTAACGTGCCTACGGCATAATATCGTACCCGTCCGCAACTCTTTGCCATCTCAGCAACAAATTCCATCTGCCTTTGTATCATCAGCACTTGAATGTAATTCAGTCTGAGCTGAGTTTGTACATTTATAAAAAGGGACAACAGTACAAAGTACAGAAAACAGTTGACTACTGTGTCCACTGCTTCCATGCCCCTTTCTATTGTTTACATGGACGTGTTTCGGCGTGCTGATGATGTCATCAACGTGATGGGAGAAGAGTCACTTGCCGATTGTATGCGGGTTAACCCGTGTTTACCTGCTTATTTTAGTGGGAAAGTGGTATTACTGAGGCACAGGCTCAATGAGGAACGGTAATTTATATCTCTGCTAATGTGCCAAAATATTGTCTTTTTAATGAAAAAGAGTCAGGGGGGATGCAACACACAGCCACAACTGGAACTGAATCTGAGCTGCCACAAGAAGGACCAAGTTGAAATGCCACCCTAAGATTTTCACTGACCCCCCCCAATGAAAATGTTCTGGGGGCACCACTGCAACTTGCACATCTGTGAAGGCACCATTAATGCTGAAAGGTGAATACAGGTTTTAGAGGGACATGCTGCCATCCACGCAACATGTTTTTCAGGGACATCCCTGCTCATTTCAGCAAGGACCAAGACACATGCTGCACGTGTTGCAACAGTGTGGCTTAGGTGGTATTTACACGACTCAGTTTCCAGCCCAAAACAGAGAGTTTTCATTGCGTTTTAGCCTCCCGTTTACATGAGAACGGTGCCTGGAGCACCTGAATCCGATATCTTTTGAAACCAGGGTCCACAGCGGAGAGTTTTCAAATCATGTAAACAGGATTCATTGTTTCAGGGGGAAAATGGGGGAAACGCTGACGTCACTGCATGGCCAGTACTCTTTCACATGAAGGCTGCGTGCGCATACCAGGAACAACAACAGCTTCGGCCGTCTACCGAGTAACGTGTGCTGCTTACTGTGCTCGGTTTGTTATCAGGACAAAACTATGCAGACAGATTGTCCCGACAGATTTGTTGTCCAGACAAGAAACTCCTGCGTCTTAGTGTGTCCACTCACCATTGTTGTTTGTGGAAAGTTTTTCTTCTTCATAAGTGTGTTGTAACAGCGCTGTTTCTCTGCAAGCCTACATTGCCATCTACTGGACTGGCATGCACGCTACAGCGTTTTAAGTCCTTCTTCCGTCGCAGATCGTTTTTGAAGACGCAAAGGAAAAACCTTCGCGTTTCAGGTGAGAGCGTCTCCGTGTAAACAGGGCCTTAGAGTAAAAGAGGGCAGGTACTAGACTGCCTGCCTGCAATCCAGACCTGTCTCCCTTTGAAAATATGTGGAGCAACTTACTGGCTGATACTCTAATCTTTCAGAGATTTCAAGATTTATGGATATTTTTCAATGATATTTAGAATTTGTTCTACGTGTTTTTCCATGCTTTAGTGTGGGCATGAGCTGGAGTATGTTCCCGACCATTAAGATTCCAAAAAGTTTAGATTTTCACAGACTGAGTTCTTCTGATCCACCTGTATTCTCAGTCTGTCTGAGATGCCCTGTTGGAGCTCCTGCCAATTTAAGCCCCCCTCTCCTTACATGGACCAAATACACTCTGATTGGTCGACCAGTGTACTTGGTGGTAACTGGTCAGATCAACCCAGTTCAACATCTTGTTTTCAGTGGCTCTGTGACTACTGTCTCTGCTCTGCAATGGGCTTGCCAGTTTGAGTAAATGGGCTTAAAATGCTGACAAAACAATGGTAGGATGTCACAGAGGTAGGCCTATTTAAGGGGGGCTCTCTTTGATAGGTTGTGCATGTGACCTCTGATGTGTCTGTAGTTTACCTCTTGTGGGGAACTGCAGTTTTGGTACCTCTTCATTGTTTTGTTTTGTTTTAGGGTTTTTTAATGCTGCTTGATCTCTACACATCATCTTTTATTATTGTGTTGATTGGGTGACTGAGAGACCCCTGGTGGTATAAATAACACATTGTGTTTTTATCCTTAAAAATGCACAAACAAAATAATGAACACTGATAATCCCATCATGAGCTGAAACTGAAATCAAAATAAATTATTTCATAATGGGTTTTTTTCCCCATAATTGTGCATCCCTATGTTTTACAATTGTGAATATTGTAGTTTGCTCTGTGCTCACCAAATACAATCTGCAGCCACAGTCCTCACATCCCTAACAACAAGTGTTACAATGAACCTTGGGACGCCTGTATGCTATCCATTGTGGTGTCTGCTTACCCATAACATGTCCATTCACTGCTGGACAATACTGTCCATTAACTATTATATGAGTGGCTGTAGTTTTATTGGTTGCTGATGTGAATAGAAGTCCCACTGTGTTCCAGGAAAGACATCATCCTAGATCAGCATAACTATGGGCTTGGACTTGTTTTGTCCCCTGAATGCTATAGAGGTTCTCATGCCTGAGATATCCATCTTAAACTTGGGTCAGACGTGGTTATTACCATTATAAATTGTAGTAATTTTCTCTGTCAAGTGTCATATGATTTTAATGTTTGTGTCAGGGCGGGTGTTAAGGCTTTAGGGGCATGTTTTCCAACAGAGCCAGATCTTAAAATCCCTTCATAGTCATCGCCTGCCTCTTGCCTTTCTGAACCCGAGCCTCCAATATCTGAGCAAAGAAACACTCCCTTGTTTCTGAGCTCCCTCGGGGCGCAGTGGCACTGGTAGATATTTAAGAGATTTAAGCCTCCTTTGTTTAGGAGACTGAAGCCCCTCCCTTGCTCCCTATAGCCTCCCTAAAGCTCAGTATAGCAGCAGCATGATTATAGCATCTTCATCATTTAAACATCTCATTTAAAGAAGCAGGGAGAGAGTTTTATTTTTCCATCAGAGACATGATGAATAAAACATCCACTGAAGTTAAATGCAAGTTTTCTGGAGACCATTTGTTTTCCAGGCCTTTCAAAAATAATTCTCCATGGAATAGCACAGTTTGCCTGACATCAATTATTTTGAATATGACAAACTGCTCTCATTATGTCTGCTACACACAGCAGGACAGATGTGAATATTCAATAAAAGGCATTAAACTGAAGGCTAAATGCTCCCAAAAGCAAAGATTTTTGTTAAATAAAAGAAATGTATATGTGACCAAGAGGGTGAGTTTAATACAGGAGCAGGAATAAAGTTGAACAAGAGAGCTATTAGGAAAATACATTCATTTTTAATGTTTTCAATTAAAGGACCGGCCAACAAAAGTCTATGTACAGAGAGAGAAGTAAATTTGTACCTTTAACACTTTGGCAATTTATGCTCTAACCTGAAAAGGCCATAAAGAAAAAGATGTTACATTCCAAAAACAATGATAAACATGTTATAAAAAAAATGTTTCTCTCTACTTGTTAGGGTTAAATCATTGGATCAACTTCAGTCTGCATCAAAACTATCAAATCATTGTTTATAACTTTTTATATGACAGAAAGAACTCCCACTGAATGAGTTACTATCTATATACAAGATCATGAAAGGCAAGATTTTCCATTGCATTACAGCTTGATTGATTTTATTTGCTCTTTATTTATTTTATTTCATCAACACAGATCATACTGTAAACTGGTCAAATTCATATCTTCCTTATTCTACTGCCTTGGTATGAGTTAACAAATATTAATAAAGAATTATTGTATAGCACAAAAATAAGTGACAGAAACACACACCAATGGGGGAAAAATATATTCATAGAAAATCTAAAAACAGAATAATGATTGTAGAAGATTACAAATAAATCTAAAAAAAATGATGGATCAGTATAGTGCTCTTAGGTGTGGGTGTGAGCATGAACGATTGTTTGTCTCTCTATGTGGCCCTGCGATTGGCTGGCAACCGATCCAGGATGTACCCTTGCTCTCACCCACTGTCAGCTGGGATAGGCTCCGGCCCCCTGCGACACCGAAAGGGAAGACAGCACAGATGATGGATGGATATATCAGCATATTGGTCAGTCTCCTCCTACACAGGTCACAGAGGACCATTCATCACCAAAACACAGACTGGGACGACCATTCCTTTACAAATTCCAAGGATCCTTGTAGTACAAATGATATTCTCTCAGCTTGAATGATTTTGATGCATAATTGTTTAGATGTTTGTTTCAAAGTTTACTACCCCATTGAGCAATTTGATTTGATTCCTGACTAGAAAAGGTCTTACATTTTATATTTGACTCTTAAAAACAAATAATTAATCAATGTTGGAACTGACTTTTTATGCAAGCAACTTAAATTTAAATAACTGCCTAACTCTCCAGCATTCATGCAATCTTAAGGAAATCTAGATACAGAATATTATTAACTTTTGAGTTAATAATATAGTTAATATAGTTTTAAAACACATTATATTGTTAGACTGGCAGCTGAAGGACTGAAATCCACCAAATGTTAATTGTGTTATGTTAAGAACTGAGGTTAGTAATAGACAAAAACCAAAATGGGGGGGAAAAAATCACATATGGTTTTTTGATAAATGTTATTTTGAGTGGACACTTTTGTCCATGAAGGCCTTGAAGGGTGGTGAATTTTTACATGTTCTATTGAAGCCATATTTTAGGGAGACAATGAATGAGAACTGATTGCTTATTGGTCAGAAGGCAGAGATGTGAGCTCATCTCCTGCAGTCAGAGGGGACTGTATCCTTGGGCTCATATTGTTGCATAAGTGTCATGTAATTGTGTATGAAAGTGAAACAGTAGAATAAATCAATGCTAGTGTGCATTTTGGTGCAAATGAGTATCCATGACCTGTAGTTAAAAAACTGCTTTCAGAAGTACTACTAAAGAAGGCTCATGTACATTTACATTAGGATATTAAAGATTAGAATTCGAAAATCTTGGAAAATCCTGTAATTTTAAGAAACACAGTCAAAATTAATTGAACCAAACACTATTTTAAATTAACCTATATACAAATAATCAATACAGTTCAGACCAGGCAATAAAACATCCACCAATCCATTATCTATATGACCTTTCCCATTCAGGGTCTCAGGGGCCTGGAGCACATATCCAAGATGACATTGGTTGAGAGGTGGAGTACAGACCAGTCACCAGCAAATCACAGGGCCAACATAAAGAGACAAGCAACTATTGGCACAATAGGTGTCTAAGGGCAACACAGAGTTACCAATTAACCTTTCAATCATATTTTTTGGTTTGTGGCAGGAAACTAGAGACCCGCAGAAAATCCCAAGCATAAAAACTGTATTTCCACTACATGTTTCGGGTTGGTCCAGTACATTTCTGAACGGTTTCGAGCAGTAAGCTCCAGTCTCACTTGCCTATCCACTGCCAGAGGAAGGGGGTGTATGTCTGAAGATGAGGGTCAGCTATGTCCACCTCTCTCTGCAATGGCCTCCTCTCCAGCGATGGCAAGGACGGTTGGCACCTACATCTATCTATCTTTATATCTATCTATCTATACATCTATCTATCTATCCATCTATCTATCTATCTATGTTTTTACTGTCTATATATCTTCAACCATCATTCCGCTCAGTCAGTTCTCTGGGATTTTACTCTCATCACATTATTTTCCTTCCTTTATTTTCCTTCCTTGTCACTAGACCATCTCTTTTCTTCTTTTAATCACCACATAAAAACAACAAATCTAATCTAGTCTTCAAAATGTATTGTTTTAAAGAGAAAGAACAAAAAGAAAAATGGCTCCCCACTTTCACTTCTGTTTTCAAATGAACAAACGGACAACGAAGTGAATTATGAATTTCTTATTTTCCCCCCTTTTTTTTTAATGTGATCATACTCTGAACTATACTTTCGTCTCCTGACCAGAGAGACTGCCCTCAGGTGTGCAGGTGTCAGAGGTTGAGGAGAGGCCTGCATCAGCTACCATTCTGTATTTATAGTCTCATCCTCCCTGCTGGGTCCTAGTGCTCTACCATTTACTGTTCACGTATAGAATCCTCAGCAGTGTTTCTGAGAGAGATTCTCTTTCATGTAATTTGATTAGTGGGCCAGGATTACAGCCAGCCCTCCCTCATTTACTATTACTGAGGAGAAAACAATTAAGCTATACATGCTGGCTATCAAGGAGACAACGCACCCATACACAGGCAGAGCACCGGATAAAACACACACACACTCTCTGAGTTCTCATTTAATCCTTTATGATGCGCCTGGAATTTGTAATGATTTTAATTAGGAAAGGTGCAATAGGAGTCTTCTCCGTGGCAATGCTGACACTCCAGGGTGCCCGCAGCCAATTAAAAATATGTGCTGATCAAACAGCCTGCCCTCGCCATGCACGACTATCCCCAGAGCCGGCGCTGCTGCAGAGGGACGGCCAAGCTCAGGGCCTTTAGCTCCCACCGAACACGCTGCAGAGCTCCGCCTGGCTCTCTCCAACCCTGAGATCTGGTTCAAGGCTCTGCTGTACTCCCATCAGCCGCACTCTTTTACTACGAATAACGGCAGAGCAGCTCTCCATAAGAGGAATCCTTCAGTACACAATCAAACGTCTGTGAGAAAATGTCACACACCCCATTTGATCCCCTGCGGAGAGCTTTTTTTTCCCACAAGGGAGCTAGCTCAGCCCAATTTCCCCCCATACTCACAGTGAGAACACCACATTAAATTAGAATTATATGACGATTTGGAGTGACAATTAAAGCCTGCTATTAATTACACTGCCTCTTTTGTTTCCAGCAATCCCTGTGATGATGCCAGCCCCAGGAGAGCCAAAAATAGGCATGTTTAAATAAATTCAGAACTTTTTTTTTTATTTTCCAAATGTTAATATTCTACAGGAATCCTTCATCTCTGTCACATCTCCCTCCACCCGCTTTCCTCTGCAAAGACCCTCCTCCCTCTATCATTAGGCATCTCTGTCCCTGGTGATTAATGATACTAATGAGCATGTGCAGCCATTCACCCTGCCACACATTATTCTATCCTCTGGCCCAGGCCATGTGTCACATCCTCCTGAGAGCACAGAACACGGCTCTCAGGTCATATTCAGACTAAACAATAATATTAACTTAGACTTTCTGTGATATCTATGTCAAAGGGGCAGTGACGCACCAGCAAACATGTACAGCAGACGGAGGAGCACTAATGCAACTTCATTTTAAACAGCTACAGTGCATTTCTGAAAATTATGATAAAGACACTAAGAAAAAGGTCTGCATACAGAGGGGAAAAAGAGGAAGTCACATTCTTATATCTATGTTGATTCTTCAATTTGCTGCTTCAAATTAAGGCCCCGTTTACACGACAATGTTCATTTCAAAAGCGCTATGCGTTCACACAGAGACGCGAGAATGACAGAAAACTCTGTGGCGAGCATGCCAGGCCAGTAGCTGGCGATGTAGGTTTGTAGTGAAACAGTGGTGCTACAATACCCATCCGCTTTCCGATGAACACAAACTTTTCATAAACTATGGCGAGTGGACGCACAAAGACGCAGGAGTTGTTTGTCTGGGTAGTTTTGTCTGGATAACAACTCGAGCACGGTAAACAGCACACATGTTGCTTGGGAGACGGCCAAAGCTGCTGTTGTTGTTTTTCCTGGGATGCATGCGCAACCTTATTTGAAGAGTATTGCGCTTGGGCTGCACATCAGCATTTCAGGGGGAAACGCTGATTCCTGTTTACACAGATACAGATACGAAAACGTTTTTAAAAGTTTTCACTCTGGACCCTGGTTTCAAAAGTTTGTGGATTCAGACACTCCGGGCACCGTTCTCGTGTAAACAGAAGGCGAAAATGCAATGAAAACTCCCCATTTTCGGCCGTTTTTGTTGTCGTGTAAACAGGCCTAAGTGGCTTTGGTGTGCTCAGCAGAATCACTCAAATGTAAGAGGCAATTTGCAAAAAACATTTACACTCCTCACTGCAGTTTTAAGTGGTTTAAATGGTAAGATGTTCCACTGTGACATCTTACCATTCATCATCATGATAGCAGGTCCGCTGCAGTGCATAAACTGTGAATTTCTTAAGGAAACATAAGAAAGTGAAATTCCCATGCCAAGTTCTTGTTAACTTCTACAAAGGAGTGTTTGAAAGCATCCTGACTGGAAATACCACGAACTGGCATGGGATGTGCCCGGCCAAGGACAGGAGGACTCTGCAAAGAGCGGTTAAAACTGCCTAAAACATCACTGATACCCACCAAGCATCAGTGATATCTGGGAGGTGAGGTGCCTGCGCAGAACCCAAAGGATATTGAAAGACAACACCCAGCCCATCCACAGCTTGTTCACCCTGCTGCCATCAGGCAAAAGATACAGAAGTATCTGCTGCCGTAGCAGCAGACTTCTTCCCTCAGGCTGTGCGATTGCTCAATGCACCATCTGCGCTCCTCCATGTCTAATGGTTTTATTTTGGTGTTGTTTTGTTTTGGAGCCACATTTTAATTTCATTGTGCAAACTGATGCACAATGACAAATAAACTTCAAAGCATCCTCGAATAGATGTAGAGTTGTTGACAACATGGTGCTGCCCAATTACCAAAGGGATGACTGGTAAAGCAATCACAGAGGACTTGGCCCACAAGAAGAAGGAAGCCTCAAACAGACAGGAGCTTATATTATGTTTTTGCCACTGTTTGTCTATTTGTTTGTTCATCTGTCTGTCTGTTTATCTGTAAGTAAGATAGCTCAACTTCTAAACAGGTTTTGATGACGTTTTTACTGAATTATGGTCGCGCAAGGAGGAAGTGATTTGTTTCTGGTGGTGCTCTGAATACAGATATGGATTCTGGATCTTTTTTAAAGGTTTGTTAACACTGTGAGATAGGACAGTTGTCCACATTTTTTGATAATTACTCAAAAGTGGATAAAACTTTCAGGGAATATTGGTCATGACACAAGGGAGATGTGATTAAATTTTGTTCATAATCTGAATGTAAATCCAGGATTATTTGAAGTGTTTGTTAATGTTGCAAATTTTCAGCCGTTACTTGGCCAACAATGTGAGAAATGCCTTGGTGGAAGTTTTTTCTCTCTGAGCATGTCTAGATTTTTCTGTTTTGATTGAAACCTCTCTGAATGCAGGACTTACATGATTTTGCTGTCCTCAACACGTTCTTTTCTCTAACAAGTACTCACCATAAACATATTAAATTTGACAACTGTGTATTGGAAATGCTGAAATGATTAATTTA
Source organism: Cetoscarus ocellatus (assembly GCA_037902135.1). Lineage (NCBI taxonomy): Eukaryota > Metazoa > Chordata > Actinopteri > Labriformes > Labridae > Cetoscarus > Cetoscarus ocellatus. The sequence continues at coordinate 544,962 of JBAMNC010000739.1, read as the reverse complement.
ATTATGAAATGTCATACATTCTGCCAACAGTGATTTTTGGGATTTTCTTAGGGAATCCACCACAACTGCATCGCACAACAAATTCTCCTTTTTAGGGCCCTATGATGAGGGAAAATGAGAAATAGAGTAAGGTATGGTAAATATCCTAAACAAAGGGAGGAAATGGTTAGACTTTAATTCATAGGAACACAGAGAGAGGCGTGGTTGAGGTGTGGTCCTGCTCCTGAAACTTTGCTTCAAGCATCCATTACAACACACTAATATGATTAATTATATTCACATACTAAAGGCTGTAAGAATACTTGAAAAACTATGGGATAACGTTAAAGGACATTAAAACATTTTTCTGATAAACTAAAATATAGTCATGATAGTCAGAAGAAAAACTCGAATGCGCTCTGTAAACAATGAAAAGGCTTTTGTTCTCATGGCATGATCATGCAGACCTTAAAAACAAACTTTAATATGTTTTGGCATCAAGCCTTCATCAGGAAGTCGAGCAAACAGATGTAGGGCCATTGTACAACATTTTGTCATCCTCAGCAGACCAGGCCTCTGAGCCCAAGGGCCTGCTGTGGCCTAGCATCTGTTTGCTCAACTTACTGATGGAGGCTTGATTCTGAAACATATCAGTTTGTTTTATAGAGGTCATATTTTGCCTTAAATCAGGTTCATATATTCATTGTTGATGTCTCTTCACAATCAGTAATGTTCAAAAACCTTCTAGTTTTCATACTCAGACCCCCCCTGATAGTGCTGGACCCTTTGTTAGAGCTCCTGCCTCTTTAAGGTTCCCTTTCGTATATGGCCCAGCCAACTCTGATTGGTTAACTTGAAGGTTGCAAGTTTGAACCCAGCTCTGGTTGTCACATGTTGATGTGTCCTTGAGCAAGACACTAACCCCAAGTTGCCTCCAGTGTTGCATCAGTGATGTGTAAATCAGTTTGATAGGGTGAGGATGTGTTAGCTAATGCTGATGGTTATCTCACATCAAACTTCAACTATCACTGAGTGAATGTGAGAGTGAATGGGTGTGAATGGAGGGATGTGACCTGTGGTGTAAAAATGCTTTCTGAGTTATCAGAAAGACCAGAACAGCACAATAGGCTCAAGACTCTTTACCATTTACTATAACTGATCAGTTCAACTGCTCTGCACCGTGTTGTCCTCAACTCTGCATTCATTCGAGCATCTACGCTCTGCTCTGGACTTGCTGCCATGAGCCAATGGGCTTTAACTGCAGACGAGAAAAGGTAGGATGTCACACTGGTAGGTCTGTTCGGGGGGAAAGGGAACGGGATGATTTAGGCACCGGCACACACTGCAAAGTTGTTATTTCTCTGACTTTTTGTTTTGTTCATATAAGTGCTCTATCATGTGTTAAACACACTAAAGGGCATACAAAGCTCAACAAGGCAGAATATGGGCTCTTTGGGGTCTACATGACCATGTCAGGAAAATAAGGGTATTGTCAGTGTTCAAGAGAGTGACTTTGAGTTTTTTGTTAATTTGATGACAATGTAAATCCTTTTAGAAAGAGTATCTAAAAACAGATTTGTAGTCCAGGAAGCAAGAACTCTTTGAAACTAAATACAGTGTTGAGAGAGTAACAATACATGTTTCTGGAAATAATTATAACATAACTACTTTGAGTGTAAACTGTATTCTCTGATTTAAATTAACTGTGATCTGAATTTTCCATGACATGGTGGACATATTTTACAGACTGTTCACACACCGTTGCTTTGCAGTTTGTTTGTTAAAGGTGCTGAAGCTTTACCGCCATGCAAATCTATCAGCCCAAGTCCCATCCTAACAGTGAGCAAGACATTTGTGGGAAATCTCAGAAAAACATGAAGTCTCAGAGGTACTTTGTGGTGATAATAACCCATAAAATATTAAAAAGTCTCAATGCATTTTAAAGCTTCTGACTAATTTGATATACCGCGATAACTGACCTGCTGAAAGAGATAACATTTATCATCTGCCATCAAAAATATGAGACCGTTTGGTTTTATCTCAGTCATTCAGAAATCAACCTTCAGGCCGGGCCCCCCACAGACATGGCTGGGCCTTTGAAAAGTGCCATAAATGGGCCTTCAGTTAGTTCTATTGTGTCTTTACACATCGCCATTACCAACCCAAGAGTTAAGTTCTACCTGAGTGTGAGTTTTTTTGGCAAGTTTCCTTAATATTTTATTACCCATGAGGGCCATTTGAGTGTCAGTGCCAGTAAATATCAACTATTTGTTTATTGTCTCAGATATTCCTCTGTCTGCCACCTTATTGAATTTATGTGATATGGTAGACTGCTTACCTCATGGCATAAATACATGATCTGATTTTGATACTCAGGCTCCAACCAACATTAATATTACAAATAAAATTATTAAATTATTTTGTTTGTAATATTAATTATTTTTAACTTTTCTTTGTTCACTTTTTTGGGTCCCTGAGCCCTGGACAGCTTGAGGGTCAGTCCCAATTGTACCCCTTAGCCCTTCCCTTTCGTCTTACCCCTTTGTCTACCACTTTCCCTTGGCCTTGTGTTTTGAGGGCCAAGAGGAAGGGGTGAAAACATTCCCCTAAGAAACGAGACACCACTCGATTCTCGTTACGTCATCACCCAGAGCTGCTCGCTGGCTGTGTCGAGGCAGATGCAACGGTAGCTATAGCTACAGCTGCGAAAGCTAGTTTGTTATAAAGAGCAATTTTAAAATATGACCAACAGTTCAAAACATGATTAATATTTACTTAATGATTTAATAATTACTTCTAATTATGCACTTCCTTCGGTCTCCGTTCTGCCCTCTAGTAAGCGGGCACGGTGTAGTATGGGAAATTCTCATACTCCTTCCTTTCAAGTGAGATCCCAATCTGTCTTGGTTTTAAGGGCTGTGTAGCCCTTCGTCTTAGCCCTTCCCCTTAGCCCTACGCAGAATTGGGACACCCTTTTACTAGATGTGAATGCGCAAAACCAAGGGCTGAGGGGTACAATTGGAACGGACCCTTACTCTTTGTCTCCCCTTTTGGGCGGTATTGCCTGGAGCGGTGCATTCTGTAGCTTTTCGAGCATGTATTTCTGTTGAACCTGCCATTCAAACTTCCTGTTTCTTCCTCTGTTCTCTCCAACAGTGTACTATATATGGTCCAGCACTGTCAAACTTCCCTCTTCTGCAGGTGTCGTCAGGCAGACGGGAGAGGCATGATAACACCGTATTTGAAGATCAATAAAAAGGCTCCTCCCCATATCTTTTGGAGTCACATCAGCCGGGGGCTTTGAAATACAGCTCATCACTTTTATGTCTGAGCCACAATTGGCTATTGGGATGTGAAATTAATATGACAGAGGGGCCATCTGCTATAGAAGGGGGGCACGATGAGAACCAGGAATGCTGGTTTGGGCCTTGCAGAGGACATTTTTAATTGGACGCTTGATGTGAGAAGCATATACATGTCATATAAAGCTATTTGTTGGTATGATGGCTGAGCTGGATTTACAGCAGAGTACAATACAAAGTAAGGAAGGAGAAGCTTTGAAGAAAGGAAAAATGGTGAACGGAGGCAGACAGCTGTACATTTTAGTTATTACTTCATGACCAATGCACTAAACTACTGTGAAGGGACGCTTTGTTCTACTCTGATTGTTTGAAAGTTTCTTGTTATCAAGAAGTATGGCGTTTGTTCTGACTTGAGTGCATGCTGGTTACTGGTGTTTTTGTTGCTGTTAGTGTAGATAAGCATCAATATTTAAGCCTTTACTTTGCTTTTAATACAGTCACACAGTCTTATGCCTTATTTATATTTTGCCTCAACATCCATACCAGGTAATGGGATACCAAATTGACTGCATTTTAGTATGTGCACTTATACTATCAACATGTTTTCAGTTATTCACTACAACCAAAACTTGTCATTTCAATTGAACACCTACTTTAAGGTTTATTTACAACATTTGCTGTGTTTTACCATGCAGTCCAGTTCAGTTCAGCTCAGCACAATATGCAATTAATTAGGTATTTCAACTGTCAAACAAGGAGAAGGGGTACACAAATAACCGACCCATACTGTCCCACTTTGTGGCATTGCTCTGAAGGAATGCAAGTGTACCATACGTGACTCTAAAGGGCGGAGCTAAAAGCCCTGCAGTCTGTTGATTGGTAACAAAAATCATCAATCTGATGTGCCATGTCTTCAACTGCATTCATTCTGTGGCCTATACTCTTGTATTTGGCTTGCTATCATCAGTCAATCAGCTTTAGCTGCCAAACAATGGTTTCATGTCACACTGGTGTATTTGGGGGACAGCCATTTTGGGCAGCTACTGGTGCTGTTTCCAACAATATACACTTAGAGACATATAAAGCTTGAAAAATCATGATTGGGGCTCTTTCAAATCAATCTATATTTTCTATTCAAATGAAGATTATTCAGTCAGTTTATTTGAATACATTTATTGCACAACACTCATAAAATTATGACAAGTGAATGAAGTTACACCCAGTAATTTTAAAATGTGGCTTATGGACTTTTTTTTCATCAAGATCAACCATGATTCACTGTTTTTTTTTTGTTTGTTTGTTTTGTTTTTTTTGTTTTTTTTTATTTAAAGACAGTAGACTGTTACAATCAATTTGATGTTTATGACATGATTCACATAGTAAGATTTTTAATGATTTTACAAACTGCAGGGAAACTTCTTGCTGTGAGGGGCCAAGTGTGATCAAGAAGGTCAGGGAATTACCTGGGTAGGTTACCCAGATATTCTCTTGGAAGCATCAAGGTTGTGTGTGAAAAGAGCTAATAGACATTTTGGTTCAACATCAGATGTTTTTCAGTGTATTTTCTATTAAAACAATAGACTGTCATCATTTTCATATTGGACAGCTTGACTATGATGGTTAGGGGTAAGCACTTGATACTGTGCAGTCAGATTCTGCAGCAAGATCTCATGAGGTTTTTATCTGCGTTTCTGTGTCTCCTGCATGCGCAGGAATTTAGTATTCTGTTTTCAGTCAAGTTAAAGACGCCTCCGCAGCACCACAGAGTCTCTTTCATATCACTATAGAACAGAATAAAACAATTGCTTCCATTTGCAACATTTTACCACCAATATAAACCATCCAGTGTTTTTGCTCTTGGCGTGTGAAATCAGAATATCCTAATAAAGTTATCCCAACAAGTGTTTATAGAGTCACATGATGAGCAGGCTAAAGCATGAGCTCTGTGAATAAATGTGTGGGCTGTCTGAGGAAAAAGATCTGGATTATCTTACCCATGGACTGATCTGGGTCTGGTAGATGCCAGGCTTTCATCTGGGACCTTAAACTGGTCCACATTATCTCTGCCCATACAGCTCAACCATGTGATGCTTACGCAACGCTCCACCAACCTGCAGCTGCGGGGCGCGGAGTGGGGGGCAGATCCATCCCACCACAGACCCCCTTTTCTTCTCTCAAACAAGAGCTTTTTAGTGACAATCTTGGTTACATGACCATGGGAGCATCATACTACCCCCTCATCCACCTCCCCCAGCTATCCCTCAGGACCCCCCTCGCTGCAGATGTTGGGTACCAACATGGCTGATCAGTTTAATAATGATGGCACAATGTTACTCTTGTGCTTAACAGCTGTGTTCAACATCAACCATCACAAGACTTGGTCAGGGAGGATAATGACTTGTGTGAAACAGTCCAGGTTGTTGATCAGTGGAGATCATATGGGTCAGGGCGTTTCATTAATCAGGAAATAATAATAATACTAATAGCAGTAATCATAATGTTGTGACAAAAAGCCAACATTTGATAGCCTAATCAAATCAAGTTGACCAAATGGTTTCCATAAATTTGATTCTTCATTTGTTTCCCCTGCACAGTGCTTTTCAAGTGGGGGTCACTGCCCTCAGGGGGGTCTGAGGGAGTGGAAAAGGGCTGGTCAAAATTTGAGCGTAAGAGGAAGGAGAATAAAACTTAAAAATCAACTGCTGACATTATTTATAACAATAATATTTATAACATTATTTTTTCTTATCCTTGAAGTTAAAAATTTGATTATACTGTTTATCATTCCCCCCATCAGGTTGTTAACAAATAAAAAGGCAAAGTGAATGATTAAGAACAGAGCCAGCCTGAACAAGTTTGGTGCCCTAGGCAAGATTTTCTGGTGGTGCCCTTTGTATTGACTACTTTGCAAAAGAGCTGGATTTTTAGACTTAATAGTTATGTCAACATGTAAGCAGGATTTGATAAAAACAAAGGTTTTCCTCCTCAGCTTAATAAATAATCCCGTTCACGTGGGTGCATTAAAAAAATCCCACAAAAACACAATAAAATGCATAGATTCAATGATAAATGCTGTCTACTACCTTGTACGATATCCATGATATGCAACTTTTTCTGCTATTTCTGAGCAAAAGCTGTTTTATATTCATATCTATTCCAAACACAAGTCTGCTTGGTGTTATGGTTTAATTTGTGCCTATGTTAACTGGTGTTAGCAAGCTTGTTAAATAAACATTTCCTCTTTATCCTTCATTTCAAGACATATCTGATAATCTCGATCAAATCCTGTCATGGAAAGGTTTCATGGGTATTCTTGTTGGTTTCAACATCTATTGTAACCTCGGAAACCAAGCAGCCGGGGGTCACCAGTCAACACGAACACCAGTAAAACTATAACAATAAGTCTCATCCAATACGTCAGCAACTTTTGTGTCGTCTGTTAGAGCAGCGTCATTGTGAGGAATTGACAGGAAGTTTGTGTTGGCATGTAAACTGTCCAGTCAGCAACACATGAAGGCCCTCATCAATCATACTAGTGTTATAATCACTCTGGTTGATTGAACCAGGACAGGTTTAAAACAGATGGGACTATAGTGAACGTTGTTGATGTCATTAGTTTTAAGAGCCAATGGGAATGATAACAGATCAACAAGTCCTTCAAATACAGGCTTAACAGACTCCACCTGTGGGTCTGTCAGTAAAACAAACTCAACCACACCCAAACGATCCTGGGAAGAGGCCGATCAAGAGGTGTTATACTAACACCTGTGTGGGTTCATAGGGCCTTTAATACAGTGACAGTTTAGAAACATCCACCACAACATGTTTAAACAGTGATAATGTAGCATAGTGTGACATAGGCCTGACAAGAGGTCAGTGCAGAGTGTGATGTTTTGGGCCATATTTCCTGTCCACAGGTAGTCACTCTAAACAAAGGTGATTCTTTATTTTATTTATTTTCACCTTGACCAGAGCTTTTCAAAATATGTGTTTTAAGTGACCTAAAACGCTGTGTACATACCCACCTTCATGTGGACATAGCCCCTGTCTGCCATCAGGCGGATCAATCCTTCAAAACTTTAAGCTTAAACTCTTTGCTGTGGTCAGGAAATGAATGGACCAATCAGCATCCTTAATGGAGAAAGAGGCAGTGGCTGAGATGCTTCAGCTGTGTTGGAAGAGAAAAGCAGCCATGAACTTGTTAGTGATGGTGGCCTACAGCAGTTTTATCAGAACTCAACAGTTCCTGATCACAGGAGGAGCTACCAACTACACTGAGTTTTCTTGATGGAAAATGTATTTACTCTCTTCCCCCTACCAGTTTCAGCAAGTGTTTAATGTATTTGATCACACGTTTTTTGTTATCTTTAATCTGATTGGCCCAGAAATGTGACAGACAGAATAATGAATACAATCAACAGGTAAGCCGTGAGGTCAGGGTTGGGGTTTCTTGGCTTCTTTTGTCAAATTATAAAGAAATGTATTGTAATTGATTGCACATTTAACTATTACATGTCATCATTGTCAGGTACAAACCTCTTATCTCCAAGATTGCTATTTTTCAGAAAATGCAAAAATGTACTACTACTGAATGATTAGATATTTTATTGTCCTAATAAGAAATAATTTTTTGTATGTTCAGCTTGTTTAAAAATCCTAAAACCCCCTCACAACATGGACATTTTCTGTCTTTCTTTTTTGTTTTCCTTGGGATGTCAGTGGTGCCCATTCATGAGCCAGTGCCTCTAGCAATTGCCTATACATACCATGCCAAGAAGAATATTCATTGCTAATAAAAAATAAGGACAGGTGTTAAGAAGTCCTATGTTCAAGCTTTATTTGGGATGGGGTAGCTGGCAAAGTTTGGGGCACCCTGCCTTAGCACCTCCAATTTCCTGTAACACTGAGTTGCTATAAATAATACATGGACGTCTGAATCAGGAAAGGTTCATTTCCAAAACATATTTATTTCTGTTGATAATTAACTGAACTGCAATGAACTCTGCAAATGTCTTTTCCATCTCAAGTCTGCAGGACTGCAGAGGCAACTGTCCTTGCTCTCCTGATCTTGATCAAGCTCTTGAGCCCAAGTGAGGTGATGAAGGGGTTAAACGTGATATCAGGCTCTGTTCCCAGGGATGTTTCCACGATTTCTGGGCCCCATGAACAGGTATCACATGTCACCCCCACCTCAGCCTCAGCTTACCCTGTAACATAATTATAACCACACCTAAAGAACACATATGATGCATGAGAAGTGTCAAACAAGGACACATTATCAACAGCATGCATTAAAATCCCTTCTTAAAAAACATCTCCAGTTTAAAAAACGGCTGTGAAGAACAAAAAGAAGCCATCGAAACTGAAAGCAAGAAATGACTCACGGTTTAGGTTTGATGTGATTTCTAACTATGTATCAGTTTTAATTTCTTCAACTACTTTAAGTAACTAAACTTCTGGGACATAGTGAGGACTAGAGGACCGTTTTGAATTAAAATTAAACTGTGTAATATAAGCATCATCTTGACGTTTGAATAGTATCTAAACAGATTTTAAAATTGAATTTTAGAGATAACAATTCTATGTGTACAATTCTTGCAAAGAGATATCTACATTTATTTTTAAAAAGTTGTAGACTTTTGTTACATTTTAGGGTGGGCACTTAAGCTTTCAAAGCCAGAGAAATGCTCTCTTTTCTCAGGACAGCTAAAGCTTCCCTAACATGTCCAGGGAAAACAGACGCAAAGTCAAAGACTGCTAAGAAGGTTGGACGTGCCACTGGAGGCTGTTTCTGTATCTCAGTCATGTTTTGTGCTTTGTGCTTACTTACTATGGCAACAGTTTTCTCTGTTGTTTTAGCTGAAGTAACTGTGAATCTCACCAATGATTTCTTGGGTGTTGTGTTTTGGTTTTTTTGGGTTTTTTTTTTGCCTAACTGTACCTTTCTTGAGATGGTTTGTATTTAGATGAATGTATAATTGGGTTGGAGGTCCTTCTCTGTACTATGTCCATGCAGCCTCCTATGATGTTGTAAATAGAGAAGATTCTTGATGTTAACTGAGAGTACTAAAGAGTGATAACTTTGAATCGTTTTTTAGCATCAATATGGCATTTAGATTTCTTTTCTGACTGTAAGGGTAAAAAAAGAACATACGGTGTGAAAAACTAATCACAGACTTTTACGACCATATGAACTGCTACTTCATGTAAGCATGTGCACGGCTTATATAAGTGTGTTGTATTCATGCGATTGTGTTCATGAGATTTGTCATTTGGCTCTTTGCACATGTTTTACGTCTTTTTATTGGGCAACATCTGTCAGGAACAACAGAGGACATTTAGCTTTGTTTAAATGTTGGAGCACTAATGTCTGAAAAGGTTGTTGAAAATATAATTTTGTGAGTTGAGCTGTTTAGACAAAAGACATTTCAACTTGTCAACCACAGTTTGAGGTAATACTTCAGTGCAGGGTCCACCAATTATCATGAATTCATGCATCAATTAATGCAGGACATAATAAATTCATGCATGTATTCATAATAATATATCTCTAATATATTTATTTACAGTATCTCATGCACAACAAAAGTGTTTCAGTCATTGTGTATCATTAAGTGATGCTCATGAGTTCCTTCTTTAAAAGTGTCCTGTTAGACAGAAAAAAAAAAAACAAGAACTATCTGATAAATTCAGATGTTATAACCATCATTTTTATAACCTCTCAGTGACTTCATTATGGTTTTGGAGCCTCAGATAAAGTGGAAAACTGTTTTTTCCTTGATACTGTTAAAAACCGTGGCCATCATCAATAACTCGTGATTTATGATGACTAAAACACTAAATACATGCTCCGATTAATTAAGGTCAGGCTTGATATATGTCTGATACTGATATTTTATCTTAATTTCATGCATGGGATTCATGAGAATTGGTGGATCTTGTCCTAAAGCATTATCCACTTTGTTTTTTAATGACACTGAATGTTGCATGACACCAACAGCACCCACTGGTCAACCACCCCTGAGTGATAAACATGAGGGAAACATCCATATCTACCTATATATATCTATATATCATATATATCTTTATTTATTAGGACGCATGGGATTTTTGCTGATATCAGAAATGCCAATATTTCAAAGCACATATAGCTGATAATGATGCTGACATAAAGAATTAACTTAAAGTAGTTTTTTTTTGACGTTATATCTAGATGTACTTTAACATTGCCAAATAAATCAAGAGGCATCTTCCCTTATGAGAGCAACAAATGAAATTGGTTTTGTCTTTCTATCTTATACTTTTAATTTACGACTGGCATGCAAAAATCTCTACAAATTAATACTAATATACAAGACTTGCATACCTGCAGGAAATATCAGCAGAAATGTATTTGCCAATCTAATATCTACCTCTAGAGCCATTATCTGCCGAGGCTAATATCATATCAATAACCACTAATCAATAATCAATCAATCAATCTATCAATCTCCGATATAAATTTCATTCACTATTGGTGACCTTTTTGTTCTCTGGATAGAAATGTAAGTATATTATTTACAATGAAAAGAATATATTTTATGGATATGACAGAATACTGCATATTCATAATCTTTATATATCATAATATTTGAAATCTAATTTACAAAAAAATGCATAAGGATGTATTGTTTTCAGTTTTTATTTTATTTTTTATGTTTATTTGCACCAACATCCCTTTCCTATGAAGTTGTCAACCCAATTTTTTATATTCATTTTCAGTGAACACCTTTGTAACGTAATTAGATATAAACTGAAAAAGTAAACATCTATATGGTTGAAAATATATTAAATGGAAACAATGAGTTTCCAAAAACTAGGAAGCGGCATCATTTAGTCAGAAATTCTGGAGAGCAGCACTGGGGGAGAATTCACCCTCTGCCTAAACAGTTTAAGAAACGAATGTTTCTCTGTGTGGACATCTCTTAAAGACCCACCCATTTAAGCTTCATTTGACAAAAGCAAACAATTGTTGTTTTTTTAATCAACCTGTTTAACTTGTGTTTTGTAGTACTGTTTATCCATGTAAAGTGAGCTGACATTGGTCTTAAGTAAAACAGCAAATGCATCTTTGTTTTAAAAAACTACACCCTGTTAGGGATTTGACCTGACAGTGTCAAACCTTTAGGAAAAATCAATGTCATAATTATTCAGGTGCTTCAGCTGCATTAGTGTTCCTTATGACTGAACATGTCAGTTTCATGTTATTTTTAGAATTAAAAAAAATGCCTTTATGCCTTTAAAAATGCCATTATATGCCTTTCGGTTCATCAAAGTCAGGACACTGAGGAGTCACCAACAGCCAGGGCTGAAAAAAAGACATATTTTCAAGCATATGAAGGACCCCTCTCTCCTTTTTGTGCTTAGCCCCACTTCCTGTCCACAAATACCCACATCCAGGTCCCCACAGTGTGCGTGGTGTGTATGTAAATAGAGGTGATGGACCTGATGTTTGATAATTATATTTAAAGTACATAAACAAATAATCAGTAAACCTCAGAGCCAAAATCATTGAGCGTCACATTAAAATTGAAAAATTGTCATCAGTTGAAATTATTTAAATTATTTTAGTGGATGTTGGTGATCAATGTGAATTTATTTATTTATTTACCTCATTAATTTTCATGTCACACTTGCTGTGTCTTCTGCATCCACCGTCTTCTGTGTGTTTTCAATAATCTTTTTGTTTTCACCCAGAAGAGGTACGATGTGAATTACCTCGTTCAAAAAAAAAAAACAAAAAAACCTGAGACGTGTTGGAGCTGCCCTTAAAGCCAGAGTTCCTCTCGGTGGGAATCATCTAAAAATAAAAATGAACAGTTTTATTAGAGTGGTAAGATCAGGGCTCTCCCCTTGAAGTGAAGACAGATCCATGAAAGCGAGCCAGCCTTCAGTAGGCTTCTGGTTGTGCCATATGCCACTACAATTCAGAGCACCCCCACCCCTCTTGCACATAAACACACATCTCCACCTTGATCATCACAAAGAAAAATAATGTTGTGTTTTTATTTCAGTGCTCAATACACCGGGCTGTAAATGTGCTTTCTGTGTTTTTGACTTACGCATAAAGATATACATGCCAATGCATGATTCATTACAGCTTAATTAAAATATTGACTAATATTCTATCAGATCATGCCTGCATGCATCAGCACGCACACTCACATGTACACACAAACACACACCAACTAGAGGTCAAAGGCCAACAGTTGTCAACTCAATACAAATGAACATAACTGCAAATTCATGACTTAACTAAGACGTAGAAAAAACAATCACACGCCTGCAAAAAACATTTTATTCAAGTTTTTAAATGAATTATTCAAATTTAATTGCAGTGAGAATCAAAGCATTCAGCTGGATTAACAATGAGGAATTTTACTTTAAATCTTCATGCAGGTTTAATCTAAACGTAGAACTAATACAAGGCTTTATGCCTGTAACAACATTTTGATTCCAGTGAAATGTCTCATGTGATCAGCCATGCTTACAGTGTTCTTGTGTATTTTATGTGAGGAAATAAAAGCAAACACACAATGAGGTTGTGTATCCTTGCAATCCAAAAGCCCTTTTCACCATGTGTGGATGTGGGTGGGAGGCTCGGACTGTCAATCATCGCCGCTCCATTGATCAAGGACAATCCTGGTCGTAAAACTGGTCTTTTTCTTAAGAAATCACTCACTCCGCATTAATTATCACTCAGTGTGTGCAAATGTGTGCACGCATGTGTTAGTGTGAGTGCACCTCTTTCACGTTTCAGTCGAGGAGAGCCCATGATGGGATGAAATTCCAGCACCCTCTGCTAAAATACAAGTTAGTACTAAAGCAAACCAAGTGGACCGTGAGTAACATTTAACGCAGGGGTGTGCACAGGAAATTTCTCTGTGAATGCAAAAAAAAAAAAAAGAAAATGTAAAAATGGCAAAGAAATGTCTTAAGTAGGGCTATTGTTTTCATCTATTGAAAAATGTGGGTAAATCTTAGATATCAGGCTGTCAGGATAATGGCGGCTCCTGGAAAATTCACCAAAATCTTGAAATATATTAATATTGAAAAATTAATAAACACAAAATATTACTAAAATATTTTTGGTTTTAAGTTTTGTTAAACCACAAATTGTAGATAAGAAACCTCAAAATTGGAAATGAGCCATTGGAAGACATTTAATTTTGGCAATTTTTCTTAAGAATTCTTGTTGTCATACCCTAAATATTCTTGATATTTTTGTTTATTTAATTTTCTTTCATTAGGCAGTTTTTTAAATACTAGCTCTAGGGTATATAGCGTCAGGTAAATAAATATTATTTTCAATAATGAAAAAATTGCATACAGTTATACTTACTCAATGAACTGAACATTTAATTTTCGCAAATGTACACTTTTTTGGTACAACAGTATTTACAAATAATAGTTTGTCTGACTGACATTTTTCCCCTAACTACATTTAATCATTTGCAAGTTAAATTGGATAAACTGGGCCATCTGAAAACATAATTTCTGCAATCTCTTCATGACAATCCTTGTTTATATACCCTATATGATATGTATTTATGTATTTATATGTATTTATTTTTTATTTATATATTCAGAAAACAAAAAATAAATTAAAGCAATTACAAAGTATGACAGTTTTGGTAATTTTGGTACACTGATGTCTTGTCTGCCATTGTATGCAAAAATAAAAATGTTTTGTAATATCAGAAAATGGCAGCTATAACACACTCTAAGACAATGAGGCCTTTGATTTAAAACCATGTGGGAAAAATGTTAAAGCCCTTGAAGGAAAGAGGGTGTGCATTAAAAAAAAAAAGAAAAAAGAAAATACGGAGTGGTCTAAAAGACACAAAAATTGGCTGCACTACTTCATCATAAATCCATCCGCTGCTGCATTTTCCACTCTATCTCAATTAAACGCACAAAACAGACCATAACAGCTCATACGCAACGCTTTTAGCCAATCATTTGAACGTAAAATTTTCCCCAAGGCATATTATCCTGCTTTAATTTTTATCTGTTAAAGCTCTTACTCTACGACAAACCTCATGCAGCCACACTTTAAAATGGTGAACGACATCCACGTAGATTTTCTCCATTAACGGCCGGACGATCCTCCGCGGAGCCTCATTTTCCTGCCTCGTTCAGCCTCAAACCTGAACGGTTTCGAGTTTCACTTGTTTTCATAACTTTTCATAACGATTAAGCCTCGCTTGGTCCGTATTGTTCCGAAAACTAACCTCGATTATTCTAAATATCCAACATATAATTTCCCCCCCTCTCTGCAGTATTCCCTTTGATTCACGCTTGACTCATATGGCTTCAGGGCCAACGGGGGTCCGCCTTTGGGACGCCTTGAAACCGTCTCTTCTTATCCCCTTTCATCATCTAACCCGGGAAGCCTTGAAACCGCAAGGCCAGTTATTGCCTTTTTTTCAGACAGCCCAATGCGGACTGGCCAACAGCCAATCAGAGCCTTGTTTACATTCTGTGAGTGACAATGCTCTGGTGCCGCGCTGGCCAATCACAGCCCCGCACACAGGAGGGGGAGATTCATTTGTAAACATTTAACATAATGTAATAACCAAAGTCCATTGTAATAACACGAGGGGAATGTAGGAATTACTGTCTTGTCTGCATCGTTCAGTGTAGAGTTTCGAGAAATTGGATTTGAGACCATTTGTCAAAAAGCCTCGTGTGTCTCCTAAGCAGTAAAAATATAGACTCAGGCACAGTGAGGGTTTGATGTGCAGGTCAATAAAAGTGTCCTGAATTGTTAGCCAAATTGTTAAAAATAGGGGATATGCTCGAAGCTGAAAGACACGTAATCAGCTGGAATTTTTATGACTGAAAATAGGATTAAGTTATCTTTAGTTGTGACTTGATTATCTAAAAGGATGCCATGTGCCATATGGTTAAAGCTTAAATTAGTATTGAATGAATTAGTAACCACATAATTGTTGTTTTATAATCATTTTCTTATTTTTTAATTTATACTCAAAGAAGTGGGTCAAATTTCATCTGCCATATAATTTGAAAGGCAAATGAAATGTGTGTTTATTTTTAATGTGGTTTAAAATTAACATCAATATTTTGATTGCAATGGACAACTTTCATAGTAGTGTGCACATTTTAAGTTTTTCAAGGCTAACTGCTCTATGAAAGTGTCTTGTAATGTCATTAAATTTAGATCACATTTGACACATATATTGTCTGTCAGACTTACTACTCAGTCTAGCTAATATATACTATTGAAAATATATATTTTATTATCAAATATTCCAAATTTACCATTGTATAGGGCTGGGCCATATGCCCTAAAAAGTGGTTTTAAATTAATTTCAGAATTTTCACCACTAATGAGCAACTTTGATAATTTTATTTATGCATATTTTGTTCTTTAAGACTCTGTATAATTGGCATATAGTGTTATTGGTTTTAAATATTCTATTTCAGCTCTGTATTTGATTATTTTCATGTTTTCATGGTCTGAATGACGGTAAAGTATCCTCAAATTCTTGAATCTTGTGTTTTATATTAGGGATGCACAATATTAGTGGAACAATATCGGGTATAAAAAGGTAATTATCAGAATCTGTAGGAATGAACAATTTTTGCCAATATTTACAGACAATATCTTTGCCATACATACTGGCCATATATATCCAATTTATTGACTGCATTGTTGTCAGAATGTACAAATGTAACATAAGATGTCCTGTCATTTTCACTGAATGTTCTTTCATATAAACATATCAGTTTTTTAAAAAATAAAATGTTTTTTCTTGCATCACATCTGTTTCTAACAGAAATGGACTATCATGATGGATAGAATAGGCCATTTTAACTTGAGCTTTTTGCTCTTGACAAAAACTGTTGGGCTCAGCAATATCATGAGTTTGGAAATATCAACACGTCAGACATTTGCAGAAATCCAACATTGTGCATCCCTATTTTATAAAGTTGTAATTGGATTATCTTAAAAACAATTTGAGTTTATTTTGGATCATAAAAGTATGAAAATTTAAATAACAAAGTGGTACTGGCAATATTCATTTATTTACTCATATTTCCTATTTATAGATAGCAGGCAACATGTGCCAAAATTATTTAGCAGGATGGGCAACTGGTGGTCTGTGGCTCACATGTAGCCCCTAACATATCCTAATATTCATGACTTGGAAACACAGGGGGTATTTGACAAAATCTGCCATCAAAATATAAAGAAATACATATATACATTTATATTCTTAAATATAGAAAATGTATATGACTTTGTTACGAAGTGTGGGAGAGAACTGTTTCTGAATGTTCCAGTAAAGCCCTGTAATTTGTATTAATACATGTATTTGTGGGGAAAAAAAAACTTCAGTCAAATATACTAAAATGTTGAAAAATACTCTGGTACTGTAATAATAAAAATGTACATTTGCCATTATTTAATGTTCAGTTCACTGAATAAGTATTTGCATTTTAGTTTATATTTAGTGGAAAGAGTACAGAACCATTGTAAAAGTACAGTAACTTTAATAGCATTTACTGAAGTACAAGTAAAAGTACTGAAATTAAAATGGACTCAGAGTACTGAGTATTTTGAAAACACTTCACTGTCTGATGGGTCAATCAGTTATTTGCTTCACTACAACTGTACAGTACATTTACACTGACCTAATTATTATAACCACAGCAATTCGCTCCGATATATATTGAATTAGATATTAAGGATCTCAGTGAAAATACATTTTGTACTCTCTGAGTCATAACTTTGCAGCACACTGAATTAACCACACACAAATATAGAATACCAAATGTGAAGACAGATCAACCGTTTACCCTGTTGCATAATATATTAATTTGTTTGTTTTTTTCAATGCTGTGAATAATCTGTCAACTTTAAAATGTAATCAACCTTTAGGGGAATCCTGTTTTTGATCCATCAGGTAATGAATAACAATCTAGTGTCATTTCAGTAACAAGTATCCTGATGCCAAACTTAACATTGCATAGAGCTGGGCAATAAGGCCGAAAAAATACAACCACAGGTTAATTTCACACAAAACTCTGATTTTGGCCATTTTTTCCCCTTTCAAAAGAGAGAACCTTCAAATGACACAGAAATAACATAAAACAAGTCAACTCTTAATTTAAAAAACATACAATTAAAGTTCATGCTGTAATTGAATTAGATTTTTTTTAAAAGACAGCTTTGTCTACATTATCACTGTTGCTGCACTATTTTCGCAAGTCATTAACATGGATCTCTCTGATAATTAACAAAACAAAAAACAAATACAAACCTAAAATTGTGGCTGTAAATGGCAAGACCTACCATCATGAAAACTGTCTACATTTTCAGTATCCTCAAGCATGAACTCTTTTCAAAGAGCCTTTTTAATTTTTATTATATGTATAGAATTTTGTAAATCAACTTGCAATGCACATATTTGTCTGTTCACATGTATTTGTTTTTATGCACTTATTGGTGGAAAAAAAAGTGCCTTTGAGCAAAAGCACTGCAATGAAGCCCTGCCATCATTACGCAAGATTTTTATATATTAGCACCAGTTCAGGGTGCAATATTGCTTGTATGTGTGGTACACGGCTCGTGCTCCCCATAGGGAGAGACATTCAATCTACGCTGGGGAATGCATACCTGTCAAGTTTTGGCTTTGAAAATAAGGGAAGCCCGCTGTGAGCCTTCCAACAACCCCAACCAAGCTCCAGTATCCCTTAATTTTAAAACAGATGTGCAAGAAATCTAAAATAAACACTTTGTTTTTCTTGGTTTGTTGCCACTGTGGGCTGTCATCTCATGACAACTGCCACCCAGGCTGCTGCAGGTGGCAGTTCTCGCGAGGCTTTTTCTTCTTCTTCGTTTTTACAGCGGTTGGCATCCATCATTTTGGTGCATTACCGCCCCATTCGACTAGTGACAGAGCTCAGGTTGGAGAGGCAGAGGAATGTTGTCCTGGCCAAAATGGGAGACTTGACAGCTATGTGGAGAATGGCAGGGAAACTACCTATATCCCGATTACCGCTCCTCCTGCTAAAGGCTAGGCAGAGTCCTGAGGAGATGCTACATTCAAATTCATGCTAGTTTTCCAAAATTACCGACCCTAGCTTTTACTTATTCTCTGCATTCTGTTTCCACTACTTACTGAGTTGAGGCGAAGCATCACAGAGGAAAAATAATTTAATCATATTACCTCATGTTGTTGGCAATTTTACTACATGTTGTGACTGTTTTTTATATGAGCTTTAGTGAACTCTGTATCCTGATATTTTGACATAATTTACACACATTTACGCAGAAATAATTCCAGTCGTTGGCCTGTTCCAAAATCCGGTGCATTCCTTTTGCCTTGGAGTTCAGAGGCAGCAATGTTTTTTCCAAAAAAAAAAGCTTATAACTGATGGTACAAATAAAGATAAAACATCAGATATTTGACAGTGTTTAGCTACTTTTACCTCAGAACTCAGACATGGAAGGTGGACACTATGCCACATCCCAGTTAAATACATTATGAGCTGATAAAGTTGGGCTACCTTAAGATTGTCCGACTCCCAGAGCAGGAAATTCCAACCAAAGGGGGTGTTCCCAGTGATGTATCCGATTTGAAACTCGGACAATCGGACTTCTGAGATCAAAGGGATGCATCATTAGTCTGAACGTCACACTTGACTAGTTCAGATGAACCCGATGTCTAAGTGTTGAAACTAAAGAATGACACAACTTAAGTCACAACTTAAGTAGGTTCAATGTAGGGTTTAGTGTGGACTTAACAACAAAATTTAAGGCTGAACTTATTCCGAGCTGGTGCAACAGGCTGGTTTAATAAATACTCAAAGAGCACAAGTACACAGAAAGCTTATTTATTTACAGTAACTTCAGTAAATGTAATCAGTTACTTTCCACCCTGATATTGTAACATATAGAATTTGGTTGTCAGCCCTATTTTGTTATTTTTGCTAAATTAATTGTAATTGTTCAAGAAAAAGGAGAATTCTGCAATATTCCAATCTGGTAATGGGGCGAATAGTAAAAGGATATTTCAAGTATGAGGTACTTGAAGCCACTTTATTGACTTGGTCAAGTACCTCAGACAACCCAACTTCAAACATACTGAAATATCCCTTTAATGGGACCCCCTGGTCATGCACCTTCCAGTATCTCACAGAAAACACATCACCTACATTGATTTATTGGTGTTCTGTGTTATTTACACCACAGTGGCCACTTCCTGTGCACCATTAAGAACCTGTAGTCTCTCCTCTTCTTCACCCAGGCTGCACTGAGCTCCATTGTGGTCGCTTTGAGCCATCCAGCTCTTTAAATCTGGCGCTCTTCTGTCTGTTTAGCATCGTCAGTCACCACACCATTGGCCTCTCCTGACGACCAATCGCAGCACCGCCGTATCTGCGGGCGGGCGGCACGAGCTCATTGACATGCAGGGATCCGACCAATGGGAGGCCGTGTTTACCCTGCCCCGAGACGCGAGGTACGCAGTTGCACCGGGAGAGAAACCGCTGCTCGGAGATCCGTGCCGCGGTCCAGCCAGGCCGGAAGCCGTAGTCCCACAGCAGCCTCCATAGACTGAAGCAGAAGGCTCCAGCTCAGGCAGACAGACGAGCCTCACATGGACATATACTGTAGGATTTCACCATAGAGACACATTATTTCAGATTTTGATTTTAAATGGGCGACGCACTTGGCCTTACTCCTTCCCTCCCCGTGTTTTGTGATTTTATTATTTATTGTTATGCAAGGATTTAACATACCAGTAAGTAGTAATTTTATATATTTTTTAATTGAGCAGAAATATTTAGGGCCTGTTCCTTTATTTGTAAAATAGCTGTGAGGTGTAGTGTAAAATGCTAAATGACATCCTATTCATTTTTCACAGTACATTGATTTATGTGACAAAATAAAAAATGGCCTTTATGTATGTGTAGGCAGTCTTTGAAGAAAAATCGGCGATTTAATGTGTTAAGTTGATAAAAGAAAAACACCCTAAATAATTATTATCAGAATTATGATCAGATGTATTTATATTATATGAAGCTTTGCGTATTTATAGAAATAAAAACGTTGTATGTGAGATTAAAATTATATTATTAAGACGCTTAACGCATTTCTGTAATTTAATGAAAAAATATAAAATAAGATGTCGTCCCAGCATAAAGTAACCGTTTTATTTCGCTAATTTTCCAACCATGCTATATGAAGGCCTAAATTTAGCAATTTATTACAAATAAAGGGTCGTTTCATACGCGGCTCAAGCCTGTTTATATTTTCCTACACTGTTATCGTGCTTTAGACTTTGGTTTCTGGCTAACTGCGCTAAAATACAAGGGAATAATCAGAGCTGAGTGTAGAGGAGACTTGTTAACACTCTCCCCGGCCGAGGTGCACTCTCTCCCGGTGCTATTTCTTCATACATGCCGGTCCATCTATAGCCCTAAATTTAGCAATTCATTACTACTTATGGGTCGTTTTGAACTCTATCAAAGCCTGTTTATATTCACCGACACTGTAGTTGTGCTGATGACTATGGTTTCTCGTTAACTGCGTTAAAATACAAGCGAATAATCAGCGTTTGGTGTAGCGGAGGCTTGTTGACACTCTCCCCGACCGAGGTGCACTCCCTCCCGGCCATCTCACTCAAGAAGGGCCGCTCGCCTGCTCGCAGCCCGCTCGGACCCACACAGCAAAACACGATTTAATTCAAACAATTTTGCTTTCATCAGCAACCTTCCACTATAAGCGAAAACTACTTAATGAACAACACTGTTTGTGACGATTATTTTGAGCGTTTTCCGAATTAAAGCGTGTGTTTTGGCGAGGGGGATCCGCACATTTCAAGCTAAAAGGGAAACGCTGGCGTGCATGCTGTGGGTAAATCCCCATGAATGGACATTTGGAGAATGTATCCAGGAAGTGTCTTGTCCACAGCAGGTTAATGTGGAATATTTTTTTATTTTATTTTGGGGCTGTTTGTGTACGTACAGTGGGCTGAAAGCAACAGCATGGCGAGGGGGAAGGTAAAGCTAATGGCTGCCTGCAAACCACTTTCCCAGTGTTGAGACAAAGGCAGTGCTCCTAACGGGCAGCCATTCACCTTGGATCCTCCACAGTCCACATTATGAATGCTTTTCTGTCCTATATGCTGAAGGAAAGCTTCTTTTAACGTAAATGCATGCTCACAGATTATTACAGGAAACCTTAAGTGAATTATTTTGTCCAAATGAGTACTCGTATGGAAGGATTTTATTGTTGAGGCAGAACTGAATTGCAGGCTTGGCTGTAACTGGCTGCATGTGGAGATAATGGAGCAGAGTGAAAAATTACACTTCAGGATAATTTGCCTTTGCATCCTTACTCAGTTACTTTAAATATAAATTTGATTTAATTTATATAAATACACACTTTTACTTCTATTTCAGTAATTTTAACGCCCTTAAACAGACGACTATAAAAGCCAAACCAAACACACACAACCTACTATATTGGAAATATTAGTCATGTAGGATTTATTTATTTAGTCATTTGGATCTATAAAAATTAAGCAGCCTTCTGTTTGCCTGCTTCATGTTTAATCACTCACAGCCATCACAGGCACAGAAATGGACTGGCACGTTTGGGTGTTAATTGCAAAGACAAAGACATACATTTTTACACTGAAATTACATTTAATTTGAATGTATTTTAATTTACACGAAGCCAATTTTGTGAAATTAGAGGATGTGGCCTATTATGTATTTACTGCCCCATTTGACTACCTGACCTGAAATGGGTCAAAGCAGATGAAGACAATGAGAGTGCAGTTATTTCACATGCACACACTCTCACATTAGTGCGCGTACGTGCCAAATGCGCACACTTTTACGCACACGCACACACGTTGAAACAGAGAAGTCCATGCATCTCTGTTATGGGGCAGTGTTTTAATTACGCCCTTACTTCAAACATCAAGCTTTGGGATTCATTTGGCAACTTTATAAATTAAAAGGCCTGTTGTCTGTTTTGCCTGAGGGTGCTAAAATTGATCGACGCTGATGTAATTTTATTTATTTTGTCAGTTTTATGATAATGCTGGATATTTTGAGGATTGCGTATAGTGCAAAATAAAATATAAGTAGGGCTATTCATGCATTTTTGAGATAGATCATTGAAGTGCAAATGGGAGTATAGTGTAGGGTGTAATGGGAGCTTGGAAAAAAACGTATGTATCTGTTGGAGACAATAGGACGTGCAGGAGAAGGCAGGAAAGCAGCGTTGTTCACCTTGAGATGAAGGCTGAGCAGGCTTCCATCACACCCAAACAGGATAACACTTCCTCCTGCACTGGATGGCTTTTGCAGTTGCATCTATCACGATTTAGAAAAAAATATATTTATCCCATGTTGCTGTGTATTCTGGGGAAAAAGAGTGACAGCTGGCTTCGGCTGACGTGGTATGCAACTTGAGTGAGGTTAAAATATGATATCAGCATTAAATAGAAATGAATATATTGAGGGCGAAAATGTGCCATCTGTTCTCTGTGCCTGTGTGTGTGCACTGTGAAGTGCTCCTCTCCATATGATACATGCAGGCCTATATCCCAGCCTGATCAATAGAGCTGAATGTGTGCTGGGTTCAGTAGGCTCTTGGACGCCTCGTTGGCCGTTTCTTTCTATACGCGCTGACTGATTTTTGCAGGACGCAGAAAAATTAGATTTAAAGAATTTTTGACGTGACAGGAAAGGTGTCACAGCAAAATCTACTGGAGCTGCACTAATGATATTTTGCATGAGACAAGAGTGCACTGTCAGTAATTTCTGCATCGTGTTTTCTCCCCCATTTGTCCTGATAATGCTTTGGTTTCTCCTCTTGCAGAAAAGATGATCGGGGGCTGCTCCGTTTTTGGCTGGGGAAGCCTTCGATCGACTGAATGCAACACCTAGATCTGACGGGAAAGGATTATTATATGGGTTGCATTTGATTTTTTTCGTCTCCCCTCACCCCTACCCTATCCGGATTTCGGATTACTCAAACATTCTCCGGGATGGAAGGACGGGATTTCGCTGCTCCGGCGCACCTTCTCTCGGAGCGGGGCGCCCTGGTGCACCGAGCCGCCTCTCGGATCGCTCCCTCGGGCCACAGCTCAGTGCAGCACGCCGGTCACTTCCCGCCGGGAAAATATTACCCCTCGCACATCCCAATGGCTCCTCACTCAGGTTAGTGAAACATGTATGAGGGTTTTTATCTCCCAGTTATGCTCAACCACGGATGTGTTTGTTTCAATAGCGGATGCATACATTTATCTTTACGCTGTGTTTAAACGCATCATGTTGCGCCACAAAGCTTCTTCATTTATCAGCGTTGCCACTGGTTATTTTTACACAAAAGAGACCTTCCATTTCAAATAAATTCATCCTGAGCTCAGGTGCTTGTTGACAGAGTTTCACTATTCAAATATCATCCAATAAATCAAGTGAAATTTGATTTACACAACCAGGAATTTTGATTAAGCTGAATCAACATGGAATATCTCAAAGGTAATAAAGGCATCTTAGTTAAACAAATAACCCATCTGATAAGTTTGGTAAATGCCACGGTATTTAAATATGACATTTAAGACCTGCTTTGGTTTGCACATAGGGGATATTTGGGTGCTGCATTGTTTCCTATGGGCTCTGACTGTGAAATGGGATCCTGTCAGTCCAAGTTAAATTGATAAGTGTCACATTTGTGTCATCATTTACCCAAAAAATAAAACCTAAGGCCACACAGAGCCACAAGCAAAGGAAGGAAGGGAGCTGGATCAGGTATGCATGGTTTATTGGGCAAATTTGGTTACCATGAGGGCCACATGAATTCTGATATCGGCCAAACTGTCACAAATGATTCATTTAGGTCAAAATGATAACATGAACAGAAATAGAGCCTTTATTATAATTTATTGTACACACCTTTAAATTTTAACTCAATGCAAACATTTATGCTTAATTACAGCAATCTAAATCAATCTTTAAACCTATAAGTATATTCTACATACATGTACATTTGTGTTCATATGCGTGCAGTCCTGCTTCATTACAATTTCACAGACAAATGCAGTCGATTATGCCACAAAATTCCATCCAAAGAACAAAACCATCAATCAGATATTATGAAAGAAACCGTTCATTATTCATGATCCAGTCATTTGATTTGTGTGTAGTGTTGCACAAGTGACTCAGGCTGAAATGCATTGTGGCAAATTTTGATCGTTTTTGTGACATTTTTGATTTATTGACTTGACGGTCCAATCGAGTGTTGTGAGGGGGCCACGTCGAGCCCCTGAGCCGCTGGTTGCTCACCCCTAGTTTCCAGCGTATGGATGTTGAAGTGAGAACAGCAAACGTGAAAAAAGCCCTCTGTAGTCTATATGTGGCTTCAAAGTGTCAGGGTGCCAATGTGTTCACGGTGCATGCATCAGGTTTAACAAGGTATCTCGTGTACTAAAATGTGTACATTTACAAACACAAGGACACACATTTGTGCTTTCGTTACCAGGACACATGACAGAATCATCTTTCTTTTCTTTTAATGGGTGAAATAACATGAGAACATGGTGACATGCATGATGATGGCAGTATACAAACATGATTTACAGATGACTAAAATGGGTGTTTGCTGTAATGAAGCATTGTGAGATCAGTGGCTGAACTTAGAAGTGTGTGTGTGGAGGGGCTGATGTGTAAATAAGGAATTAAAAAATAGTTAAAAGCAACAAATTATATAAGGTAAAATGATAATGAATACTTAATATTTCCAAGGAATAAAAGAAATGACTCTAACTCTATAAGGTGATTATACCTACATACAGCACACACTTCATGCATACAGTAAATACAGGAGTACATTAATGCCATCACACAGACACATACAAATAAACAAATATGCACACTCACAGGCAGTCACATCATCATGCTGTCTGGGTAGAAACCTTGTCAAATTATCTACTTTGCAGGAAATTCAAATAAAAAAATTATTCACCCTGTCATAATTGGCAAATGGTGTGACGTGGAGGGTGTCCACTGTCACTGATAAAAATGTTAGATAAATAAGAATAATGAAAAAAAATATGAGAGGTTTCTGCCAGTAAATATGTGTTTGTCTCCATGTGAGAAGATAATGTATGTGTATCGCTGTTGGGTACTTGATCAAGTTTTTATTTCAATTAAAATGTTGTCTTTCCATGATCATTAAAACAAGATGATCAGCATAAAACAATAACTGAGCAGCATGCCACTTTGCACCTCATTTGTCCATATATTTTGTAACGTTTAATGAAATTTTAAGAATTTTTCTCATGTTTTTGCCATAAAAAACATCACTACCTCAAAATGTACTTCTTCAAATTATTGTTTAGTACAGGGGATGCACAGTATATCTGCTGAATATTGGTATCAGCGGTTAATAACTAAGACAACTGATCATCAGTATTGGTTGAATTAAAATTTCTGCTGGTATTAACAGCCAGCGATATTTAACAGATATATTTTTCATAAATATCAGTATTAATACTGGAATATTGTTGAAATGCACAGTTGTCCCATAATGCTTTTCCTGATGCATTAAATGATAAAAAATATTTGGTATATAAGGACAGTTTAGACTGTCACAGCACAATTCTTGGACAGAAGAGACTTGATCTTTACAAAAAATTAAGTATGCATAATTTTATCAGTGTTGGTATCAACTAAATAAAGTTTGACAATATAATCATATCTGATTAGGGCTGACATACAACATTGTCCTAATATTATGTGGATATTTTTACTTGTTTGATTTGATTTATTACTTCTTGTATATTCAGAAATTCACAGTGTTTTAAATCACTATATGCACTTAATGCAAAATTAGTAAACTTAGAGTATTTGTGTTGGATAATCATAAAATCATTTTCTTGTTTTTAATATTTTATTTCTGATTTCTACGCACAAGTTGTCAAATGTCATGGATTTTGAAAATGTATCCAGACATATTTTTTACTATTTTTAGACTGACAGGTGAATTGAAGGGCAAGGGAAGTAAGAAAGATTGAAATGAGACACAAAGGGGTCAAATAATAAAGAAGACATTAAAGCAAAAATCACAATAACTGTCAGAACAATTGTAATTGTGATTTTTGCAATAGAAGGACAGCCATGATATTTTTAACATTTTTTTTTAAATTGGTCAAAAATAGAGCGGATTAGAATTTTACTTCAAATGACAAAGATCACACTGATGCTTGAAATGTGTTAAAATGCTTGGATTTTAATGCCTTCCAGGTTTATAAAGTGCTTGGGTTTCAGATAGGGTGCTTGAAAGTATTCAAATTGTGATTGCATTGTGTGGCTGTTGTGTTTTGTGTCATATAGAGTCACTGAGATCAGATATGATGCAGAATTTACTCACAGCTGATTCATTTTAAAACATGAAACTTTGTTTTGTTTGTTTGTATTTGTTCTCCCAGAATTTTACACTCTTAATAGAGAAACTGGAGCATCAGAGCATTGAGGCACATGTGCCTATTGCTTTTGTTTTACAGAAACGTCACAAATATCTTTTTAAAACTTTGTTGATATGATAGCATCATGATATTGGCATTGAATCATTGCTCAACCATGCATGTAATTTGAAAATAATGCATAAAATCATAATTTAGTGTGTATAACTTGTTCAAATCAAATATTTATATCTATATAAAAAGCGCATTTATCCTCCTTTCCTTGTAGAGTGTTCTGTGGTGTAAAATCACATGAACCTTTATTTTCATTATGATTGTGAAGTCAAAATATCTCATGGGAAAATTGCTGTTCAGTGAAATCTATGTAGTAAGACTTTTGAACACGTACAGGGAACTCAACATGCCACACAGTATAATAAGACTAGCACCCTTTTCTAAAGATGGCTTTTGTCAAACACAGTTTTCTTTTACAGATTAAAGTCACTGTCAGGCCCAAACCTCCTATCTCCAAAATTGTTACTTTCCAGGAAATAAAAGAAACAATTTTATACTGAATAAATTATGTTGTCCTGATTAAAAAATATTTTTTCTACTTTAATTTGGTTAAAAGTTTATAAAACCCACTCACCAACATGGAAGGTAACCAATCGCACTGTTTTATGAAAAAGAAAGGAAAAAAACATAAATAATGGAGATATGAGGTTTGTGCCCATCAGCAGTGAAAAGATAATGTGATATCATATGGTGAGGAAGTGAAATAATATTTCTGAGTACCCTTCACAATCATTTGTATGAATTTAAGGTCAATTGTGCGGTGCTGGAGAATGTACCTTGAAAGGTCGTGAATTTGACCTTTGAGAAGCTGCTATAATGATAACAGTCTATGAGTCAGCTTTAACAGCTGATAAATATGTTACAGCTTAAAAATGTGTTATAATACAGAAAAAGGACTGAGATAAGAAGTAAAACATTACAGAAAGCATTTAAAGATACAAAACCATGCAGTGCTTTGAATGCTTTTATTTAATGATAGACATATTTGATGAAAAAACAGCAGCGTTCCTCTTAAGTTGCATGGAGAAAAAGACATCAAATCACACGTATCTGTGCATGGTAACAAACTGCATCACAACGCCGTGTTCTTGCTCTTATTTTGTCCACCTCTGTTAAACAAAAGAAATGTAAATAAGTCACAACAGAGGCGTATTGATTGCATCAAACAGTTCCACTTCTGAGGCAGTTTCCTTTGAAAATATGGTAATGCTGCTGCTAAAAACATGTTATGATGCGGCAGCGGAGGAATCTAGGGTCACAGTAAAGCAGGGAATATTCATCTCTTTAAAGTTATTTTATGTTACGTATATGAGCTAAAAGCGAATGCTGTGGGCTCGCTGTAGGCGGCAGATGTAGGTTGTTAAAACAGTATTAAACTTAAAATTATCTCATCATTTTCATTTATCTATTTGTTTATTTATATGTTTTAAGACCTAATTATCCCAAGCAGCTTAATCAAAGATATTTCTAATTCATTTTGTGGATAAAGATTGTGAATTCATTTGCAGAATCATACCAAACATGGGGTATAATTAGCCATTCAGGAGGATTCATGGGTGCTGTTCACCATTCATCTCTCGCCATTCATGTTTGCTTTTGGCAGCACACACACACACACACACTCACAAACACACACACACTCTCTCTCTCACAATGCCTGCGTCCGTATGTTTCTCCTTCTCCCCCTCTCTCTTATAGATGTTTTGTACAGAGCATGAAGGCCAATGCTGGCTACAGGGTACAGGTGCTCCCCCCCAGCCACATCTTTTTGTAGTATTCGTGCCACAGCGACGAGAAGACCCTAACTATCCAAATGTCATCACCGTTCAATGAACAGCACAGGTGGTGTATTGTTCTCCCCGGGCTCGTCGCTAACGCGTGTGTGACTGGAGAGACGTCTGCGTAATATCATCAGAATCTGGAGAGTAAATTACTGTAATACTTCAATTGATAGTCTCAGCTTTTGCTTACTCCACATGGTAATATTATCCCATTTTTTGTGGGACAGGCATCAGTGTAAGACAGATATTTGGTTATTAAATAAATGGCAGACCAACCAAAGAAAAAGGACAAAAAAATGCAAATCTACGCCAAGAAAAGTGTTAATCTGTTCAACATTTAGGAAAGAAATAAACTGACTAATGTGACCTGGCTTTGTCAGACACCCTGTCTATTTTATTCTTGTTTTTAAACCACAGATATGTCAACACTCAATGCATAAGAGCCTCGGATAAACCTGCCTGTATTTGTCAAACATGCAACAAAACCAGGCTTGTAAAAAAGACAGGATTTTAAATTTTACTGAGCTTTCATTAGAAATGTTACGGTAGTTTTTTTTCTCAGTCTAGTTTTTTACTAAATCAACACAGGATAACAATTTCCTCCAAATCCACCCCCACCTTGAGGCACTGTTATGTCGTTCTGGTGCTCTACTGATGCATTCCTTGATTTATTGTTTTAATAATATTTGGAAATGTCGAGTACAGAAAAGGGAAAACACTGGCTCTATTTGGGTAAGGTGTCAACAAGAGATGGACCACTAATTACTTTCAGGCAAAACTTGTGTACAATAAAGATCAGAGAGAGCAAAATGTTATAAATTTGCTCCAGAAAGAGTACTTAACCCTGTACAAAATGAGCCTGATTACATTATTAACACTAATTTGATCTGCTTAGATAGCCCGTCTATTTTATTTTCCCAACAAACAGTTCAACTTGCAGTCCTCATGAGCTTCTGATTAAGACTTCAGACTTTTATTTGTTCAAACTTACAGCAAGGCCAGGCTTCTAAAAAAGACTGTTTTTTTTTTTTTTAAATTTGTGTGAACATTTATTAGGAGTTGTACGGCAAATTTACAGATAGTTGGGGAATAGAATACAGTTTATTTCAAATTAGCAACATAGGATTATAATTTTTAACAAAATCTTAACCCAATCCCAAAGCCTAGTCAGACTCGTGTTTTCTGAGGGGCATAAACTGAAATTCATTGTTTTATAATATTGAAATGAGAGAGAATTTCAAGACAAGCACAGATACAAAATGGAGAAAAATAATTAAAGAATTACACTTAAACCAAAACTGGCCCACAATAAAGATGGAGATGAGGCTCTGGTGATTTGTTGTTTTAATAAAATGTGAAAGTGTCAAGCACGAGAGCTAGTGTGACCTTAAATATGAGACATGTTTTTTTTTTTTACTTTTTTACATTTACTGCTGATGCAAGATTTTTTCAAAGTGTGATAACATTTGGAAATTCCAAGTATGAAAGTGGAAAAGTGTCATCTTTGTCCAATTTAGACTTGCGTGTACTTGTAAAAATGTTCTACAGGATCAGGCTTGTAAAAGAGATCAGGCTTTAAATTCAGACAGGTGTCCTAACAAAGTAGGGATGAACGTTATTGCTGGAGCAACACCAGCATTGGCAGATAGGACACTTTTTGTCCAAATTTAACGCCACTATTTTAGCGGTACAAATTGAACATTTATATCCCATATATTGGCTGCAATATTGGCAGAATGAAAATGAAATGAAAAAAATGTTGTTTTTCTTGTTTCACATCTGCTTCTATCACAAATAGACTCTCACAATTAGATGAAAAGATCAAATATAGTAAAAGGGAGACTTTGTGGAGACTTTTAAAAAATATATATGGATATCAATATCATCATCGGCGAATTTGAATTCAACTTTATCCGTGTATCAGATATTGCAAAAAATCCAATAGTGTGCCTCCCTAATACAAATTAATAGATGAATACATTTGTAATTGGGCTCTCTTGATGCACAATCCTTGATTTATTTCTCTCATAATAGCATGCATGGAAGGGAAATAGCCCTACCTTTGTTTGGGATAGGCTTCAGTATAAGACGGACCATTTATGAGTTTAGATTATATTAAAATTGCTGACTGTGTACAGTATTTAGGTTTTTCATTACACCAACACAGGACAATAATTTCTCACTCCTCCCCTCCCTTTACAGTTTGAATATTGTTGTAAATGTACTCTGCTCTATGCTGCACCATCTATGATCTTTTTTCTTTTTAACTGATATTGAAAAATCTCAAACCTGATAGAGAAATAGCACTTCCTTTATTGGAGCTGGGTTGGCAGAAAATAAGAACATATTTTAACACCAATTTGTAAGACAGCCCATCTCACTGTTCAATCAATATCAACAGCAGCCCCTAACTGAGATTTGCCTGAACACATCAAATGTGATACAAGACCTGTTTTACTTTTTCATTTTGGGATGGGCTTCTATAGAAGTGTTATGGTAATTATTATTATTGTTATTATTTTGTAATCTCTGTATTTATTAAATCAACAAAGGACAATATTTACACCAAAATCCCTCCCCCACCTCCTT
This sequence comes from Cetoscarus ocellatus, assembly GCA_037902135.1. Taxonomy (NCBI): domain Eukaryota; kingdom Metazoa; phylum Chordata; class Actinopteri; order Labriformes; family Labridae; genus Cetoscarus; species Cetoscarus ocellatus. The sequence goes on along the minus strand of JBAMNC010000739.1, from coordinate 513,744 downwards.
GCGTAGTTAGAGCTATTATGTCATTGTGCTCTCCTGATATACAATCTTTGATTTATTGCTCTCATAATATTTGAAAATGTCAAGCATAGAAGGCAAATAGCCCTAACTTTGTTTGGGACAGGTTTCAATTTGAGGCAGACCTCTCATTATTTTGAACAAAACTGGTTCACGGCAAAGATGGAAAATCTATGAAACTGAGAACTTTCACCATAAAGAATCCCGAACCTTAAAAAATTCGAGTAGCAATCGACACATTTAATTAGTAACACTTTTTTTTCTCTTGCTCTGAAAGACAGCCCATCTTACAACATCTTACAGACTATTTCTACATAAAACCTGCATATGGCTGTAAAAACGTGCCGCAAGACCAGGTTGGGAAAATAGATTGGGTTTTAAATTGGCATGAGCTTTTGTTTGCAGTTAAAGAATAATATTTTTATAATCCCTGTGTTTTATTAGCTTAATAGGGAACAGTAACTACACCCAGTGCCCTCCCCATCTCAAGGCATGGTTATAATAAATGTTATTGTGCTCTGTTGATGCACAATATTTGATTTATGGCTTTCATAATGTTTGAAAATGTCAAGCACGGAAGGGAAATAGCCCCACCTTTATTAGCGACAGGTTTCAATATCAGACAGACCTTCGGTTATCATTATAATTAACTAGGAAAACCTAAAATTTGCCGATAAACACCAAAAAGAATAGTTGACTGCATACAAACTTATACTACCAGTCAACATTACATTATCAACACCAATTTTCTCTTGCTTTGTATAATGCTGCAGCTAATCAGTGCTTTCAGGTTATTATTTTTTTCCATTAAACTAACTTATTAGGGTGTGCGCTGGCACGAATCTGGCGGTTTGATACATATTGCTGTATAAATGTGACAAATCTCAGTATATGTCAACACTATGAAGAGATAAATCCTTCATGATTTATTCTCCTATTTTCTTTTTAAATATTTAAGGTCCCATGTCCTCCCATATCAAAATGCTGTGCTTTTAATAAGCAGAAGAACATGGAACCTTTTATCAAACTTTCAGATCATGGAGAAATACAGTATGCCTGTGAAATCACCCTTATTTTGTACTTCCTGGGGTTTATGATGTAACAGCTATACAGCCTCCACCTACATGTGTCTTTTCATCTCATCACAGGCAGACGGTATCACTGTTTTGAGATTGCGCTCCTCGGTCTGTAACCTCTCCTCCCCCGTCCCATCACCATCACCACACCATTTGGGCAACCAATCAGTGCTGAGCTCATTTTCGTAATCCCCCTGCCCACTTGGATGTGAGCGTTTCCAAAGGGGGGAGAAAAATAGCTGCATCTGATCCTCTACAGAGGAGGAATGTTTCATTTTTGTGTTTAACCCAATCCTTGCCTAATAGACGCCAAAATGATGTATGCATTTAAACACACCAGGGCATGGGACCTTTCATAACCTGCAATATTGTAAAAATGTGTATCTTATCAATGTTATTTATATAAAGCATGGTCCCTACTACATTTATAAACTCTACAATCTGCCCCAATGACTGAAATAACAGTCATAAATGTAACAGAAGGAGGGAAAGTTAAATGGACGGAAGTTATGCTGCCAACTAGTGGCTGGAGGCTGCAATACAATACAACACAAATGTCCCAAATTTCTATGAACTGTTGAATAATAGAATATCACAGTATTTTACTAAAAATGTCTATTAGTGTATTAATATTTTCTCACACCCCTAAAAAATATGATGATAATTTAACTCAAATTACCTCCCCATCACAAGTCATAGTAAGAATCCCTCTGCAGGTGATTTATTGTTTGAATAATATTTTAAAATGCTAAATATTATGGGGAAATGGTGTCACCTTTATGTGGGACAGGCCTCAATATATGACAGAGATTTTATTCTTTCAAACAAAACTGCTTTACAGCAAATATTAGATGTGAAAAACTAAAAATGATATGTATCAGCACCAGAAGGAATATCTAGATATGCAGTCAACTTACAAATATTTAAAATAAGTTGCCATTGAAAGATAGTCTGTCTTATTAATCAAACTGTTTCAACACAAAATGCTCAGGAGCAAAAAGTGCAGGCAGACCATGATTGAGGTGGGCTTTTATTTGAAGTTTTACAGTTAATATTGTCTATGCTATCCTTGTTTTTTATTAAACCAAGAAAAGGTACTAATTTCACCCAAATCTCTTCCCCACCACAAGGGGTATTAAGAATTATTTTGTAATTGGGACAGACATCAGTGCCTTATTTATCAACACATGAGGCAAGACCAAGCCGATTAAAGAAACAGGGTTTAAATTGGGGTGAGCTTTTATTAGAAGTTTTTTTTTTGTATTATTTTTTGTGGGTTTTGCATTAAATCATCACAGGCAAATAATTTCGACAAGATCCCCCAAGGCACAGTAAGTACAATTTTGTAATTATGCTGCAACCTTTGATTTATTGTTTTAATAATATTTGAAAATGTCAAGCACGTTAAAATGCAAATAGTTGGGAAGGAAATAGCGGAAAAGCAAACAGTTATTCACGGCATATATGTAAGATGGCAGTTTTATAAAAGAGCAAACACTGCAAATTTACTGAACATGATACAACAAAAGGTAAAAACATCAATATCAATAGTTATTGTTTTCAAGATTCCATTTTTATCTACTGTTGATTTCTCTTTTTTTCCCTGTGATTTTGTACATTTTTCTGAATCTGCAGGGGTTTATGATGACAGGTAGGGTTGGAACATTAATCAAGTTTTAATTTTGATACAGCGGTGGCTCCCCATAATTATCAAAACAGGATAATTGAGATTAATTGATGACTTAAAACAAACATCATCTATTTTTCCTTATCTATCAAGTTTACATATTTTTATAAAATTATGTTGTTCCCTTCATTTTAAAGTGTTTAGTGAGGTAACACGCTAAAGAGTATTAGATAACAATAAATACATGTGATACACAGATGTTAATGTAATGGATCTCAATCAGAACAATCCTGATTGTGATTTTTCTTATAATTGACAGGTCCAATTGGTAGATAAGCCTGGATAAAAAGCAGAAAAACATCAACGCATTGTCCAAAAATATAAAAATCTTGATCACTTGTTCAAATATATAGGCTGTCATAGATCTCTAAATATGAAATATTACCCCCATGATTCTCAAAATGATCACATGTTCATTATTTTAATGATTAGTCGTAACTACGGCTGGGTAATTATGGCCAAAAAACAAAACAAAAAATTTAATTTCTGATTTAAATCAATTTTGTACCTCTCAAAGAAAAAAACCTTCAACGGACACAAAAATTGTCATTATTTAATTTCATAAAAAATACAAGGTTAGAATTGTCCCTGTACAAAAACATCAGGCCCCACCGTTACAGAACCAGTGAAAATGTTCAATAGCTGTGTTTTGACAGAAGGGTTCGGGGAGGATGTTAACCGCAGGGGGCCAAAAAAAACCTTTATTTTTATTCTGAAAATTTTCCACATCAAAAAATTGTATTTAATCAATTTATCAACCTTCCCTAGTCGTATCAGAAAGAACAGAAACTAAATGATGTTCAGCCTTTTTTACATTTGAATCAGATACATTTAAACATAATTAAACATGTCCATGAATCCAGATTTTGTAGATTATCTTTTAAACACACTTTCTCTCATAGAAAGTATATTTTCACCAGCAACCCAACACAGTGCACGTGCCACTGTCATTTTCTTCCGTGCAGCCTCTCTCTCCTCCCTCTTTGCATGCTTAGCAGATGTGTTGCTCCTGGAGCGTTAGCACTGCTAAAAACATTTACTATGCTGCTCACATTGTGTATCTCGAACAAAACAGACTCTAAAATAAGCATCTTTTACCACAGATTTTTGTAAATCATGAATCTGTTTGAATTGATAACATGATTAAGTATAAGGGTTTGCCTGCAGTTATTGATAATTAACAATACTGAATTGTCTGTGGGATTTCTGTTTGTCATTGTGGTATCAAACATTATTAATTTAACTACCAATGAAGTACCCCTAGATTTGATACTATATTTAACAAAATAATTATTTCTTTAACAATACTTATGTAAACAATATTATCTAACCCAACATTACTTCTGAGAACATGTTGATAAAAACCGTCTGTATTTCCCAGCCCTACTGACAGGTAAATCTTATTTAAATTTCACCTTTTCTCCTTTTTTTCAGTCAGTCATCCCAGATGAAAACAGGTCGGTCACCATGTAAGAGCAGTCAAAGGCTTGCGTCCTGTCTGACCAAGCTGGTCTCAGGCTGTTGTTCTTCCTGTCAGGCCGGGTCATTAGTGTCCCCTCAAGTGTCCCCCCTGTAAGCTAGCAACATTAGCACAACTGAGAATGTTGTTTGCTGAGTGCGTTGGATCCCCTCCGTTTGCTCTGCACTCTCCCCCCAGGGACTAACTTGCACACTGGTTCACATGAATACTTTACAAAGAGCATGAATATTTCAGGGTTGATGTAAAAATGCATTCGGAGGCAGGTTTCTGATGTGGCTCCTTGAAAGGGGCTCCTCTGTCTTTGCCGAGGTATTTATTGGGAGTGCTCTCCTCACCCTACTCTGCTAAAAAAAAAAAGTAATGGGGGTTGCAACACCCTCCCTTTCCATTGTTCTTTGTTGTGTCGAAGTATTTTAACAGATTGTTTTAGGAAGTTTCCTTTTTTTTCCTGGCTTATACAGGCAAGTTTTAGGGATGGGAAATATGGACCAATAATCATATTTGGATATTTTTGAGCTGAACAGCAATGTCAGATTTATATGTCTAAGTCTTTCTTTCATAAAGGGAATCAGAGTGGTAGTCATCATACAAAAATCATGAACTTGAAGTAAAAATCAACATTTAAACCTCTTTGTGGGGATCAGACCCAACCACAAAGCTATTAGCACCCTTGTAGTCGTATTCTAAACTAAGAAAGGAGAGCATTGTCAAGACTACTCAAATATTTTGGCACCGTATCTGTATCCTTGGAAAGTCCATTTTTTAAGTTTAATTGGTAAGTTGTTGTAAATTTAGATATTCTCCATTATTCAACTGAGTCGTCACATCAAACAGTGCAAAAACATTATGATATAAATTCATTCTTTGAACCAAACCCAACAAAAATCATTTTCTAAATTGTGGAAATTTGAAGGCAACACCAACTTTTGTAGTTATTAGCATCAGCTTTGCACAATTTAGACCATGAGCATGAGTCTACTACAAGTTCTGTAGCTTTGGGTGTTCTGTCCTTGTCACTCTTACACACTTATCTGATTGTTGCTAACATTTTTGTAGAGCAATTTAGTCGAGGGACAAAGATCAAGATCAGGTTCCTGCAGAGAACCAGTTCCAACTATAGAGAAATCTTTGTAATTTGACTCCATACTTAACGATTCCCTGATCAATTTCTTTCACTTATTTGGCCTTTTTTTTTTTTTTTCAAAGCAAGGATATCCTGCTGAGGTGAGGCAGTCAGCATGAATGACAATAAGGAGTAAAGGAAATAACCATACTGGACAGTGTATGGAAGAAGTCCAAAGTGGTGCTTACTTTCACAAAAAAATATGCCAAAGGCAATTTATTGACACAACATAAATATCAGAAGTGCCATGAGTTTAGTGTTGTTAACTCAGGAAGCCTGTATAGGTTAACTTTTTTTCCACACCAATAAAAATTCCTGCTGATATTTAGAGCCAATATATTGGACATGCATATTGGTAAAACTGCTTGATTTTGGCAAAATTCATAACTGAGATCATTTTGATTGACATTGTGATCACAATTATCGAACACAATTACTACGTTATTTTACAATATCTACACCAGGAGCATTTATAAAACTAAATATAATGTTAATTTTTATGTACTGCACCTGACAATCCTGTAGAAAAAATAAGTGAGAATCATATGCAGTACAATGACCCTTTAACCTTTTAAATCTTATCTTCATAACCCTAAGAGGTCATAGTTTACCTTTGCCATGGAGGATATGTGTTTGCCGGGATGTCACAGAATGTTGATTATGGCACAATGGTGAGTGATGTGAATTTTGTGGTGATCCAAATATTGATGCAGTTCGAGAATTTAAAAAAAAATTTTGTGAACATTTCATGATGGGGCACTTCTACACATTTTTTTACTAATAACTTTGCTAACAATGCCAGCATTACCTTGGCTGACGTTTGTGCTCTTGTAGCACTTCTAGTTATTGAAATTAAAACTTGATCTATTGCTCGGCTCTAAATATCAGCCTTAAATATTCCACATTTCATCTGTAATATTGGCAGAATATGTGAATGTACTATAATGCTTCACCTTATAATCACCAAATGTCTACGTTAAAAATCGGTAGTATAATTTCTGGAGAATAAAATGTTTCATATTTGCTTTGAACACACAAAAAAAATGCCACAATAAAAGGAACAATCAATTTTACTAAAGTTAAGACTTCATACTCTTTACAAAAAACATCAGTTTTGGTGATAATGAGTTTCAAAATATCGGCCTATTTGATATCGGCAAAAATCCAGTATTGTGCATCCCTAATTAGGTATTTAGGACTTCTTATGTTGCAGTGGTATCAAACTAATGATAAAAATACATCCCCTCTCCCTACATTCAGCCTGAAAATTTTCTGACATTATCTTGTGGTCAGTAAGCATATTAATGTTAGTGGTTCTGACTGTGAGCAGTGTTTTTAACTGAGGGTTAGGCCTGACATACTTACATTTTTATGAATCAGTTCATCTTTTGTTGCACTCTTCAATGGCTGGATTAAGTCAGAAGAACCAGATAGCTCTGCACATTAATATGGATTATTTTATCTTACCCCATATCTCATTTGAAAATATATTGATATACCTGAAGAATTTGGTGTATTTCCCAGCCCTAGTGAGTTTGTCTCAATACGGCAGGAACACCCTCCTCCTTTCTTGCCCAGTGAACCACGTTACGGTAGAAGCTGTAGAGATTCTGTCAGGGTGCATTTGCCGCTGTCCATCTTCACCTTCTACAAGCAGTCATTTGTAATGCATGTCAGGTGGTCGATTTATAGTTTGCACTGTGCTCGGGGAATGTGACATTGGAGCAACTTCTTTCTGCGTGTGTGTGTTCTGCTGCAGATACAGCGAGACGCAGACCTGTTAACTCATCTAATGCAGCCTAATTCAGCCAATTCATTTACAAGGTCTTTGAAATAGTAATTTTATCTCCTGCTGGCTCCGGCGCAGGGGTTCGGAGACAGACTCGACTTGGCTGCGAGGCTGGGATTCAGATGTTGGATGGTGTCAAAGGAGGAGACACAGTGGAGCTGTCTTTACTGCTGGCATTTATGACGGGGGGCTCATCTTTCAGCCATATTGTTCTGATCAGTGCGCTGTGGCTGAGGTGTGGCTGTGTGAAAGCAGCGGGGGGGCTTCAGAGGCTGTCCACGGCTCAGCTCTGCTCTAAACACCCCGTGTAATCAAAGGTCATATTTGTGTCATCCGGCTGCTCGCTCTGCCTCCCCTTCCCTCACATCTCCTTTCCATAAAACGGGATACACACTATAAGATAATTGGGCTTATTTTGGGCCCACTGCTCCACCCTCTGACAAAAGTCAGCAAAGGCTGTCTAATGGGCTGATCTGATATTCCTGTGGTGAGAGGTGTGTTAAAGCTGGAAGCATACTTGCAGTAAACTGAGCAACTCAGATGTATGATGGCTGGAACACGTCACTTGCCTATGCTGTGCACACGCGCTACAATAAAGGGACGTGGACACAATGAACAGCCGTATGTAGATGACTGGTATGATCAGTGTTGAAAGGGTTAATTCAGAGACAGGAACAATGACAGAAGGTTGTAAAAGAAACTGACAAAGTAAGACCTCAGTTCTCCACATCTGTGTGATGTTTTATTGTCTCTGGACATTTAAACAAACATGCCTGTCAAACTATTGAAGAGTGAATAAATTATTTAACAGAAGTTGATTTTTAAACTTGCAAAATAAATTGAACTAAATTAGATGCATCAGCTCAACAAGTAAGACTTAAAGGATAAGTTCGGTTGCTACAGCTTTCACTTAGTTTATGGAATGAAGTAGAACAATATACTCACCCGGAAGGCTTTCCTGATCCAAACAGTGCTTCGGGAGATATTTTAGATCCAAAATCGAGCGGCGGACATCCGTAAAATGGTAGCAGACAGGGCATGTATAGCCGCTCCTAAAACTGCATTTATTGTCCAAAAACTCATTAGTTTCACCTACATTTCATCATGGTCCGCTCGCGCTACCCCTCCACGACAGTCTGGTGTCACTCCATCCATGTTTTTGTGACTGTGCTGACCTTTGAACTGAAAAGTTTCTTGCCTCCGCGTCCTCCTTTCGATGAGCTCCTCATCTTTATACTCTGGCTCGAAACTGTAAGGACATCCATCTTCTGGGTGAGTATATTGTTCTACTTCATTCCATAAACTATGTGAAAGCTGTAGAAACCGAACTTATCCTTTAAACTGATGACTTTAGGTCAAAATTGTCTTTGGCTGTTTCGTATCTGTTTAGGATCTCAATATGATGACATCACAATGAATAGCTGTGCCAATCGGCATTAAGGAGGACACTCTCTGTCTTCTATAGGAGCCTAATATCTAACCTTGCACAGCAGCTGGATCCACCTGATCAGGTAGATCCATCTTGCTAAGCTCTAATGATCAACAATTATGATCGGCCCAAAGTGGGAGCTGTGAACGAGATGACAGCAGGAAGTGACTTCTCGTACAGAGATTAGCATAGATGCTAACAGCTTCATAAGCAACTAAATAACATGTTTTGGCGATAGTATGTTCTACGAACTGGCTTACATTTTCTATTTTACACCATGGCAGTTGCACCGACCTTCTTCGTTATCTGGTGGCACATAATGAGTATGATTGATGGAGTGATCAACCAATCACCTGCCGCATATGCTTTTGAAAGGTTTTGCCCATTCTCAAACACTTTCTATGGGCTGTTGCTTAGATGGACAAGTGAAATATATGGAACAGGCCATTTGGTGTGTCAGGATACTTAGTATTTAAATCCTAGAATTAGGCTTAAGTAGCTGTTGCCAGTAGAGTGGTGCATGGATGGCATAATTTTGTAACCTCTTGTTTGAGTATTTCTTCCTTCAATAGACCTGATCAATTTTGCTTTCATGGCTGTGGCTGTTGTTTATGAAAAAGCAATCTGACATGATTTTATAAAGGTTTCCAGCCATTTTTGATGCCCCTCTTAGCAGATCATAATAAGAATGCACAATATTAGATTTCTGCTAATATCTGATTCACTGATTTTTCTGAACTCACTATTGCAGATATCTATATTTTTGTCAAAGCCATTTTACTAAATTTGACTCATTCCTTTCATGGTGACCATCTATTTGTTTTAGAAACAGATGTGAAGCAAAAGAAAACATTGTAACTCTTGAATAAATGATGATTTGATTGATAAAAGTGGAGATTCAATGATGATGAGGTAAACCATTATGTCGGATTTGTAGATTATTCCAATAATAACTGGCAGTAAATGGGGTATGTATGGCCAAATTGTTGGCTGTGAATGCCATCAAAAATGTCATATCTGCTGATAACCAACTTTGTAAGCTATTATCTGCCAATACTAATATTGGTGAGATAATATTGTGCATTCCAACCATCATTTTAAAGCAACAATAATGCTTTATAATTCAGATGCAGGACAATGTCAGTGTACTTTATGTCGCAAAATGAAAGGCTAAATCTAGTATCCCTGTGTTCACCGCAGACATTATTTCAGGCATTTATCCTAAAATCCTGTAGATTTTGAGAGATGGTAACTGGAGGTGCTAAAAGGCTAACTAACTTCTGTGTTTTTGGACTCATTCCTGAAGTTTTCTATGAAGTACTTTACTCCCCCCTGGCAGTAGTATAGCCAGAGCTCCCTGGTGCCCTTCACACATCATCCTGGGTGGAAGTAACAATCTCTATTTCTTCTTAGGCTCCCTATTTGCCAACAAGCAATCAGCGGTGTCTGGCACAGTTACACATCGCCCCTTTTTTTCAGTTTTCCAAGTGGGCATGCACATTTCCTTCCCTAGAAAGCTAATATCAGCTTGTTCACAGATCTCATTTCCTAGTTTTTTTTTGTTTGAATATATTTTTGATCATTTTGTCACAATAAATCAGTTGTTTAATGGTTGTGACTCACAAGTCCATTAAGTGCTTTATTGCTGTTAAATGCAGGTTATTATGGCTTTACTTTATGTCCAGTTGTTGTGTTTATGGCTGGAATTCTGGAAAACTGCCAGCCAATTAGATAGATGCTCATGTTTTATTTTCAACAAACCACTGGATTGGTCCAATTGTGGGTTTAATTTTGGATGAAGTTTTTCTTCAGATGACTAAACCCTACTTACGTATTTGGCTAAAGTTCAATGTTCAGTAGAGGCTGTCCTTAATGTGAACGAACAGGAGTTCAAACTTTTAGATGTTGGTGAATGAACCTTTAAGTGTGTTTCAGGCTGTGCTGCCGCCTTGTTCTACATCACTCTCTACAAGAGCAAAACTGCTAAATCAGTCAGCATTGTCCTCATGTGTGCGGTCTCTTACATTTGCAAAATCAGTTACAGAAATCTTTCAGTGTGCGCCTGACTTAAGCTGTCCTCCTTCTCCCCTCCGTTGTTCGCCCTTCCTCTCCTTCCAGCAGGAAGACCCTTGTGTCTGGGAAGCGGTGGTCTTCCTGCCACCTCTGTTTTGGGCCACCCTTCCCCTGCCCTGGGCCATTGTTGCAGACCCCAGCTTTGTGTGTGTTTTACGGCTGCTGTTAAAGATAAAAAACAGTCCCTTCCACCCCCCTTTATTGTTTTCTGGTCGGATGTCCCTGTCATTCCCTTGGTTTTTATGTCCTCGCTGGATATCCGAGCAGCTTCCCCCTTCAAAGGTTAGCTCTGCTGTCTGCCTTCTCCCATTTTTTCCCTCCAAAGGGGAATAAATAACTTTACAGAGACTTTTATTGAACGTCTCATTGCTTGACTATCCCATGGGTCTGGGGTTGTTAGGAAGATGCTTCAAAGACAAACACAGGTGTTAGGTGGAGTTGGCAAAGAGCTGGTTACAACCCAGGTCTTTAAAAGAATAAAGCTCAGTTAGTGGATGAGGGTTGTTTGTGAGAAAAAAGGGAGGCTTCTCCTTCTCCTTCTTCGAGGTTTTGTAACTCTTGTGTTATAAGCACTCACTCCTCATCCCCTGCCTCCTTTTGGCTTAACCTCCACCCCCCACCCTCTTTGCCCCTAGACAAGAGTGGCGGCTGGAGTGTTTTGTGTGCTCAGTGTAATTATTTAGCAGAACAACAACCAGGCACAACTAAAGGCATACATCCATGCTTCCTGTTTAAATTTGTACAAGTTTCGGGATTTTGTGGGACAAATTTAAAGTAGAGGTTGGGCCTGCTGACAGTAAAGAAGTTACGTCATTGTCAAAATAGCAGAATTATAAACTCTGATGCAATTCTAGTAAAAAGTTCAACAGTATTCACACAGTGTTGTTACTCCAGGGCAGTTAACTAGAAGCTTTAGACACCCAACTATGGGTATTATTTTGGTTTTATTATCCAAAATCACAGAAAAACTCCCTGATGCTAAGCAGGTTTACATGCTCAGCTCAGGTAATGCTATTTAACTGAAGTATTGCAACTGTGCCAGTTTACATGCACCTGGTAAAATCCATTATATCAATTGTGGCACGTCCACGTATGCTACAGTTCGGGACTTGTTCAGTAGTTGTCAACAAGCCAGCTAGCAGCTGTAGTGGTATGTTGTAAATATAAAAAATGAAATTTTGCACATTTCTTACAACCTCTTTGCCTTTCTTTTGGTAAAAGTTAAAACAAATTCCCCAATCACACATACGCCTTGTCTAGGATGGTAAGATCATAAAGTATCATTGGAGTAGAAACTACTGTCTTAAGTATTGTTCAAGCTTTTATGCACCAAAAAAATGAAAAAAATTCCTTCAATCATTCATATATTTCACCAAAACACCTGATAAATTGCACAATTATGATGGCAATATCAGGAAATATGGGTCATCGTGCAGGTTCCTTCAACCTCACCCAATGTTGCCAACAAAATTGTGCAATGTGGTGTGCAGGGGTTTGCCTGGAATTTTTTTGTCATTAAAAACAGTGAATTTAGGACTCCTATTGTAGTTATCATGGAAATATATAGGCATAAATACGATCTTTTAAACTTGTGAATTAAATGCTCTTTTTCAGATCAACATCAACAATATAAGAATAAACTATGAAGTCTGTCCATATATATGTATCTACATCTTAAAAACCAGATATGTTCTCCAGCCCCAGTGGAAGCCTTTCCTCAGTGAAAGGCAAGCTGATATTTTGAGTAACACATCTTAAATATTACATTAAAAGGCTGTTTGTATCCAGGAGCCTCTGTGCTGGAAGTACAGTGACAGAACATGGGTCTAAGGCCAAGTTGCATTTGGCTCGGCTCTTGTACACTCTCTCTCTCCTCTCTCTGTGTTTTGCTCCAGCTCTACGAAACAGAGCGAGCACCTTGGTCTGCTGTCGCGCTGGTTTTGTGGACTGTTGTGAGATGACACGGTTCAGACCTGGTGTCACAGGAGCTACACTGAAGAGTGGAGGTGTCGCTTGGCATGGCACACCTGGCTGAAATAGCACCTTGCTGAATGCTGCCGCCATCTGTCACCCACCCCCCGCACTCCCATTGGAAACCAGAACGACTTGCAAGGGCAGTAAAAAGTCTCCGAGAGGATCAGGCTTCCTGCATATTTTCAGATACCTCTGGTAACTCGGGTTAGATATTCTCAGTGTGTTTTGAGAGTGTTCAGGCCTCTGTGTCACTAAACTCTGGTAACCGTCAGACTTTGATAAGAGGGTTTTTGGCTCTCTTAAATCTTAGTAAAAGGTGTCTGTTGGGGCAACTTGGATGGTTGGATGGACTGTTAAACATGATTTATATCTCAATTTTCCTTAAAGAGGAAAGAAAAATGGTAACTGCAATAGAATTAAAAACTCTGATGTTAATCTAGTAAAATGAAATGATGTTTATATTGATTTAAGGCCCAGGCAAACAAAAATGGGAATCTCCAAACACTACATTTTTTGTCATAAAATATAAGAGACAAACTTTTACATGCTATTTAAAATGTACTTAAACAATTTTGTAAACTTAGATATCAAAATGTTCTGTGCTCAATAATATTGTGTTTTGTCTTAAAAGCAGAGGTCCTTCAATAATTGAATGATGACAGGATGAAAAATGTAAGAATTTTCAGTCAAATAGAAGTAAGCATGTTTTTTTATGACAAAAAGCCCCAAAAATGAATTAACAAAAACTTAGCCAATTAAAAACAACAGCAGCAATAAATAAATTGCTAAAAAAATTGCCAGAGAATAAGAATAGAGACTTTATGTAGTGTTGACATATCGTTCCTTATATTTACAAGTGAATGATTCAACAAAATTGGCTAGAAATGGTGATAAACAAGGAAAACCATCAGTAGGGGTGTTCTCACAGTTTACATCTACATACAACTACAGTATAATTTATGAAATAATCAAAAAATGTCTTTTTGTCTTTCTGAAAATTAAAAAAGACAAAAAAAGAAGCTAGCCCCCATTCTCTGTCTCTAGATGTAGTATCAGAGGGGTGCGGTGAGTGTGTGTGTCTGCCTTTGTGTGTACGTGGATCATGCACCCAAACTTCACACCCTCATGGGATTAATGAGAATGTCTCAAAGTGTAATGGTGGCAGGGCTTAGCTGTGAGGCTTTTCTCTGAATACATGTTGAAAAAGGCTGTAGTGTTTTTGACAAATAAAACACGTACTGAAATTCAGTTTAACTCGATATAAAAATGCTCTACTTTAATCAAATAAAATGATTAAGCCAAGGGATGCACAGTATTACATTGAATTTCACAATTAGTCAAAAAATGTTAAGTCTTAATGGGGGATGCCATTAGTCTGATACCACTGTAGCAAAAGTCACAGTTAGGGATTCACCATATTTGATTTTGCCGATATCCAATATGATGATATTGCTGAACTCATTTTTACTGATACCAAAGTTGTTGTAAAGAGCACAGAGCCTCCACTTCGCTAAAATTGAATTGTTCCTTTCGTAGTGACCGTCTCCTTGTGTGAGAAACAGATGTGAAGCAGGAAACACATTTTATTCTTTAACAAATGAAACTTTTGTTTTCAATAAGTGGACGTTCAGCGATGATGAGGTAAACAGTTATGGCACATCAGTACATTCTGCCAATATGTGGGATATATATGGCCATTTTCTATGACCAAAATATCAACCAGAATTTTTACATATGCAGATACTGATCATCAGCCATTTGCCAATATGATACTGTTCAGATAGTACTGCGCATCCCAAATAATTTCTGATTGAGACTTGATATTCTAAATAGATTATATTGTAGTCAATAAGCAGGTTGTTCTCATTGTAAACAAGCAACACATGAATTTCATCCTTAGGCATTCCTTCTACTTCTTTTTATTTTAGTTATTTCATTTAACATTGCACCAACCAATACTTTATTAATAGGAAGAAACACATAACATTATTTAACTTAAAATGAACTTATGTCAAAATGTACAATCTCTCCTTATAACTCATTTAAAAACATGTTGATCCTTGAAAAAAAATGACATATTTCCCAGCCCTGGAAGCCCTCATTAAGTATTAAAAGTAATCTCATGGGACACTCAGATAACACAAGACACAGTCCTTATTTTGCACTCCCTCACTCTGCAGAGCTGTCCAGAAACTGTAGTCTGAGAGTTTAAAAAAAAAAAAAAAAGTAACAAGGGGTCTGGCTTCGCAAAAAGGAATTTGACTACAGCGAGTGGCCGCGCTGCTTCAGAGGCCAGCTCTTCAAACAGACTGCCACCCACACTTACAGCGCTGTGTGGCACAGTGCCACGGAGCCCTCGCCTCGAGCGCGGGGCGTGTACTCAGGACAAACACAAAGGAGACCCACGGGCGAGAGTGACGGCCGGGGTAATACCTTCCTGTATCGGATTTCAGGGCGTCGGGTTTCAAAAAAAACCCTCTGCGTCTATTTTTACGCACAACACGGGGAAGCGAGGAGTTGTATTAAGAATCTGAAGAAGGTCTGAAAGTCTTTGTTCACTTCCTGTGACGTGCACGCCCACCGAAGCTGGAGAAATAGTTGGACTGGAAATGTAGTGCAGTAAGATTGAGTAGACCGATATGTTTTCCCAAAGTCAACCTCGGATATTTTGTTTGTGATTTGTATCTTTCCCTCTCTTTTTGTGCTCAGTCTCTTTCTTTTTGTCGTCCCCCCTCCTCACTCTCCCTCCTCTTCCCTAGTATCAGACTGCTCCCATCAAGCAGCCCCAGGCCCACCTAAGCGCATGGCCGCATCGCATGTGACAGCTGTTAGGACATTATTAACGGCTCAAGCAGAAAATCCAGATTACTTGTTTTTTTAATTTAAATTTTATTATTATAATCGGTCAGTGAATGAAACAATAAAAGGGGGCCGTTGCTCCATTGTCCGCTGATATGTGGTCAACGACAATACCGCGCTTGCACAAGGGTGCGTGCGTCAGTGTGGGGTTATGTTTGGGTGGGCGTGTGGGTCTGCATGGTTGTGTATGTACGGTTTGTGCGTGTGTGTGTTTTTTTTTTTTCTCCAGACGTCCCCCCCACCGGAGCCCAGGAACCCTGCTGTTTGCTGTGAGGCCTAGACAGGTGCATTGTTAACCCTCTAACGTCTGAGTCTGTCCCTGCTGAATCTGCAGACGGCGCTTCATGAAGGATTTTATGCAAGTTCAGCATCTTCTACTCTCTCTTGCTGTAAGAGATGAAAGAGAAACAGGCCTTTACTTTTAGCAACAACATGCTGTTTACTCTGTTAAAAAAAAAGGCAGGGCAATGTGGACCAAAATCCTGTTTCAGTACTTCCTAGCTGAATAGTGACAACGATATATACCTCAATGTTTTTATTTAAAATTACTACAGCGGGCTGAACAGTTGAGATCTAAAAACTGAATAGCCAGCACCAGATGCAGTGAAAGATTTTTTAAAAATAAATGCAGCCCCAAAATTCCAGGCAAATGCTTTTCTAAGGTGTAAATTCAACTGCCCACCACTAGTAACCACTGTAGCTTAATAGGTGTTGCTATGCAGCAAAATGCCCTCAAACAATGACATAAACAGAACACTCTGAACAGAAAAGGATGTACAAGTAGTACTGATAGTGTCTCACGGGAATGATGCAGTTTAGTCAAAAAAAAATGTTTAAGTAGTTGTTAGCTGTGTCCGGTTTAGGGATGGAAACCAAAAATCAAACCATTTGAGACTAGATAACAACTCCCCAAAAGAAACGATATCATTAGTCTTTTGCTTATCAATACCCTTATTTGTTCCTTCCACTTTGGAAATTGCTCTCATGCACAGAAATGATAACGAAGAAGTCAAAAATCACAGCAGTGGGTAGAAAGTGGCCAATAGCGTTTGTTAATTTTTAATGAAAAGGTGCTTACTGTGCTACTTTCAGTATGTAGAAACAGAGGTGACGGTGTAAAGCGTTTATCTGTGCAGCATGGGCTTGAATATCAGGAGTGCCATGTGTTTGACGTTGTCGCCACTGAAAACCTGTGTAGACCTAACATTCAGATCGATAGGCAGAATCATTTCTGGTACTGGTATCAATTTCTATCCCTAGTCAGGTCATACTTACATACTGTTTGGCCGCTTGACTGGAGCAGGAAGTAAGCACATCCACCCTAGAGAAATGTCAATTTGGAGAATACCCACAACAGCAATAGTCGCAGTCTATTCAGCAAACCACCTTCACATCATTCACTATCCCTAGAATATCCCTAGTATCATTTTCCTAACATTTCACTTCTAGTTTCACCAAGTCTGACCATGAAAGCACTTGTTGTTGTACATTGCGTCACAGACTGGGTTTGTTCCACAGCAGCCTGTTTTATCTGACAAAAGGCAGAACTATTACAAGGACAGTGAATCTGAAGATAATATTGAGCTACAGTATCATAATAGGTTGCTTTTTAGATTCAAGTCAGATGTTTAAGATGCACAAGGTCATCATCATTTGATGTTGAGTCCATTTTGACTTGAAATAGTTGTTACGTAAAATTGCAGCAGTCCTAAGTGGAAAAATGCGTCAAAAGTCACCTTCCAAATATGAACAGTTGGTGTGTAAAGGCCATAAGACATCCAATATGTTTTTCTATTTGTTTCAATAATCTAAAAAATTAAAGATAAACTCTTGCTCATTGTCATGCCGCATTGGCAAACAGCATCATCTTTGTAATAAGATATTTTAAACTTTATCTTTAAATTTTTGTATTCCCAAAAAAAATAAAATTCTTGTCTTGAACATTTTTGGATCATTTCTACTCTTAATTTGACTTTCATTAACACACCATTGCACCTGTCACGATAAGCAACAAGCACATTTCAAGATTTGATTTTCAAAGTTTATTACATATTAAGTCACCAGAGAAAATTATTATTAGCGATGCACAGGCTGTTCAAGTCTGCAGGGGGCCCAGCAGAGGGCTTTGCACACTGCTCCATTCCAGTGGAGACTCACTAGATCACACCATAAGCTGGATTTAAACTATCACAATTGTAAATGAGTGCAAAATGTGGCAAATATTGAAATGTGACTTGCTGTCATTTGCCAATTGATTTCCCCTCAATGCAGCTCATGGCAGGCTGAAGTCATAGTTTTTGCAGTAACATGCCGTCAATGAATGGGATTCATTTCGAAAGGGAAACAATTACATGGTTTTGTAGTCGTTCCTGTTCACTGTTTTTTTCTGTTCCTGTTTCTTTTTTATTTGAAATATTCTGAACAGTGAGCTTCCCCTAAAAATCTGACTATCATTCTGTAACGTAGGTGATGCATGTGGAGCAGAGAGCTCAAATAATGCAAGATTCTGTGACCATCATTGGAACAGTAGACACATATGACACCGTACCAAACAATATGGCTAAATATATGCAGAGATTCGCCATTAAATATACATGCAGCATGCCTCTCAAGGATGTGTCAGCCTTTTTTATGAGAAAACAAAGATTAGCATCAGGAATTCCATTATAATAAGTCTCTCGGGAGCATCCAAACAGCTGCCGAGTCCTCAATCCAGAAGGGACTTGTTGCTCTCTCACTTTCCTCCCTCTCCCTCCATTTCTCTTGCGTGGATCTCTTGTGCTCCTTCTGACATTGATTAAAACAAAAATCCAGCTCACGCCCTTCCCTTTTCTTTTGTCAAATCTAAATCACTTATTTTACACCAGAAATTCTTCAGTTACAACTAGTATTAACTTTTGTAGCTATGTTAGATTAAGATATGTCCAAGTTTAAGACAGATTTTATTTCAACCAAGTTTAAGTTATAAAAATGCCACCTCATTTTTGCCGTTAATATCTGCAGAGCTTTTACCGTCAGAATGTTTTCTCCCATCCTAACTTTATAAGCCAAATTCTAAAAAGTAATATGGCTATATTTTGCTTAATCTGCAAAATTTTCATACCTTTTATTATTGAAGATAAACCAGTGATTAGTGTTGGATTCTGTTTCACAAAAGTCAAGGCAACTGAGCATCATTTCATCCTTTGCTTATGAATATCCATTGTGCCTCAAGTGATTCCAGCTGTGTTGTATCTAGGGTTGGGAACTATTTAGATTTTATCGATGAAGTTTCTGGTTCTGCTTACTGATTCTGGTTCTTCATGGAATAAAAATCTGTAAGCTATTTGGTGTAATAAAGGTTTTAATGGGGAATTATCAGCTGTGACACAGATATTTCTTTTGCCCCGCCAAAATTATCTCACTCTTGATGAGGAAAGACCACAGTAAATCATTTTTAACTAAACTTTTTAAAATGAACAATGACAAATATTCAACCTGACACACCAAATGGGCTGTTCAGTGTGTTTCATTAGTCCATCCCAGTATGAAGTACGAAATGTGAGTGACTTTGTAGAGCAAACTCTCTCCAAAACATGTCAGAAGTGATGCGAAAATATCCCTTCAATGGAGAAATGCTGTCAGTGTTTGTTTTTCACTTAACACTGAAATGCAGTCCAGATCCGATCCTATGCTAATCTCTGTAAGAGTAGTCACTTCCTGCTGTTGCTTTGCTAGTTGCTCCTACCAATTGACATTGAATTAGGCAGATCCAGCTGCACTGCAAGGTCAACAAAAATGACTAAAATCCGTAACTAAAAATGGTTATTGATCGTATTATCTCTGTTGTTATTTATTCTTTTAGCAATGTAAGAGTAAACAGATGATAAACTGATCATATAAAACCAGGTTTTAAACTACTGATGTTACGAGATATCCAAAAAAAAGTATAATAATGTGTTTTCTTCACCAAAACGTTGCTGTCAGTGTGAGAGAGGTTTGAACACCGTCCCCATGAGTCTGATGGCTCAGTGCTCGGTGACATCCCTCCTCCTGTCCCCTCATTCATTCATCACTGTAGTGAGCTCTGCAGGGTCTCTGTAGGCGCTCTCTGGGCTTGTACCTAGAAAAAATCTCTGAAATATTTGTCCAATCCACCTCAACAGAGATGTGAACATAAGCTCAGCTGTACTTGTGCATGTTGAGACGTTGGCATTGCGGCTACCACTGCACCATTCTTTCCACTGTGCGTCCAGTAACAAGAAAGAGACAGCCATAGCTCACCCACCGCTAGTTAGCTTAGCTCAAACGGGTATAGCTACTGCCATCAGATAAAGATACAGTCATCAGATAAATTCTTCAGCAACTCTAAATGGTCCTGTGTGCTTGTTGTGACTTTTTTTTTATGGCATTATGTTACGTTATCTGCTACTATCGTCATATTATCTTCTTCTCCTTCTAAACAGAAGCTTAGTTTTGTTGACCTACTCAAACGGTGGTTTGTGCTAGCAATGTGATGTTCGCGAACGAGTTGAGTCTTTTGAACAGCTCTTTTAAGTGAATGATAGTAACTGATTTGCAGTTGTGAGTGAGCCATTTGCAAGCCATTCTTAAATTTGCAGGCAATTTGCATTTAAAAATGTTTTGCATTCTCATTGTTCACTTGAAAAAGCTGTACAAAAGACTTGACTCGTTCGTGAACGTAACATTGCTAGCGCAAACCACTGTGGCAGTAGGTCAACAAAACAAAGCGTCTGTTCAGGAGTAGAAGAAGATAATACAACAATAGCAGAAGATAACGTAACGTAACACGGTAAAAAACAAAGAAAACAAGTCACAACAAACACATAGGACCATTTAGAGTTGTTTATCTTATGACTGTAGACAGAGGCAGGCTAACACTTCCCATTGACTCCCAGTGTTTAAGCTACGCTAATTAGCAGTGGGAGAGCTTTGGCCATCTCTTTCTTGTTACTGCACGCAAAATCGAAAGGATAGTGTCTATTTGCATGTCATGGACTTGGGACAGAGGCAAGACACTAAAAGATAGAAAATGTCGGCATATCACTTTAAAGATACAGAAAGCCTATATGGATGGCATTGTTCTCCTTGAGGTTAAATTATAAAAAACAGCTTTATATACTTACGAGAAACTGAAAAGCAGAACAATAACTCACGTTCCCTATCTATTCCTTGATTCTTGGAAACTTCTGTACTCAAGCTCAATCATATGGCCAGATTCTAACAAATACAAACCACTACTGACAAACGTAATACTAATGTCAGGATGTTCTTATTTTACTAATCCATCTGCGTACCCTGCTAATTCCTCCATGCTGTCCTCTCATCTTCTTCCCTCTACTCCACCGTCACTGTCCTAGCTGAGTCCTTTTCTGCCCTTCACCTAATTCTGCAGCTTTTGTGTCCCCTCTGCCTGCTGTGACCACTAGGCTACACTGCATCCTCTCTCTCATTCAGAACATGTCCTGAGGATGTGGGGCAAATGACTGGCTCCTCAGCAACAGATGTGTGTTTGTCTGCTGGTGCTGCATGCATTAGCCCTCTCTGCTTGCCATGCATGGCCACTGACCTACCCTCTGGTTGAGTGTGGGGCGAGGGGGCCGAGGAGGTTTGTGTGCACACAGAGGAGAGAAAGGGACAGACAGACAGAGGAGGGAAAGAGAGGACAGAGAGAGAGCGACAGCAAGAGTAGATGCACACTGTCACATGCTGTCATACACTTACTGGTGCATCAAGAGCATGTGCGCGCAAAGGCACACACAGACACGTGCATGGCGCGCGCACACTCACAAAGTCTTATGCACTCACACATCTCGCTTCCCAGGAGGCCACGAGGCCAGTGGGACAGAGCGAGCTTGAGAGTCTGGTTTGTCTGTTTACATCTAATTATAGAAACAGTACTATTTCTGCAACCGCTGCTACGGCTTTTTTATATTCTTACATGAGGGGGAGAGGGAGGGAAGTGAGAGCGAGCAGAAAAACAAAGCTTTGACAGCCTTTTCTCACAATGGCGAACGGTTATCTCATCCCCTCAGTGCTGCTACAGTCTACGGGCTCTTACTACAGTACAACAGGAGACGGCGGGGGAGGGGGTAGTGCCTTGTATCTTTAGCCCTCTCATCCTCATCTAACATGAATGTGCAAATTTACGAGGGAAGAGCAATGGCAAACACGACCCTGCACTTCCTCCATTAGCCTCAATGACATACTCAGTTTACAGTCACCCTGACAAAAAGAATAATTCCCTCCCCTCTGCTCTGTGGGCTCTCACATGGACCCTGCAGAAGAAGCTGTCCATCACAGCAGTCAAAACAAACGAAAGAAAGAGTGTATGTGGAGGATTAGTTTTGTGTAATATGTATCTACTAGTAAAATGCATGGCTAGTGTTGTAGTTAATCCTCAAGGCTGGTGGCTGGTACCCACCCTTGTTCTTGGGGGGGTGGCTGGAGGGTAGAAGCTGTCAGGGAGATGCGGTGCTGCCTGTCTGTTTGCCTGAGGTTGCCAGGTGAGAGTCGAGTCAGGGCGGGGTTTGGCCTCTGGGTCTTGGCCAGGCAGGTTGCAGCGTCTTGCAGGTGCTTAAAAAATGGCCCCAAGGTGGATTAGAAAGCCTGATGGATACAGCTAGAGCTGGAAAACATGGACCCAAAATTATACCCTGATATTTCCTAGGTTGAGTTTGGCTGTCCTACCACACATTAAGGCACATAAGATAAAAACATTACAACAGATCAAAAAAAAGGAAAAAAAAAACAGACAGTGTGAAAGCAATTAAGGAAACATCAAGACCTAAGACAACTACAACATGGTGAATGCAAAAGCAGTAAAAACATAACAACAAATCAAAAACACAGCAAAAACAGAACAAAACAAATGGCACAACTATTAAAAATACACAATCTCAAAAAAATACAAAAGAAATAAAACAGCTTCAAATAGGAAAAGACAACTAATCATAAAACAAAAAATTAAAAACACAGTAACAAATGAAAAATCAAAATCACAACAAGAAAACACAATGACAAATCAATGGCACAACAATGAAATAAAAACACGACAAATAAAAAATTAACCACAGAAATGCAAACACAACCAATGAAATAACATAAAAAAAGGATTCACAACACCAATTAAAAAAAGAAAAGAAAAAACACAACAAATAAAATAACAGAACAACTAAGATTACACAACCACATATCACAAATTTAAAAAGCACAACAGTAACACAACAACAAAATGGGGGAAAAAAACACTACAAAGAAAAACACAACTAATGATATTTTCATTGATTATACTAACAATAAATAAACATAATAACAAATCTAAAACTACAACCATAAATATATAATTGCAAAATCAAAAACAACTACAATATGAAAAACAGAAAAGAAAACAGAGTCAAATCAATGTACTACAACAAATCAGCACCACATTTAGTCAATGAAGACAACAGCATGTATGGAAACCAGAACAATAAAAACCACAGCACCAAATAAAAACACAACAACAAATAAAAAACAAAACAGTTACTATTTTTGTATCATGTTGGCATTATGGTTTTTGGATCTGTTGTGTTTTCTGAATTGTCATTGTGGTTGGCCCTTTTTGACCAACATATATGGGGATTTAGGACACTTATCAATCATTTTTGACTGGGAAGAAAATACAAATGATTGTTGTGATAGCAGATTTAATATACTAACAGATATTTGGGAGGTTTAGCTAACCAAAAAACACCTTGAGTGGAAGTCTTGTTCAACATAAAGAGCAGTCTGGCTTCAGATCCAACAACTAAACTGAAACAGCTAGTGTCTTCTTACTGAAATAATTAGTCACTGATGGTTTATTGTGATGTTGGTGTTTTTTTCTCCAGCTCAGAAAAGCATTTGAATCATAGGTTTATTTTATCCAGTAAATACCCCTTCAATTTTGCTGTTGATGTCCTCAATTGGCATATGGTATCTCTATAATCAGACTTAAAATGTTAAAATAAACTACCACCTGCTTGTCCTGTGGTGTTCCACAGGGGTCTATGGCAGGCCCACTTTTGTCTGTGTCGTATTGTGTTACCCAGCACGATATTTGAAACTATCTAGAGATGTCTTTACATGTTTCCCAGCCCTAGAAGCAACCTGAGCCAGGTGTTTCCCATCCCCTGCACCAAATATACAAACCACAACATAATGGAAGTGTGTGCTTGAATTCACCCTCCGCCACCACCCACGCCACCTCTTTTATTCAGAGACATGGCAGGTAAATTAATTGGCTGTGAGTATGTAA
Organism: Cetoscarus ocellatus; assembly: GCA_037902135.1. Taxonomy (NCBI): domain Eukaryota; kingdom Metazoa; phylum Chordata; class Actinopteri; order Labriformes; family Labridae; genus Cetoscarus; species Cetoscarus ocellatus. The sequence goes on along the minus strand of JBAMNC010000739.1, from coordinate 489,961 downwards.
CCTATATGCCAAGATAAAGGTGCGCTGTCTGGCCAAGGCGTAGCATAACGGCTGTAATGATGGTTCCATTGTGTTGATGTTGAGGGGGGTGGTTAGCGGCACAGCCAGCGGGGCCTTTGCTGGAGGGCTGGATGGTCTCTGATTAATAGTGGGGAATGCTTTGAAGTGACACCCAAGTGCACCGACTCATAGGCTAATAGTAATACCATCAGCATAGGGAGCGCTTCCTCTTCCTCAGTCTTCATTAGCTAGCGTTACCCCAGCATTATCACTGCCATCCCTCTGCACGCCTGCCAAATCTACAGAGAGCTTTCAGGTGCCCCTTTCCCTATATCTGTTTTTGCAATTGCTTCAGGATTTTGCTGTCATTCTGACTCCACAGCGGCAACAGCTTGGCCTGAGGCATTATGTTTTTCCAGTCGTCCGTCTGTCCAATCCATCCGTCCATCCAGCTGTACCTTCAGCCTTCCATCTGTATGCTCTGCTCTTGTTGAAGGGACATCTTGAGAACACTACAACAGAATTCATTTAAACTTGGCACAAATGTCCACTCTTGCTAAAGGATGATATATTGAGATATTAGAGGTCATGGGTCAAAGGTCAAGATCCTCATGGCTGTCCTTGCTCCATCAAACCAATATCTTGAGATTGCTTAAATTGATTTTCTTCAAACTTTGCACTGAAATCCACTCTGACCCAAGTATGAAGAAATTAGGTAATAGGGGCAATATTAGATTACATTAGATTAGATAGAACTCATTCAGGGAAAGTAGGATTCCAATAGCAGTTTCAAAAAGCAGATAAAAAGATATATAAACACAAGATAAACATAAACAAAAATATTGATAGATATAAAATAAAAAAATAAAAACATATAAAAATGAAAAATAAAAATATAAAATATGGCTACTGGCTGGCTACTGCTCCTTCCTGTCTTCTGTCTTCCTGTTCCTCCTCCTCTCCCCCAGTGAGGAGTTGTACAGTCTGATGGCCTGAGGGACAAATTGTCAGGGACTTAAGACCTCCTATTCCCTAACTTGAGAATAAGATGTCTCTTGATTTTAATTTTAAAGTGAAGTGCTACAAACTTTGAAAAATTATTAACGCTAATTCGAGAATTAAAAGATTGGATTTTTTGGGTTAAAGGTCAAGTTCGCTGTTATGTCAAAATTCACAAGCACATTGTTTTGAAATAGCATCAAGGGATTTTTGTGAAATACTGCACAAACGTACACTTGGATTTTAAGGTGGGCTGATTTTGGATCTTACTTTAGAGGTCAAAGGTCAATGCAACCTCAAATATTTTGAAGTCACAGTGACCTTGTACTGGGGCTAGAGGATATGGAAGAAATGTGATTATGAGATATTTTCCAATATTGATCAATTATGATGTTCATCACAATACTTTTGTCATTGATAATGCCAGTTCAAGTAGTATCCTGAATTAGTCAAACTTCATATTCAGCTGTGAATGTTTTTGATACTCATTTACGTTAAATGACCTTGAAAGAAGAAAGAGAGCTATAGTGACATTTAAGGCAGAAAAAACAAAAATCTGCACTTTTTCATATCAGGTCATCAAAGAAACAAATGCAAAAAATGTAGTCTGTATTTCAACAAGCTGAAAAAATAATTATAGATACTCTGTTACCTCAAATCTTTGAATATTTTGCATATGAGGTAATGGCATTTTTGAAGCACTGCTAACTGCAGGCCACTTACTACTTTGACCCCAAACTTGTAAAAGAGATTTCCTGTGTTTTACATCCGGGTTACCATCAACTAATGACATATTCTTGCTAAATCTGCTCCGTGCTGCTTTTGTGCTCATTTTTTCTTTTCCACAATTGAAGTTTTGTAGCATTAGCTGCATTTTCACCAAGCAGTCTGAGTTAGTTTGGCTCTGTTTGTTTTGCAATTACAAATGTTTGCACTGTCAAATAAGGAGAAAGGGTACCCAAATTACTGACCTGTACTGTCCTGGTTTTCGGCAGCTCTCTGAAGGGGTGCCGAATAAACCAACCGACCCTAAAAGGTGGCGCTCAAAGCGCTGCAGTCTGTTGGTTATAAATGGACTTGAGCTTATATAGTGCTTTTCTAGTCTCTCTGACTACTCAAAGCAGCTTTACACCACAGGTCACATCAACCCATTTACACCCATGCACTCACTGATCAGTTGTCCATCAGTATCAGCTAACTCTTTTATTCCCTTTCATGCCCATTTACATGTCACTGATGCAGCAGTGGGAGCAACTTGGAGTTAAGTGTCTTGTCCAAGGACATGTGACATGTGACAGCCTGAGCTGGTCTTGAACCTGCAACCTTCTTATTACCGACCAAGTGGACTATCAGACTGCGCTTCTGACAAAAATCATCAATTCTCATGCAAGCAAAAATGCATACATCGCCTCGTTTAAATAAGACATGGATTTGGAGAGATTTGTTCACCCTCATTGTTGTAAAGAATGTCCATAAAACAACCCTCCATGGAGTACTGGAGTGCTGAAGTCCTCCATTACTGCTCTTTGTTTACAGTCATGTTTTACTTCAGACCGCTTCACTGTGTCACGCTGCTGTGACGTCACACATTTACATAGCTGGCAGGGGCCTTTCCTCCCACCTCAAATTCCAGCCCTTAAGTGTAGATACAGCTAGCAATTGAAATGCAAACAAGATCAGGGTTTACCGCTCCAAACTGTACCAAACCTTTTATCAAAAATGTCTCCGACTTGGGCAAATTTGAGTACGTCATCCACCATCACCTTTTCTTCACTTTCACTCATTTTATTTCTCTTTCCCAAATTCACTTCTCTCTCTGGCCACCCAAACAAACTCTGACTGTAGCAAGAAGGCGACACCAACATGCATTCTGTACCTTCTTTTGTTTTGGTGAAGCAACCAGCGTCAAGCTGCATTGCCGCTACCTAACTGATGTGTACCCTGTTGAGGTACAATAACAAAACAGTAGCTGTAAGTGTTCCCCCTTAGATATTTTTTAGAACTGCACCATCATTTCTTCCTGTCATGATCTATAAAAGAGAGATTTTTATCTTGAAGGGGGGGACGACACAGAGCAGAGGCCGTTACTCCCAGAGCTCAGGCTTATAGGTGAACTGTGGCACAGCCTAAAGACTCGTGGGATTGACGCCGCACAAGTGGGACATGGCTCGGGACTATTCCCAGGATCCATTTTGATCTCCCATAGTGACAGACGAGCTACAGCTGTGTGTGTGTATGTGTGGGACAGGGTTGGGTCTGTCAGCTGTTGGAGTAAAGTAAACTATTAGCGGTGGGAGAAGGCAGTGTTTCCAGAGAAGAATTAGAACCACTTCTAATTGCAGTGAGGTTGGGCTATGATTACATGCTGGCTAATGCACTGACAGACCTCGCACTTGGCTGACTCTCAGAACGCTGCTGAAATGGCTGAATGCCTTTTAGTTATACAGCATAATGGGAGGGTGTGTGGACGCACGTGTGACTCTGTGTGTGTTTGCGAAGTGTGGGTGGCTGCTTGTGTGTATCTGTGATTAATCTTGCTTTTCAGAGTGGTTTTCTCACTGTTTGGCGTGTTTTCTTGTAAATTTTGCTTGCATGCTTGTGTGTGTGTTTTGTGTGCGATAGCTAGGCTCCGCTTGTTTCTTAAGTGCCTGACGTTTGTGGCGGAGGCGACTTTTTCTTTCCAAATCAAAACTCAGCTGGTGTAACTCTCTCTGAACGGTATGTAAGAAGTGTGTGAATGCATGTGTTGTATTTGTATGTGTTGTTGTTGCGTTGTGTGTGTGTATGCCCACAGGAAAGAGTAATCAAAGGAGCTGTGTGGTGGAGAGATTGTAGAAAAGGAGTGAGAGAGGGAAGAGAGTGGCAGGCAGCTGAGAGGGCAGCACGTGGGGGTGGACGGGGGGCTGATGCAGGTGCCTAATTCTACCTCAGCCCTGGGCGTTTTATATCCCATCCGTCTTTCTCCTGCTGACTGTCATAGTATGTGGTAAATCCACCTGCTTCACCTAAAACTCCTAGATGTCAGAGATAGTAATCACTGAATTTAAGGCTTGGGGATATGGACCAATAATTGTACATTGACTTTGCTACCTGACAAAAAATACACAATATTAATCTGAATATATTTATTTTATTAAGTGAAAATAAAAATCACAATAACTCCCAATTTCCACATAGTCTGCCTGTGTAGCATTGTGCAGTCCACAGCAAAACACAGCCTGCGCCTCGATCCGTGTCTAGTGCGTGCCAGCATCGCACCTCTGTGCTGGTTTGCTGGAAATATGCAGCAGGTCTATTTTCAGCGGGAACCACTTCAACACTGTGCTAAAAACAGGAAAGAGTTTCCTGAATTTCAAAATACAGCAGAAATAGTTCAAATATTATTGATGCAGAATGGAAATTTAGTGTTACATTGTGAAGTTGTAGTTATGTTGCGATCTTATGTTCTCATTGTGTGGAAGCTCTTTGGGATCCACTCTGTGTTGATTATGTACAAAGCAACTGGCCCACTATGAAATATCCATGGGCCCATTTGTTAGCCTTTCACCCACTGCAGGCCAGCAGTGCCTTTTCAAATGCTCAACCCAGTGCTTCTGAGTCCTGTGTGTTTTGGTCAGGGGTTGGGGGGGATAGTGGTCAGGCAAAGCCACTCTGAGCAGACAATAGCAACACTGAAACATGTGAGGAGCGTTGTGTGGAAACACTTTGAGCTCCACTGTGTGTTGATTATGTGCTAAGAACTGCCCCACTGACAATTCCCCAGGTCCATTTGTCAGCCTTACAAGTACATCAACCTAGTTTGGCTTGAATTCAGATTCTGATTTTCTTATATTCTGAGTAGCAAATTTAGCTTAAACGCACATCCTTTCAGTAAACTGGGCTATGTAATGATGGTGGGGTCAACATGTTCAAATGTCGACGTACATCAGGCTTTGTGCTGGATCAATTCCCTTTGAAAAGTAACAAAACCCAACATTGATAGTAGTCAGGGTTGATTCAAGGACTTTAACTAAAAAAGCCAGACACCTACAGGGCTTTCAGAGGTCAGTGGTAGACTTCGTCTGCCAGGGATCATAAATAGACTTTGGACGTGCACATGTGGATTTGTTCAGGAAATGTGCTCGATTTGTTTTGTTGATGTGGACACTCTGTACTTCCTTAGCTAGACTGGTGACTGACTGGTGAAGTATGTGGAGAGAACTGGTCATCCTCCTTTGCAGCACAGCTCCAGACCAGACCCTGAGCCGTCTGTATGCATGGAAACTGGATGGATCAATACCACTGGCATGGCGGAGGTGGACTTAACTATGCAGCTGTGTGGGAAGACGAAATTCTGTTGGCGCACTGGAACATGTGATGGTGTTGCAGATGTCTGTTATTGTAGTGGAAGGATTTTATTTAAGCTGCGAGGCCTGCGATGTATGAACTCCCTCTGTTTTGGTGTGTGTATGTAAATGTGTGTATCCCCATTTGACAGATCTCCTTACAGAAAGTGAAGCTGCTTTGAGGATCGATACCGACACACTGTCTGCACAAGTACACACACAAACACACAACACACACACATACACCCTTTTACGCTCACTGTCTCATCTGTCAGTTGACAGAGTTTTCTCCAGCTCTGTGGGTTCTCTTTCCAGCCGAGCAGATGGTGCACATTCAGAATGAAAGCAGATCCTAAGTCCTCTTGGATCTCCATCAATCCAGCAGTCTCTGGGACCGTCCTGTGAGGGACTCCAGTTTCTCCGTGCCGCCTCAGCCATCCCAACTCTTCAGTCAGGGTGTAGTTGCCACCTTCCTGTCCAGTGCTTTTTAATCTCACATGCAACAACAGTCTGCATTTACACTCACAAACATCACAGCTGAAAAGGGGCTGCTGACAGTCGCCCCCATTGCTCACTCCTTTTGCTTCGTGGCAACTAAGTTGATACCCCCAACCTCAGCAGGGTGCCTCTGCCACCCCCACATTCTCTGCAGTCTGTCAGCACATATTTACATGCACAGTTTTAAGTGGAGAATCGATTCATAGACAGGGGTATGCATGCCTCTGCTGTGGTAGGTTGTGATTTGCCCCTTTGAACCACATTTTATGGACCTTCTTCTTTTTTACCAGCCAGCAAATTAGCCTGCATTAATCCAGTTGTATGTCAGTGGGTAAAAACATGGACAAATTTTAAAGCTCTAACTATTTTGGACCAATTATTTGCTTTCCTTTTGGCGCAATTGCAATGCACATTACCCCTCTAGCTTGTTGTGATATTCAACGGCCGATGTGCTACTTACTCATGCTTGGTAACTTTGTGGACAAACTAGATGCAAAAACAATGGTGGATGCACTTAAATCCTCAAGCATTCTTAAATCTAAATATGGCAGGGTAAATGATGTGTTTGAGAAATTTGATTTGGGATAATTACAGTCTGATTAACATATTTGCATGCATTGTAAAGCCGAACAATACCAAAAATAGCCTTTTCCTAATTCCCCGTAAGTGCTCTGAGCAGACTTACATGTTGTAGGGCAGCCAGTTTACTGTCTTACTCTGATTAAACCTGCAAAATTTAAGTAAATATGTAAGTCCAACTGTAATTGTTCTTAAGGTTGTAGTTTTTGGACCATGTACTGCGTATTGGCTGCATGTCCCCGTTGCCACTGCCTTGTCTCTCTTCCCAAGTTTTACCTCCCCAAGTTTCTTGATTTTTAATGTCCAAGATTATAAAAACGAGCATTTTTGATTCTATGTTTTCATTTAAGTGTCTGTTTTAGCCCTGATATGGCTGCAGCCCATGGTGGAAATAGCTGAGCCTTCTACTGTGTATGTTTTCAAATCAGTGAGTAACCATGTTTCATAATCATGATCTCAATATCTATTAAAATAATCATGATAAGTATTTTTGCCATAATAAAGCAACCATAATGTATACACCTAAATAACCCCTAAACTTCATGCACGTACTCTTCATTTTCATGTACACTGTACTCGAATATAACACACACCCACTTTTGCCCAAACCTTACTCTCTCAGACAACTCAAAAATGACCTTTATTCAAAGTTTTAATCAATGAAATTTTTGTATTTTCACAACAAATACCATACACGATTTTCTCACTCCAACACATGCGGAAACACTTTTTGCTTCATGCATGCACAATTACTCAATTTATGCCCGAGCAGGCTCAGTTGTAGTACACTGACCAATCACAGAGCAGCTATCAACATGCCGATGTCTTCGACCAATCACAGCGCAGCTATATTACGTCCCCTTGCTCACAAGATGGCAGCGCTCTGTATTTGCCGTTGGTAACACTTCAGAATTAAGCGGTGATTACGCAAAGTTAAACTAATTAAGACCTAAAATATTTTATTAGAACAGCTTTACAGTCAGTTTAATAAGAATTACGCAAGTTTGGCAGGGATGTTTCTCAGAGAAAGAGAATATTTCGACTTTTTGTATCAGATGTGTTCCAATCGCGATGTTGGGGAGATGAAATACTTTAAGTATTTTACTTGTACTCATGTATAATATGCACCCGAAAAATAAGAGCCTATGTAAAAGCAAAAAAGTGCGTGTTATAATCGAGAAATAACAGTAAATTATAATCAAGTATTTTTGGACATATGAGAGAACACTGACTGTGAAGCCCTTTTCATACATACAATCCTGATATCTCCTAGAAAATACCAGAATAACTTACCAAGAAAATTCCCCGGACTCTGATTTACACCCTCTGCAGTTTGAACGTCAGTCAGTGAAAGGGTTTGGAGGGGGGAACACTTGAAGGAAGAGCAGGTAAATTTCAGGGTTAAGTCTCTGTGAGAAACTCTGCTACTTGCGTTGACACTTGCAGCTTGCCCTGGGTACATTTGGGATAATATCAGGCTTTTTCTGTAAGTTTGGACACTAGAAAGGTACTTGCATAATTGTCATATTGCCCTGTAATGGTCTTCCTTTTTTATGTTCCACTTGGCTTGGGGCACAGTTGTGTTTATAATTGCTGTCATGTTCCTGAGCTGTAAAAGTACGTAATATCTGGTTAGTGTATCTTCCCTGTCTGCTTGCTCTTATTGGTAATTGCAGGTTTTCTGTTAGAGTCAGCTCAGGGTAAATATAAGTAAATATAAATCATAAATAAAAGTCATTCTGATGTTTATGTCTGACACCACGATCTTGTTCCAACTTGCTATAAATTGATCAACAAGAAGCCAGGATCAGGCCAAGAACTGTCCAGTATGGCCAGTCTAATTGTGTGAGTGTGTGTGAGTGACTAAAGCGAAGAGCTCTCCTCCCTCGTCCGTATTGTGTACCTGCAAAGGCAGCTGTACCCCCCAATCCCCCACCCCCCTGTGTGATTTTATTTGACAGAATGAGCCGGATTTATTTCAGCACGCGTGTTTGGATCTTTTAACAGGCCTGGTTTGAAAGGCGCGTCACTTTGAAGCCCGCGCCGCTCCTAACTGTAAGTGATTTTTATGAGACGTGTTTCTGTGCCAGTCAGCCCGGCCGCTGCGCCACAGCCAGATTTGTGAGCAGCGACGGGGATGCCATTCCAGCACAAGCCATCTGGGTGAGGGGGACGGGAGAAAGTGTGCGTTCTTGTGCACATGTGTTTGTGTAGGTGTGTTTGCGTGCATGTTTGAAGAGAGTTGGTTCGCACTGGCTCTGAGAGGAGGGAAAAAAAAGTTTGCCGTCTTAAGAGGGGCCTCTTTCTGCCCCTGCCTGCGTGTACTGATTTATGAGCTTGTGAAGGAAATCTCTCATTTGTCAGTTTTCATCTTTTTTCTCTACATCATCTTTTTCTCCCCTCTCTCTTTTATGGAATTCAGCTTTTCCCTGAATCTTCTACTGTACTTCCCAGGGAAAAGAAAGGAAAAGATCGAAGGATGAGCGAACAAAGAGAGCTTTTTTCTTTCTGTATCTTGTTTAAACCCTTCCAAACTAAAGGCTTGTTTTCATATGTTTTCGTAAATATTCATAGGTGTTGACATGCTAGTGTAATGTTTGTGGTTAGTATGCGTGTCATTTTGCAGAGTATACATTCTGCCTGTAAATAATTTAAATCACTTGTGATGCTGCTGTTTCTGCTGTATTGTGGTTTGAGCATTAATATTGGAAAACACAAGGGTAGATATTTAGTGCAAAATGTTTGCGTTTGTGAGGACAGAACATTTCTGACCACGTGGACATATGTACACAAGGCTGTAGGGAGCCAGAGCATCACTGCACAGTGCTAGGGCTGGAGGATTTTCACAGATTAATTTTTATGTATTCAAATGAGAGAGAGGATTAGATCAGGGGTTTCAAACAACCAGGAACCCACACTGTCCTTGTTAAAGGTCCCACCTTTTACTCACTTTTTAACAAGTTAACACTGGTTCAGATGTATCGTGCTATTTCACCAAATTAAAAAAAATCTTTGAGAGGTGCAAAACCAAGTGGCAAACCACCGTACGTGCCCCCGGCAAATAAGTCTGTTTGAATTTGTGACTTCACACTGGCTCTGCTTACACTTAGGACCAGATGGAGGCATCAAGCATTAAACAGGCTCCACTCTGGCCCATGCATGTGTGCGAGTTTAACATAAGAATGAATACAGTATATGAAATTAAATTTTTTTAAAAATTGAACCTTTTCCTTTTTTCTTTGTTAAATTATATCAAAGTTTATAGCCTTTTTCACAGCCTTCTTGTTGAAGCTCCATCATCATTACACCTCGAGACATTTACATTATCAATTGAACTGAACTGAACTGAATGCTTTATTTTGAACATGTAAAAAACAAACATGGGTGGTCACCATAAAAAAAAAAAAAAACATGCATACAAAAACCAAACAAAACAAAAAAAACAGAGAAGGGAAAATGTTGACAATATATTGCTTGTGCAGCAAGTTCACAGGGTCTAAAAGGAGTAGGAAGAAGTATAAACTTATTTGATCCTACCCCTTTTATCACCTTGGACTACAGTAAAGTTTTTTTAATTTCTCCATATTAATAATATACAGTTTTCACCCTCTATTCAGGAATCAATGGTCTTTATAATATGTTGACTAAAATGTATAATATGCCACTTTTATGCACAAATGCATGCATATTTTTTCACCTGAATATAATATTTAATTTCTATACATATAACACACCCCTACGCACACGCAGAAAAAGACATTACAAAACATATCCATATTTTTCTAGACTCTATCATTACGGTCCTGGGTTAAACAGCTGCTCTTCATCCTTAGATTTATTTAAAATTAGTGTTTTGAATATTCTTTTAAGCTTGCCTATAGTTTTACTTTTCTTTAATTAATCTGCTAAACTGTTCCATTATTTAACCTCTGAGACTGACACGCACATACTTTTTAATGTTGTCTGACACGATGCACAATTATTTCAATGAGAAGGTGATATTTGTTTCAATTCACAGAGCTACACGGCTTTAAAGGTGCATAACTCACGTTCAGTATTATGCCTCTAATTCTACCTCTGGAGACGGAGTAAATGGGATGTCAACTTGCTCCCCCGCTCCATCTCTGGGACTTTTACAGTGGAGGCGAAACATTACAAGGATATAAATGTTACAAAACGGCATGGGGCTTATAATTTAGGTATAGTGACAACCATTTATGTTTACAGAAAGCAACCTTGTTGCTACGTACATGAGAGCTTTAATTCCCCTCTATTTCAGAATAAAGCTTAAATCCTATTTAAAAGGATTAAAAATGACCTTGTAAACACCTAATTCCGAATGAAAATGACCATTCTGGATTAAACTTAATTCCGAAGTGGGTGGCTAGTTTATTCTGATTTTAAATCCGAAATGAATAATTTCTCGATCAGGTATACATTCATTCTGCTTTAGATTAACTCCGGTCGTTCTGCCCATGCTCGTTCACTTGTCCTGTCGTGATGACGCACATTTTCTGCACTGACGGGAACAGGATGGCCGCCCGAAGCAGGCATTGGACTCGAGTCGAGACAATTTATTTAATTAGTGCCTTAAAAGATTTGGAAATAATGAAGAGAGTGGATGGACATAAGCATAAAAATACGGGCCTTTTTAAAGTTGTAGCGTCCAAGTTGGACGAGGTTTCCCTGACAGAGACACTGGAGACGCTGAACTGGAGTTTGTTTACTTCCAGGAGACGTAAATACGTTGCGTCCGCCTCCTGTCCAATCAGAACCATTCCCAACCCCCAGACCTTAAGCAGATTTGAATAAAGGCGAATAAACGTGTTTTCCGTGTAAACCTCAATTCGGAATAACTATTTCCATGTAAACGCGAAGGAGAAAACTTCAATTCTGAATTATTTAATTCTGAATACTTAATTCCGAATTAAAAAAACATCATGTAATCGTGGCCATTGTGGATTTCCATGCAGCTAAAAATACCTTTTTTTTTATTTTCGGTCTGTGTTGCCCAGCCCTACCCCAGGGTCACTGTCAGGTCACCTGCAGACAGAAGTCTTAGCACAAGTGTGTGTGTAAACATCGATGTACTCTCATCATGACTCGATGTGCCTGTGCACCTTACTCACTCAGGTGTTACCCATAAATCCACCTCACCCTTTCCTGGCCCCTCTGAGGACATGGTGTGAGCATTAGGAGCTTCACTGTTCTTTTTCAAACGGGGGAGGGAAAAGGAAAGGAAGGGGGGAGGTAAAGGTTTAGAGGGGAAAGGAGATAAATGAGGGAGGGGGCTTAATGAGAGCCCTGACTCACATGATTATGGGACTGGCTGATAGAAATCAGGATCTTTTTCAAAGAAGTCAATTAACCCCCTTCCCCTTCCCTAATTATGCATGGATTGCTCCAGTGGCTCTGCACTGATAGGGTTGCACAGTTCAGCTGAATATGCAGACTCATGCTGCTGGAGTCTTCATGGGTTTGTGTCTGCTACAGGAGTATTTGTCAGCTTCTTCCAGGATCTGTTAGCAGTCTCCTTTAAACTGTGGGTTTTTCCAAAGCCATTAGTTATCTGCAGGCCCCCTCATCTTTCTTCTTGCATGACAGGCTGAGCCGATACCGGGCAGATCCAGGAGGGGGCTCCACCCTCAGGAGGCCTCTGGTCATTAGTGCATTGGTGGCTGGCTGATGGCTGAACTGTGTGGTCAGAGTAAATAAGCAGTGTAGTAGAAAGTCAACATGACCAGGCGGCTCCTTCACAGCACCCACTGTTGACATAACTGCTCTCTTATCAGAGAAGTGCAAAGCCCGGCCCCACAATAGAACTCTGTGCCAGAACAAATACAGTAAGGAGATAGAGGCCACACTTCCCAACGCGCATATTCATACACACACTCACACTGAGGGAATGTGTCGCATGGCACTACGAGTCAAAGCTGCTTCTGCCCGGCACCAATATGGCACAAAACAATGCATAACTGAAGTTTGGGTTCAGGCGAGAGCTGCTTCTGTTAAACTGGTGGTCATGTGAGCTCGCAGAAATAATACAGTGTCTAGAAACTCAGTAATCTCTGTGAAGGACCTAGACCTTGCTCTCTGTACGTAAAACAAAAGAGAATCAAGGCCTGTCTGACAGATATAAGACAAGCTCTGCACAGCCGTTTGAAGCAGTGATGGGAATTCAGGCTCGTTTTTTGTGATTTAAAGGGTCGTTTGGCTCAGCTACGCAGCTAGAGGTGATTCCTTTGGCCCAAATAAGCTCCTATTTTCTGCTTCATTAAATCCCAAAACTTAAATAATAGGGTTGTTACTGAAACTATTCAAACTAAACCTTATGACTTTCGAGAGATTTTTCCCTTAATGTTTAGTATTAAGCATTAATCTGATGACCTTATGCCTGTGGACAAACAGCGGCAGGTAAAGTTCATCCCTTCATTCTGTGCGGTAGCTAAAAACCACAAAAATGAGACTTAAGGAAGTGAGCTCGCTCTCTTTATTTAAATAAAAGAGTTGCCTTGTTTGCTGGCTTCTTTGCTGACTAAACATGGCTAATGTGAGGCTTATCCCTCATCAATGGCTTGAACAAATGATTAATTGCACTGAAAGAAACTGATGTGCTTTGAACTGACTGGGCTGTGCATCAGTCTAGTTTCTCTTAACTTTTTTGTACAAAATGAGTGCCGCAGTCGACAGCATTTATAATAGTATTTTTTAAATAATATGTTTATAAATGTATTAGTTAGAAATGTGAATCTTTAGCCTCATTTCCACCAGAGGGTTCAGTTCGGTTTGTCTCGGTACAGCTCGCTTTTTGTGGCAAGATCGAGTGTCCCATGGTCTACTGTGGAGGTGCAGACCTTCCTCAGTATACTCGGTGAAGAGAATCGTTGCTCTTTGTTTACTGTGTCGCATTTTCTTCTTCATTGTATTTAATAGCCGAGTACACTGTGTCACACTGCTATGACGTCATGCTATCGGCATCCGGCTTACACGCCGCCTACCAAGTAGGGTACGGCTGGCTGTGGAAACGCAACCAGGATCAGGCTTTACCGATCTGGCCTGAGCCAAACCGTGCCGATTCATACCGGACCACTTGGTGGAAACTGGGCTTTTGTCTTTCTCAACATTTAATTCAATTTCATTTTCAATGCAGACCAATTCAAGACTCTCGATCAAAGCTCTTTTTCCCATAAAGGGTGCTAATATTAAAATTTACTGCAGTCTGTTTTGTGCTTGATGTTAACAGGTAAAACAATCAGAAAGTAAATAAAAGTTACTTATAATGCAGGTTTTTTTATGTAAAAATTGTTTTCATAAGTTGTTTCCTGGATTTAATGCCTTTGTTGTCTATACTCCTGTAGGGGCATCAGTCTTTGGAAACTGAACAGGTGATGGACTAGTTCTGGATTAAAACTGGAAATTCTGTAAAACTGTGCAGTGGTCAGTAGCGTTACTGGCTGCTGTTCACCTTCTTCTAACCAAAAGTCCATTTTAAGGAATGTGTCATTTCAAGCTCTGTCTTACCTGGGACATTGCTGAATCCAAAATGCACCCACATGTGCTTAAATGAAGGAGGGAGGGGTTAGATTTTTCTTTGTTGTTCCTTCACAGATGCAGTGAGCTAAGGGGATAACGTTAGCAGCGCAGCTAACAGTTCCAGTTGCTTTAAATAGGATGAAAAAAGACTTTTTGAATATGGATTGTTTTTACATTTTAGATTGATTTAGAACCTTAGAGAGAAAGAATCTCGAATGAAACATGAACTGATTTTTCCCTGACACCTCATATATCTATATATCTTTATGTATCTATCTATCTATCTATCTATCTATCTATCTATCTATCTATCTATCTATCTATTTAGATATATAAGCATACATTGCTTAGGAAATTTATTAGACCACCTGTCATAAAAAACAGAAAACACAATATTTTAGAAACACCTCAAAACTGAAAATGTTATTGTTATTGGTCAAACAATTTGAGGAATTAAAAACTGAATTTATCTTTTCATTCCCAAATTTGAGCCGCTCACTGGACTTCTTTCAGAAATCTGAAATAAATCAAGTATGACATTCAACTATTAAAAATATTTTTTTTTCTGCCCAGTAATGCAGGCAAATAACTTTCATTTGACATCTTAATCAAGAAATAATAATGAGCTTTACAATTTTTTTTTTTTTTGTAGAAAAAGTTCACTCGAAAATTCATTGGAATTTCCCCCTGTGGGACTAATAAAGGAATATCTTATCTCTTAATAGTTATATTTTAGCTTTTAAAATAATATTTCAGTTAAAGAGCTTTTGCATACTGGTCTATTTACCATTACAGAAAGTTAAAAAAAGGGTTTTGGGAATGACCAATGCTGTTAATTTAGGGCAGCTGTGGTATAAACCTTCCATGTGGTGGTCTAATAAATATGGTACATATATATATATATATATATATATATATATATATATATATATATATATATATATATATACATACGTGTGTGTGTGTGTGTGTGTGTGTGTGTGTATATATATATATGTATATGTATATATATGTTGACTAAATATATATATATATATATATATATATATATATATATATATATATATAAAAGTATATATGTATATATATACACATACATATATATGTATGTGTATATATATATATATATATATATATATATATATATATATATATATATATATATATATATATATACATTTATATATATATATATATATATATGTATATATATATGTGTAGCACTAGAAGCACATGATATGGAATCTTCTTAAAAAGTGCTATGACAAAGTGTCAGGCTGCTGAAACTGGAAAAAGAACTCAGATAAACCACCTACTACTTTCTACAATCACTCTTTCAGAATAGCCGGGGTTAGAAAACTCGAGTACTTTAAGAATGTATCAATGTGACATTGATAAAAGAGCAGCTTTAAACTTCTTCACTGAAAACAGATTTTTCTTCAAATTTGAGCCTTTTTACTGTCAGACAGTAGAACCAGGGAGTAAGTCATATAACAGCCATCAGCAGGCAAAGTTTAGTATTAACGTACGGCATTAACCTTCATGTTACTCATTTACTGATTGGCTGGTTTATGGAATATGCAGCTGCTGCTATCAGTGTGTGTCAGAGAGAGAGGGATGAAGGAGAGCGGTCACAAAAGAGGATAAAGATGGTGGCTGTTTGCTTTTTGAACCTCTTGTTTAAGTACCTGTGTCACATTTGCTATTTTTCTGTGTCAAAACATTTCAGTAAGCCCTCTTCCCCTCACTGCTTCACATCACCCTAATAACTCTTCTTTATTCCTCCCCTCTGTCTCTCCCGTCCCCCTCCGCCTCCTCCACTTCTCTCTATTATGGCCTCTGCCAGGTCTAGACTGAGCTTGGCTCACACTGGCGTTGTGATAACCTGCTGAAAGCTGTTGCTCTCCTGTGGATATGAGGACACCCAGCTGAGGTTTTACTACTACTTCACGGGCCCTCTCCTTTTTAAAATCCATAAATAGCTGTCACCCTTCAACATATTCCCCAAATAGATCCCTGGTAAGGCCGGTCTTGAGGCTTTTCTGGCCCGATTCATAGATGCTGACATGTTTTATGGCCAACAGAGTAAAGCGTATATTGAAGAAAAATAAGAAAAGCCAATATGTGCACTCATGGCCACACCGTTCAAAGCAAGTTTAATGGTTACTCTGGGATGTGCAGCTTTTATTTGAGTCCCACAACACTGCCAGTGCTTCTATTGAGCATGGCCGGTTGGAAAATAAATGATTTTAATTTCCAGCCTGCTAACATGTGTGTAAGGATAGGTTAGTGCACATTCTCTGGAAAAGTGCATCAGCCTGTGTGGTGAAGTGTTTGAGGATGTGCAATGGCAAATGACAAATTGAGCAGCTGCAACACATCTGTTGACTTCGATCAGATGCTGGAACCTCTTGTAACCCTGAGGCATCCCTCCCTGTGTGCTGTTTTTATGATCTGTCTAGGGATGCCCAGATCAGGTTTTGTGCCACCCATTCAAAGACCAATCGCTGATAGGTGATGTTGGCCAATACTGAATCTGAGTCACGCTTTGTGTTCTATTATGTAAGCTGTTTTATCAGTAGGTCAGTTTACTTAGCTTTATAGAGCACTAGGTTGATAACCTGATAAAATAATCATAAAATTCAAACAACATGCTTGTACTTACTTTGTTCAACAGAGCACTAGGTGGTTATTTATTAAACTAAACAGTGCGAATTGTGTGATACATTAAGAGGGTGTAAATCTCAGAGCGTTGCTTCAGGTGTTTTCTTATGCAATTAGTTTATACTGCCAAAGAGTCAACTGTCAGATCCAAAATAATTGTGTTTATTCAGTCATGCAAAAACCAAAATCTTTATTTCTTGAAATTACATTTGAATACCTCATTATAATGTTTTATTTACCCCTGCCCTGATGTCATTTATAAATCAGATCTCAATTACATTAAAAAATGCTGTACTTGAACTTGTTAACCTCGCTGGTTTATTTCTGCTGTTTTTAACGGAGAGTTTTGATTTGATTACTTTTTAAAGAGGTCATGTCATGCTTTTTAGATTTCTACAACATTATGTACCCCAGAGGGAAATTATGTCTCACAGTCCACCAGACTATAAATATATTTTGCACACAAAAACCTCTGCCCAGGCATTTCCAGCTTTCTTGGGCAACTAATTGTCCAAAATGTTGAAAACTGCCATATCTCACACTGTTGGCAAATCCTTCTTTGATCTGCATCTTGATTTGGATCACCAGCAGAATATAATGGATTAGTCCCATTTCTGACCTATCCTGACAATTTCATCCAATTCCATATGTAACTTTTTGAGCTATCCTGTTATCCTCAAACTAATCATAACCTCCTTGGTGAAAGTAAAAAAGCACCATAAACAGTGGACGGTCAGAGGTGTTCATGGCACACTGGCATCCTCTTTTGGCTTCAAGTAATGAAGCCCACACGAAATTTAAATGAAAGAAAAGTTTTGTATCCCCTTTAGTGTCTGCACATGTCTCTTCTGCATGATGAAGAACTTGTATCGTCAAGACTCAGTGTCCTCTGCATTGGGACTTTTTCTTCTCCTCCTGTAAGCTACCTGAAAGTGCTGATTCCCCTGGACGCCCTGGTCGGATGTTCTGACTCTGCTTCACACATAGTCCATGCCTGTTAGCTTGGGCTTGCATGCCCAGTGCAGAGGAGAGACTGTGGAAAGAATGCAGAGCCATTAAAAACATGATACTGAACCGTGCTATACTGACAATACTGGAGAGTGGGCCAGCCAACCAATCAGAGCAGACCACACCTACATATGGAGAGGGGGTGTTAAAAGTGACAGGAGCTCCAGCAGAGAGCTCATGATTGTAATTATACCTTAGCAGTCAGTGAAATTGAATATATGAGCCTGAATAAGAAAATCTGAGCTCTTAAAGGGCTGGACAACAAACACTAGGAAGAAAATAAATACAGTATGTTTAGAGCAAAGTGATGCTATCTCATGTCCGGTTACCTCATCTATCTATTATGTGCCTTTACTGTATGTCCTACCATAAGACTGTGCCTCAACAATCAGACCTGTTGCATGTCTTTAAAATAACAGTCTCACTTTAACAAATCAACACATTACAGAGAAAAAATGGATATACCACACCTGTGTTCATAGCCTTTTGTTCTGCAGTGCAAAAACTATATTGTTTTTCCCAAAAGGAGTCCTTAAAAGTCTTGAACCCCTCAAGTAATTATCTGGCCTTATGGTTTTACATGCATTATTCCAAAAAAAATCCACACAGGCTAAAAGATGGCAAAACTGTCTTGAGTTGTGAGGGTTAAAGGGATTTTATTTTTTAAAAATTGAGGGATTCTGTGGCTGCTTTAATTGGAGAATGATAACTGACCTGCAGCAGCAGACAAGCTGATGGTATTTCTGTTCTTATTATTTGACAAAGATACATAATACTTTCCAACTGATAGTTTATTTTTGTATGACATTGACAAACAATAACTGGTTTCCCGTCAATCAGACATAACCAGTAAAGAGAGAGTGAGAGTGAATAAGACATTGCTGTTCTCCTTTGACCACTGGTCCCTGCAGAGGAGATAGACGACACCACTGGTTTGCTGTGCAGCCAGCCAGCAAGGCAGACAAGTCAGCGAGCACTTGATCACGATGATATCCTTCCCCTCCGTCTCTCCCTGCTTTGACCTTGGACTATGCCTCCTCTACTCCTCGCTGTTTAAGCTTACATCAGGCTAACCAGCTGGAGAGCAGAGGCTTTTTTATGGCTGCCCTGCTCTATGTTACACTTCATCTGCTCATGTTTGGGTGAGGATGACCTTCTCTCCTTCGTACAGATTGCAGGAAATGCTCCTAATTTTACTCATCTCTGCTCGAGTGTGCTGCTGCAGATGTTGAGCAGGCCCCGGCAGCGGCATTCCACGGATGACCAGTGTCAGCAGTCAGCAGACATAACTCAAGTTTAATGCCGCTTTTGTCAGATGCATTTCTTAAAAGAATTCGCTGTGAGATTTGGCTGACCTTGTGTGTATTTGAAAGCGCAGGCGGCTACAGAAGGGGAGGGAAGTGTTTATCTGTATGTGCCAAGTCAAGTATTGTCCTTATGGCGAGGAAGCTTTGCAACAACAGAAGTTGAGAGGCTGCACGCGTCTTCTACAGTGTGTTCTTTTCAAGGCAACGCTGGGTATCGTTCGGCCTTGGCTACAGGTGCCCTCCCTACTCTTGGCTGTAGGTTATCAGAACAAAAAAATGCTTACATTTGTCTTGCACAACACTACAAGAATTAAACATTTCTCCTTTGTTCCCCCCTGTGAACCAGCAGCAAATTATATTCAGGGCTACAGGAAGACCTTGGGCTGGCTGGCTGACTGGTGCGGCGGCGGCGGCGGCGGCTCTCGGCTCCGTTATCTGCACTGTTCTGTCTCTGAGCCCCTGACAGCCTACATCAGACAGAGAGAAGCCAGAGCAGGGAGCTGCCTTCTGTTTCTCTCGCACACATCACTCCCAGACTTTATCATATTACAGGCCAATCCAAGAGAGAGCTCAGAGGACAGAGGGAAAGGAGAGGCTTTGACCAGCACTGCCTCCAGCAAACCTGAAGGTGGCGCTGGCCTCAGGTGGAAGAGGAAGGGACAGAGGAAGGGAGGATGTAAAGGATGGGAAAGTCTGATGAACTAGGGCAGGGCAATGTGGATTAAAATGGCATCTTTACATGTGTTTCTATTAGAATGGCAATTAGAATGTACTAAGTCTGCAAAGAAATAACAATTACAGCACAAACCATAATTATAATTTCTTACTCGATTTTAGTAACAATAATGACGCCTGACTCAACAGTTAAACCAGGGCAGTAAAGTGCTTCAGTTGACAAACTGGGTCTTTGGTGATTCATATTTAAAAAAAAACAAAAACTCTTGAACTTCACTGCAGTCATACTGAAAGTTGAAGCTGCTGTTCTAACTTTTATTTTTCTGTCAGTTTTTCTGAACCCTGTTTCCAGATTGATCCTCCTTTCATTTACTCACTGCTCGAGTATCTTCATCGTTTCATAACTAAAAGAAACTTATCCATCTGACTTTCATCCTGAATCTTTTCTGTAGAAATTTTAATTAAACAAACTCTTAGCCTGTCCAGTACCTGATACAACCCAACTTGAAAAATACTGAAATATCCCATTAAATGAATAGGAAACAATTTTGAGTTGCATATTTGCTTTAGTGTGTTTAATATGTCTGTTCCTCGCGATAAAGGCAAGCAAACAGAACTCATTCCTACCCCCCCACCGGTAGGAAGAGGTCTACCAATGATACATCTTATTATTGTTTTATGAGTAATTTAAGCCCATTAGCTTGTGATGGCAAGCCCAGTGCAGAGAATAGACCATAGACAGAGTACTACGTCCTGAAAATATGGCACAGAACATCCTTAGGCCCCGTTTACACGACATTGTTGTCACCAGAAATGCAAAGATTATTCTTTTGTGTTTTCAAAAGTGCCCTGCTTTCACATGGAGACGCGAGAACGACTGAAAATGCTGTAGAGTGCATGCCAGGCCAGTAGATGGCAATGTTGGTTTGTAGTGAAACAGCGGTGTTAGAACACGCGTACACTTTCCGATGAAAACAACCTTTTCATAAACAAAAATAGCGAGTGAATGCACAAAGACGCAGGAGTTTCTTGTCTGGACAACAAATGTGTCTGGATATTTTTGTCTGGATAACAAACCGAACACAGTAAGCAGCACACATGTTGTCAGGTGGATGGCTGAAGCCGTTGTTGTTGTTCCTGGGATGCAGCCTTCTCGTGAAAGAGTCCTGTGCCGCATGTCAAACACTGATTCTCGTCTATACAGACACGGAAACGAAAAAATTTTCAAATTTTTTCATCCTGGACCCTGGTGTCAAAAGTTCGCGGATTCAGGCACTCCGGGCACCGTTCTCGTGTAAACGGGAGGTGAAAACGCGACGAAAACTATCCATTTTCTGCCATTTTCGTTGTCGTTTAAACAGGGCCTTAAACTGACAAATTACCACGGATTAGAGACATCAGCCAATCAGAGCACTGTGCCCAGAAGAGGAAGAGAGCTTTAAAGTGGCAGGAGCTCCAACAGAGTGTGTCAGACAGAGTAAGAATACAGCTGGATCAGGGGTGCACAGTATATGAAAACTACAGAGTTTTTAAACAACGGCATACGCTAACAGTCATCTGAATTTAATGTATGTTAAGGCAAACTACGACCTATAAACTTTTTTTGACTACATAAGTTAAATTGGTATAACCAATGCTGTCTTACAGTATACCTGATTTGTAAATTTAATGATAAATGTTAAAATGTAGATATATTTCCCAGCCCTACGATCAGCCCCAGCTGTCAGTTTGAATGTTTGGATTACTGATCTATGGGTGATTTTGTCAGAGGGAGGGGTGAACCTGTGACTCCCATAAAACAAGACGTTCATTACCCCGCCAGACCTCAGCAGAACTAATGGACGAACAAGAGCGGAGAATCGGAGCGTAAGTGGGATGAGAGAGAGGGAGTGGGAGTGAGAGCGTTTTTTAAAAAGCCCAAAAAATGAAGAGAAAGTGTTTCCATTTTGAGGCACGCGGATGACTGCAACTGAGGGAAGAGAGAGCGGGGCAATGAGGGAGGACAGAAATATGGAGCCGAGCAGCAGGGGGAAAGGAGGCAGAGTGATGGAGGAATGATGGAGAGGGTGCGAGGACGGAAAGGGAAAACTGAGAGGGGAAATGAGTGATAGGGCTCGGAGGAGCAAAGGGAGAACAGGGGATGAAAGTGAAAAAAGGGAAGACAGCAGGCAAAATCCGCTCTCTGAATGGAGCTGCGTGCAGATTTATGCAGTGTTTTGGGTATCATTATACATCAACCAGAGGAGATGGAGAGGCTGGAGCAATGTGATGCCTATGGGTTTGTGTGTGTGTGTTTATCTGTGCACCACACTTTTATTCTCCATCCTCATGCTGTTCTTGTCTCCTCCAAAGCAAACTGACTGCTGAATTTGACTGAACACACTTGCCTGTGGTGAGGTAACATCCACCCACATCCACGCTCCACTTTTCCAAAAGCCCAGCTATCTAGCACCGCTGGTTGAGAGAAGAGAGGTTTAGACCACCCAGGACCGGGTAGTCAAAGAGGTGCTTTGATGTGGCATAAGCATATGTGCAGCGCATGGTTACCATCTCAGCTAAAACACACTTGCAAAACGCCTTTACTGCCTCCTGTGCGGCATCATTACTTTTTGATACTGGAGTGCCGGGATAGAGCTGGGCAAGACTAGTTAAAAGTGACTTTGTGATACCTTTTCTCTCTGCAGTTCTCTTGGTGATATGAAAAAAAAGATTGAAATGCTGAAGGAATGCAATAACAATGCTTGAATTGAATCATGAGCCCCATTCACACATGCACAAAGCACGTGTGAATGTACCCAGATGGAGCTGCATGTGTGAATGCACACAACAGGGTTTTTCACTCCTTTTACAAATGCATGAAACCACTGAAAATCTCGTGAATTTACTGATTTAGAGGCACGTGTAAATTCAAAAAGAAGAGGTTTTTCACGTAAACCCCATTCGCACATGCACAAAGCCCTGAAAATCTCCTGAATTTACCTAATTGAGCTCCATGTGTGAACGGAGTCAGCAGGGTTTTTCACATAAACCCCATCCACACATGCACAAACGCGGAAATCGCCTGACTTTGCCTAATTAAGAAGTGATTTTTAATATCAATACTTTACCCCATTAGGATTACGTGTGACAAGAGCTTCATTATTCAAAAAAATCCAGTCACATTTGCTCAAATTTCAAGATGAGCTTCATGTGTTACGGTAAATAGCAGGATATTTCATTCAGTCTTTACATGCAGTGCCTGTGGCTGCATGATTTCACACCTATAAGGCAACAGTAAAGCCATTTTTAATCATGGAACCCTGATATTTCCAAAGTAATGCTGTGCCAACTGAGTCAGATAATGTCCTCACTGTCTTGTTCACACTTGCACCCTAAAGCAGGAAGTTTCCTTGCAGTTTGCATTTCAGACAGTGAAGAGGTAAGGAGGGAAAATACCAGGAGGGCTGCATGTAAATTTTCTCTTTCTGTTTCCAAGAACAGAACACATCACACATGTGGAGCTTTTAAAACCATCCCATTTCCTAAGAGAACGCCCAGCACATAAATGCATCAACCCACTGTTAGATTATTTTTATTACAATGTAGCAATCCCTGTGATAAACTTTTTTCTTGTTGCAATTTTTATGCAAAATCAGTTTTATTTTCATTTCTGTTCGCACCATAAGTCTGACTGGTGTTACTGTTTAACTTGTGGCTATGTTATCTGGTGTCATCAGATATATTGAGTCCTTTGTTTATATTTCAGTTCAAGAAATATCTGATGATATTGATCAAACCCTGTGATTGAAAAAAACATGTGTACTCCTGTTGGTTTCAACATCTGTTCTAACTGTGGCATGGCAACCACAGATGCAGGCGGCCATGGGTCCCCAGTCAAAATAGCCACTTGTGAAACAGTAACAATGGGTTTCATTCCAAACGTCAGCAGCATTTGTATCATTGAAGTGTTTTAAAGCAGCATCATAGTGAGTATATGATGGTATACAAATAGTCCAGTCAGCAACTCTTCAAACAGCAATGGTTTAGCGACGTCTGAGGAGCAGATGCTTTAGATCTGTCCACATGTAGACACCCTAAACAGTGTTTTTCAATTTATGCAGCTTTATCTTTATCTTATTATGGCCAAAGTTTCAAACATATGATTTTTTTTAGTGATCTAAAACACTGTTAACGTGTGGATGAAAGACCAAAATGCAGAGAGAAACCTCTGTCTTCAAAAATACCCTCTTACATAAGTGTTGTCATAAGTCTTGGTGAAAAACTGTTCACACATGCAGCTCATCCAGGTAAAGTCAGAGTAATTTCAGGGGGTTTACTGCAAGTGTGAATGGGGTTTTAGAAAGAGTTAGAGGCACAGAAAATCATTAGATTTCAGGAGCACCATGTATTTGTCATTATTATCACAGACAAATCAGGTATGCCCACTTTTTAAACTCAGAAAATCCATGAGAATCACTCAGGGATCCCACAGAGAATTGGACCCATAAGCAGAAATGATATTGGCAGGGGCACTCATAGAATGTTATCAATCCCCATCCCTATATCCAACTTTATCCTTGACATTACCACTTCATTCTCTTAATTGGACATCAGCAATATTTTCATCACTCCAGCCTCTTCTCATCTTTCTCTCCTGCCTGACGCCTCCCTTCCTCTCCATCAATGCTTTAATAATAATAAAATGGTGATATACAGTACAGCCCTAGAATGGATGTTTAAAAACAGAGCGAGTGAGAAAGAGGCAGCCCCCTCCTGTGACAGGCAGCGCCAGGCTGAAACACTGGAGCCGTATGGTCACCCTGAGGGAGGGGAAACCTGCCCAGTCTAACCACATCTCAATTAACCAATTAAGTTCAAAAGTTAACGGGGGACTAATTAAAGAGAAGAGTGCTGAGCATTTGTTTTAAACTGCCCTCCACCGGGCACATTTGAGTCTGGGACCTGGCTGGCAGAGATGGGGCTGCGTCAACTGAAACATGGCACGCAAGCCGCCCTTAGTCACCCATCTCTCCGTAGGCCAGAATACATAAAACCAGTGGATTTAGTCTGATCAGTCATCAGCTGTAAAACAAACCAGATCCAGAGCCCTCCATGTGCTGATGCTAGTGGAACAGGAGAAGCGTGAAAATCCCGTATTGAGTCTGGAGATTGGCAGAAAATGTTGAAAAGTGGAGGACAGTTTGTAGTCATATCTAACATGGCTATTTCCTTTTCAACCCCTCGTATTCCTACTGTTCTGCAGATGGAATTTAATGGATGCCAAATGGGAGGTTTAGTGCCTTGCTATTGGCCCGTTTGAGTGTCTTTTTAACACCATCATATTAAATGACTTGTGTTTAGGACTCGAGGCTACGGCGTGCGCCGCTCGTTTACAATATGCCTTGGGCGGAGAGTGTTTGTGACTTACCACTAAAAGTACAAATTTTATCCCTGTGTTCAAGAGGAGGGGGGGGGGGCTATATTGGCTGCTACTGCCAATAAAAGATATGTGGGTTCTATGACATGATTGTAGTGGGGCTGTTCTGAGCCCTGGAGCCAAATGCAGCGTGTTTGGAATCAGGCTGACAGCTAAAGAGAGAGAGAGAGGTGAGAAATCCCTCTTTGACTCTGCTCATTTTAAGTGGAGAAATCTTTGTGCTGTGATTTTTGGGGGTTGTGACAATTTAAGTCCCTGCATGGTTTATTAACTTTGTGTGGGGCTGGGAAATATGTCAACTTTTTCAGATATATTGAAGCATTTTCAGTTGAGATATAGGGTAAGACAATATTGTGTGTGCTAATCATGTTAATATAGTTTACAATGGTGCCAGGCCTAATTCTTGTACAGTAAGAATCATTAACAATCATAAGCAGTCACATGCTTATTGATGACAACAGAACCAATTTTAAAGACTCAGACCAAACAGAAAACTATTTTTTGATGTATTTATCTAATTCAGGAACACATTTATCATTTTGCGCTGTGATCTGCTGGTAATTGGTTAGGGTGTACCCCACCGCTAGTCCAATGACTGCTGGGGTAGGTTCCAGTCCTCATGACCCTATAGATGATGGATTGATAAGCATTAGAAAGAAAAGAAACAATACTTATACATGTTTGATACCTTGGCAACAAAACAGAAGTCCTGTTCAACTAATTAAGTAACTTCACATTTGTGAATTTAAAAAATTGCAAGTAAAATATGACTTGATGCTAAAACACCACAAATACAGTGGCAACATTTGGAAAAGTGGAAAACTGATTAACTCTTCGCAATTTCTACCCAGTTTTCCGAGTGTTGCCATCGCACTCATACAGTGAAGACCTTTAGAAATGTTGATGTCTTAGTGTAATTTCAGTAATGTAAACAAGGCTGTCTTCAGTTTTAAAATTTAGGATCACATTTGCAAGTATACTTTTCTGTGGTTTTCATAGAAAACTTGTCCATGGCCTGTTTACAACCACCCAAACAGTTGGAGAAAAATCCCTTCTCCCCTTTCTCTACTTTCTCCACCTTTCAAAACAACATTTGAAAAAGTTATGCCCTCAATGTCGTTGGAGGATACACCACCTCCAACAAATGGGAGACAGTCCTGTCATCATGAGACTGGGGTCCACATTCAAGATTTCCTGCTGCTTAACAAAAGGTTTTTTCGTGCCGCCATGATGGAGGGATTCATGATTGGCTATATGGATTCATACTGGGTGTTGGATGTATATATTTGTATATATATGTATATGTGTATTTTATATATGTATATATGTATCTATGCATATATGTGTATCCATAATATGAAGAGCTTTGTGCTCTATTGTAAAGTGTCTTGAGATAACACTTGTTATGAATTGGCGCTATACAAATAAAGATTGATTGATTGATTGATTGAGTCCTGCAGTCAGCTGTTGATTCATTACACAGCCAGATCCAGTTAAAGGATAATGTTTAGGCATGTTTGTACAGCAAGGGTAAACATTAGAGCACAGTGCTGGAAAGCGAAAGCAAAATGACTTTCACACTGAAATAGCCTGTTGTGAGCAAGGCTGAAACAGAAGGGTTAATAGGCATGCCACAATCCAGTATCCAATATATGTGGATTTTTGTTGAAGATATTTCTTTGAGCAGGTATTAATAACTAATGTGAAGATGCTGATATGGAGAAAAATATGTGACCTTTAAATATTAAAAACTACCCACTTATTGCACATATATATCAAAGGAAGAGAGAGAGAGCATTGGCTCTCACACACTGGTACCCGAGACAGGGGTCATCAACTACATGTGTACAAGGGTCAGTTTTTTTCTTGGCATACGCTATGAGGGTAGATTTTAAAATATAATTTAAAATTTTACGTTTTTATCTAATTAACATGAGCCTCTATCACCTATACTCCTGCCAGTCTCTTGGGGCAGTGGTGATAGCTGAACCTCTTCTCTCTAGGGCTGTAACAGTTTCCCTCACTGGGAACTCACAACTTACACACTTTTTTCTGGTTGGAAGTTGGCTTAAAAACGGCAAGTAAAATGTTTCGATCCCAATTGTTTTGGAGGTTTCACAATTAGTTGGAAGGATTTAATGACACCATCATACCCTTAATAGGTCAAAAAATGATTTTCCCATTAAAAATTCTGAGTCTGAAGATCTGGGGGCCATATGGGCGGATGTGGCCCCTGGCCGCCAGTTGATGATCACTGCCCTGTGCAAACATGCGTTTTTAATAGGGATGGATGGTACTGATTTTTGCTGAACTCATTTTTGCTGATTTCAGTATCGAGAACATTGTTTTTTGTTAAGCTTATGGAGTCAGCGTTTTAGTCTGAAGTAAACTGCACTGTTGATTTTTTTAAGTGGAGATAAATAAGGGGATGATTATGATAAGATAAATCCTCATGGAACATATATATATTCTATGATATTACATTAAGTGTTCTGGATCATGATATGTGCCACTGATATATTGGCTTTAGATATCAGCAGGAATTTTCATATCAGCTTAAACCAATAACCCTTTTCTAAGTTATTAGCAGCTGATAATATTGAGCATCTCAAATCTTCTTTTGTTTGTTTACCACAAAAATACTTATGTACTTTCCTGATTTCCCCTTCATAGTGTTAATTTTTCAAAATTTATTATGTGAAATAAAGGAATACAAGAGTATGCACACGTTCTCCCCGGGCTTCTGTAATGTTCAACTTTTAGTACATGTTATTTGGCCTGTCTTTTTATTCAGTGATATGTTTTGTTGTATCCAAGATCCTAAGTGCAAGACTTTTTTGTTTGATAAGTCTTAGTGGTTAACTATTTTCAAAAATGAGGGCCTCAATTTCTTATTCAAGAGGTTGCAGCGAGCCTGTAGGCAGAAAAAGATGAGGATCACTGGTCCAGGTCTTCTTTTTTGTTGCCATTCTATAAAACAAGTGTCAGTGTTGTTTAATTCATAACAGAACAATGGGAACTGGTGTTGTGACAACCATTTGTTTTTTGTTTACAGATAAAAAAATATGGAGACATACAGTACAGTGTCCATGGTCATTTAGCAATAAGTGTTTGAGTTATGATTTCTGGTCCTTATCGCCCAGCTCTAACTGTGTGTGTGCGTTTTCTTTCTTTATGTGTGTAAATGAGGAAGAGGGTAACAGAAGTCACAGTGCAGTTTGAGGGGTGAAGGACTCCCCGTTGTAAGCGAGGCCCCAGAGGATTCCTCCCCCTTTCCTCTCTTCCGCCTCCTCCTTCTCCTCCCTTCTTTAACCCCCCTTTACAGTCATCTCTTCCTCTGTGAGATCCACAATGCTGGGAAGAAATGTGTCATTAACGGGGGAGACCAAAATAATGTTTATGGGCTCAAGCAGCACTGAAATCATTTTCCATATCAGTGCAACTGCATGGGCCCTGTGGGGGAGTAAATCTGATTTTCTCCTCCCTGTGCCAATGGGAAACATCATGGGAAAGAAAACAGATTGGATTGTAAGAGAGATGGCCTGACGCAGCTGTGGGCGGCTCTTTTTTGTTATTTGGGTGTGTTGCTGCATGTGTGTGTGTGAACATGTCTGTTTATCATAAGAGAGGAAGACCCAAAGAGGGGAGAAGAAAAATGAAAAATAAAATGCGGATGCTTAGTGGAGGAGAGAATGAGATTGATGATCCCCACTATGGTAATCACAATTTTATGCCCCAGGAATAAAGAGCTAGGACCCTTAAAAACAGCACTGATACACTCTGATGTAACAATGGGTCAGTTAACAAGCACACTCACCAAAGTTTGGACACATAATAAATGGTTCTCCTTGAAGAGCGTGGAGCTGCCCTGTATACAAAGAACAAAGTGCTTCTGGTTCTGCAAGCACTCAGCAAAATGTCAGGCCTTTATTGGCCATTCCATAAGAAACACTTGCATTTTATCTGAGCCAAGAGACAAAAAGGAAATTGCTTCAGTCACTTATATGAAGGGGGTTTTAGTCGAGTTAAATGCTGATTGAAATTACAAGATGGTGCTTAGAAAGAAAACACCCAATAATGAGAGTAAAGTAAAAGGGGGTTAATGGTCTGGACTTAATCAGTGGTGGACAGTGACAAAATAAATTCACTTGAGTACTGTAAGTACTTTACTGGTTATTTGTACTTCCCTTTAGTTATTTCTTTGGAAAAACCCATTCTCTGAAACCACTACATTTGAAAGACAGTCTATTCTAACAGGCAGAACCAAGGTTGCTCAGTGAGGTGGTGTTACCTGTAAAGTTCTACAGCTTGTTAATGGGGTACCTCAAGGTTCTGTGTTGGGACTACCATTATTTGAAATCTACCTTGTTTCCCTTCTTTACATTTTCTTTCTTTCAAAGGTCTTTTTAGTGACATCAATAGTAATACAAAAAAAGTTTGGTTATACAAGGACATGTGTTTCTCCTAATGTATAACAACACTTGTCTCAAAAAGAAAACAACAACACATCGTTATACAAGATAACCCATCCTCAGTATCAAAGTGGTATGGGGTGGAGTAACATAAACAAAATAAATTAATCAATCAGTACATTGTAAATTATAAAGAAATTATTAAAACTGACAGAGAAATTTATCGGAAGGCAGTGAATGGGATAGGATAAGAAAAAAACAAAGAACTGGAAGCTACTCAGGAATATCCATCGTGGGTGTCTCGAAGAAAGAGAAGGGGCGAAAAACTCGGTTAAATCTATTTTCTGCTCCTCGCGTGGTGAGACAGATTTTCTCTAAATTTAAACAGTTCATTGTGTCTCATCCAGTGCAAAAGAGCGGGAGGAGTGGGATCCCTCAACTTAATAGAATGACCCGGCAAACCACCAAAGAGAAAAAAGCTAGAACCTTGACTTTTGCTTTCGGTAAATCACCGTCTGGAAAAATACCAAAGATAGCAGTCAAAGGGTTTGGTACAATTTGATGGTTAAGGGTTTCTTAGAAGGTTTGAAAATAAGATGTCCAAAATTTAGTTAAAGTGGGACAGGACCAGTACATATGTAGAAGTGAGCCAACGGCGACTTTACGTTTATCACAAGTGGGGTCAACATCAGGGTATATACGAGCTAATTTGGTTTTAGAAATATGAATTTGATGAAGTACTTTAAGTTGTAAAAGAGCATGTCTGGCACATTTTGAAGAATAATGTATGTGTTTGAGGGCTAATTCCAAGTGTTACCTGTAAAAGTGGAATTTAGATCCTACTCCCAAGCAACCTTCTTTACATTTTTACACTGACAACACTATTATTTATTGCTTTACATCTACGCCTGCACTTCCTCCTTCCCTCTTAAGACTACTTTTATATCTGTATTTATTAGTTGACTTGGATGGTTTATTCCCATGAGCTGGGTGCAGCAGCTTGAGGCTCCAAGATTCAGTTTTGCAACCATCGATATTTACCATACATATGAACATTCCAATTTGTCTTTTCCTTTTCATTTCTGCTTTTATCTTTAGATCTTGGAGATGATGTTTTATAATTTTTTAGAGAAGTAGGTAAACTTCCATTTGATGGGTCTCATTGTGGATTATTTAGTGGAATATTTGGTCCCTTTGCTGCCAGGATGCCTTTTGATTTGTTTTACATCCTGTTTTTGTGTGGAATAATTTGTTTTGTAGTCACAAGTATCCAGGTAACTGCTTGGCTAAGTTACAGGGTCCAAAACTTCTTCAATGGGGGATTTTCTGAAATGGCAATGAAGAGTTTCCAGAATTAGACCAGTCATAAAAGTTGGCTGTCACGATAGAGCTTTATGATGGCTACACTAGACAGGGCTTGATGATTCTCAACCTAAGCTGCAATGCTCCTATTTTATATCCATATTTGAGATTGGGGTTTAACAATAATTACTGTTGCTTTTAAACATGAAATTAAGTTTTGAAGTCAGTACCCCAGTTAGTATTTCACTTGAGTTACAACTTGAAATGGGGTAAGTTTTAACCAGGAGCATCCCTGCTTTGACTCAAGTTAATTATCTTGTGCACTTTGTCCTCAACTGGATTTTAAATGCACTCCCTACATCATAAATATTCAAGTTCTCAGGAAAAGACTGGGAGGGATTAAAATCAGGGTTAAGTGATTTCGAGTTGTGACATTACTTTTCTTGTATGTGCTATTAAATTCCTGTTTGTTGGAGTTGTGGGAATGTTACTGTGCATGTGTGGGTGGGTGTAAAAGGAAGGTAATGGGCCTTGAGCTCATTTGTCCTGGCCCGTTCCTGCTGCTGTTTCACATCTGTCCTCCCACCTCCAGTGTCCCAGCCTGGAATGTCTTGTCTTCCACACATAAGGCCATGCCGTGACTCAGCACTCTATTTCACTTTCACACGGATTACTGAAAGATCATCCAAACACAGGTTTGAGTTGAAAGCTTAAACCAAACAGGCCTTCTCTTTTAGTCCTTGTCTGAATGTCAGTTCCTCAGCTTCTGTCTGGTTTATCATGGTGGTTTCATACTTCTACAACACCCCTAAAAACTTCTTGAAGTTTCCTGATGAGCTGCATGTGTGAACAAAGACAACACAAATGTCTCGCTTGGACTAAACCTGGATTATTTCCTGGCAGCCCACAAGTAATGTTGAGGTCAGAGTACACAGTCTTCCTGTCAATTCAAGTTAGCTTTTCGAGTTACTGGCAACTCAAAGCACTTTTACAGCACTAGTAACACATACATTCACACCACAGTCAAACATATACACATGTGAACTATCCATTAATATTAAAAAAGTCCATACAAACACCTTTACACACCAGTTACTCAGTAGTGACAGCGAGTCGGTGTTACTTGCCCAAGGCACATGTGACCATAACACCTCACATGACGGGGGGAGTTAATGACCCATTCAGGGTAACGACTCTCAGGGGTTACATCACCCTGTGATAAGTTTCTATGAGTCGTTCTCCAACTCCTCCCTTCCTTTGTTGTTGTTTTCTCCTCTAGCAAGATAAATATCTGCTTCCATCACCAGCCAGTTGGAACTGAAGAAGCTTCTTGGATGAGAAGTGAAACGTCTTCCCAACAAACTCTACACAGTCCAGTTGCATTGCTTTTGAATCTTCAGGTTGCCCAAGGAAACTTTAACTTCTGCAGGGAATAAAGATCTAATGGTGTGTTTGATTTACTTCAAAACTTGGTGGTTGAATCCTGAATTTACATCACATCACTGTTGAATTGGTTTAAGTTATGAGCTTGTAAACAGAAAAACCTCAGAGTTACTGTTGTCCAGCTCTCCAAGTTGGAATCCTGACTTCATAACTTGTCTGACCTGGACTCGAGTTGAAGAGGTTCTGCATCGCACATGGCTGCACAATTCATGTCTAAACTGCGTATTTGAGAACATTTCTCTGAATTAAAAATCAGTCTTTTTTCAAGCATACATGTTTGTAACGCAGATTTCTGAGAAGAACGTGAGCCACTTTGTAAAAAAAAAAAACTTGTCAAAACATGTCAGGATTGGAGTGAAAATATTCTTATTAAAGAGAAGTTTGTAGTGTTGTTACTTTTCATTCAATTAAGAAATGTGGTGCACGTCGAATAAAACTGCAACTGAAGCTGTTAGCATCCATGCTAACCTCTGTACATGCAGTCACTCCCTGCTTGCTTTTGGCAGCTCACTATCGTTGTAGATTGGAGCTTGGCGAGATGAATCTGTCTGATTACAGACGCTGAATCAAGCAGGTCCAACTGCTGTTCCAGGTAACAGCCAATTATCACAACAAAGATTTATTGTAGGTCTGAATTAGTGTTTGTTTTAGCACTGTGTAAATATTAAACAGCCAAGTGAGTGTTTACGCTGGGTTTGTTTGTCTAACCGCAACCATTGACTGAATGCACCTGGCCAGTACAAGCTGCTCGTATGTTATGACCTTGTTTCAGTGTGTTTTCTTTTTGCCACGAAATTTTGACAATGTAAGTGTGTCAAAGTACAGAAAGCATCATTATCAGGCAATAGTTGTTATGGAAGACTGTGTCTTTGTCCGGCACTTCTGCAACATATTTTCACATGATGTTATGCTTCAGAAGAGTCCCCCACCCCTCCTGTCCGACATGGATAGTTCCCCGTAGTGATGTGCATGTATCATCAACCAACCCCAGATAGATTCCAGAGAAAGTCTGCATTTAAAGTTTCTGGAAACTCTCAAGAATTTACAATAATAAACAGCTCAGTAACATTAAAACCATCCAACATGCCCTGTCCCATGCTCTTCTCTTAACATCTGTACCTCTACCCTGCTTCTTTATCCCCTCCCCTGGCCTTCACCCTGCTGCTAAACCCTTCAGACAGCTCTTACTTTGACAGTCGGAGGTCTTATTGGCTCTTAAACGACACACTTCCTGTCCTGGTCCTTAGCAAATAGCCGCACTGGTGCTGTGTGTCCACCTCTTATTTACAGTGCCTATAAAATGCCTCTTCAGCAGGAACCTTTCCAGACATTGCTATCTCTTCCTGTCTGCCAACCCCCTGCCCCCCGCTATCACCGCTGTTGGCACAGAAGTGATAGGATAAGAGGTGGACCCCCTTTTAAAAATAATGGCTTTGATAATAAACGAAGGCCATGTGAATGATTAATTCAGTGAAGATAAATTGAATAACCCTGGAGAGGGTGGCTTATATTTGATACCTGTTTTTGTGGTTCTCTTTTTGAGCGAGGGAATGTTTACTGGAAAAACTAGGGCCTGGTGGGAATACAGCTCCATGAGAAAAACAATTGATAAGCAGTGAAGGAAAGTGTTTTTGAGATGTTGCAATCATAAGCAAGGCAAAATATGACACCTAGTTAGCTTGATCTTTGACTAATGTCTGAAAAGTTAAACTGGTTTGACCCAAAGCTAGACTAGACAATAGTGCAAAGTTTGAAGAAACCTCTTTAACCACTCTTGAGATGCTATATTCAAAGGCAACGTATAAAAAAAGGCACAATAACCTCAACCTTTGACCTGTGTAAATCCTTTTAAGTGTTCTTAAAATACCATGCTTATAAGACCAGGCTAAACATGGGCGGCCTTGAAAAAGGCAACAGATCACAATGAGGTGTAATTAGCATGACCTTTGACCAGTGGCACTTAAAATCTAACCAGTTCATCCTTGAGTTAGAGTGGATATTTGTTCAGTGGTTGAAGGAGAACCTTTACTGTGTCCAGAGATGTTGTGTCAAGAAGTAAGGAACTAAGATATGACCCAATGACAACGTGATCCAGAATGGTTATTTGTGCAAACTTTGTTAAAATGGGAATTTTGCCATGGTTTCTGTGGCAAGCCTCAAGTGGACACTGAAGGAACTGTTTTTTTTTTGTCACTGCTGCTTTGGCTGAATGGGCCTGATGTTACTGCTTGTTGTGTATCCATTGTTAGAAGGTCCCAGAAACACCAGTTGGACTCATTTGTTTAGGATTTGAATCTCATATTCCTATCACATAATCATTCAAGTTGTGTAAACAGCTGAGTGACATGAGTACGGTGCCTCAGCCAATTTTATTTGCAAAGCAATTCTACAAAAATTCTCAGAAACACTATTCCCACCCTGCCATCACTTAAAGTGGCTGACCACAAAGCCACTCTGCAAACACAGGCTGTCAACTTTAGCGGGACGACCACCACATTCACACACAATCACACACACGGAGGCTCACATATGCTCGGGCGGCACACACTCCCACACAGTCTCTGCTGCTCTTTCACCCTCTGAGTTTCTCACAGTTTCTCACAGCCTTATCTACACTTCAAGCCCAGACTCTCGCCCCTTCCTTACCCCTCCTCTGGATGTTGCCTTGTAGCACATACACTCTTTCTCACTCTCTTCCTCCATCCATTGCTTCTCCCTCTTCCACCCCCGCACTGACCACATCCACTAAACTCACTCCACAGGCACGCAGTGTGCAGAGTGTCGAAGGCGTGCGCTGCTGGCACTTTCCCCCACCCCTGCACTCGGCCCGGCTCCAGGACCGGACCGCCTGCATGCTTTCTCTCTCTCTCTTCCTCTCTCTCTCTCTCTCATTTCAGTCGGCTTCTGATCAGAGCAGCCTGTTACTGGAGTCAGCCCCTCAGCTCCACCTTTAACCACCCACCAACCCAAAAAGACAACGTCAGGATAAGAGTTTGTGAACCAGCTACAACAACAACGACAAAAAAACCCCCTCATAGCTACAGTTGTTACAGAAATAAGGAGGAATTTGGCTACCAGTTGCGCTAATGTTTTCAAGATGAATGACTGTTAAAAGGAAATCCCCCCCTTCTTTAGTAGCCATTTGAAATTCTTTCTGTGTTTTATTGTGAGGAAGTAGGTGCTGGGTTAGTCAGCGGCCCTCCAGGGTTGCTTGCGCAGTCTGTCTGGAGCTGTCGGTGTGTGCAGTTGCTCAATTCAGTCCAGTTTTCCATGTTACAAGAAGCTTCAGAAACTTAGTAAATGAGTGGATACTGGAGCGGAAAGTCTTGCTGGCCTCTTATTGGGCGTCTGAGTTCCTAGGCAGATCATGGACCTTCATCAGAAGGACAGTCTGATGAAAGAGACACTGAAGTAAAGCGGAACATCTACCAACTCACAACTTCATTGACATGTTTTCATTTGGTAAGTTTACATTGATATATCTCCATAGCTTTTGTCATTGTTGGCTTTGACCTAACATTATATTAGAAGGTGTTGGACATTGACTTTATTACCTGTTTGCTGTTGTGGCTGATGGGTTAAATCATCCTCTAGACTCATATTTGTCTACAAGCCCAAATCATTGTGGCATAATATCCAATTTTTTTTACAATGGTTTAAAGTATTACAAATTTTAGAAGTTTCGGGGAGGAGGATAGTATTAGCTATTGGATAAAATACAGAAATGCTCAATAACAGAAGAAAATTGTAAAATAATAATTGCAAAATAATAACATTAAAAAAAAAGTTTTAAAAGTCAACAATTTTTTATGTTAGGAGTCATAATAGATATATAGTTTTCTGCTGGCAAGTGTTACTTTCATTTTGTGGTCCTGTATGTCTTACGTTGCTGAAAACACACCAATTCCTGATATGACTTTTTCAAAAGAAAGTTTTTCAATAAACTATAAACTGTGTACTTTTGAGTAAATGTATATGACCTTACTTTTGAAGAGAGAGGAGACTCTGTTTGGAAGTGTTAATTTCTTTTGTTGGTCATGCCTCTGTTGGGTTTTTGTGAGGACTCCAATTCTGGATGTGGCTGTTTCAAACGAAATCAACTTACCAGAAGGATGGGTACTATTTAGTTCATGTGTATGACATTGTTTGAGGGGAGACACTGTTGATATGTAGGGTTCCAAAGGGAAGTGTTACTTTCATTGTGTGGTCCTGCAAGCTTGATATTGTTGAAAATACCCAATTTCTCGATATGGCTGTTTCAAAAGAAAGAATTTCACACACACACAAAAAAATACTTTTTAGCAAAGGTATAACCCCTTGTTTGAGGAGATTCGCTGTAGGCCTACCTATGTAGGATTCTGCTAGGAAGTGCTGGTTTCATGTTGTGATCCTGCATGTGTTAAGTTGCTAAAAACACCCCAATTCCTTATATGGCTGTTTCAAAAGAAAGTATTTCAAAAATATAAATCCTAGGCATCTTTTCATGAAGATACATCACCTTGTTTGAGGCGAGTCACTGTTATTATGTGAGATTGTTTTTGAAAGTGTTAGTTTCATTTTGTGATCTTGGTTGTGTTTAGTCCGGAAAGCACCCCAATTTCTGATTTGGCTGTTTTAAAAAAAAAAATTTGATCAAAAACTAGGTACTTTTATAGTGTGTTCACCATCAAATTCACTTAGCTTTATTTGAGATCAAATTAACAACTGATTTCTCCTTAGTTTCTTATAACTCTTTATTTACTGGGTTTACTCCTGATTTAAACCTGACATAAAGTGGAAAGATAGATTTAGTATGGACTGTGCTCTTTTCTGAACATTTTATACATTAACCACTCATCGAACAATGGGGACCCAAATGTGGCACTGATGCTGTATCTTAAGGATCATGGGCTGAAAATGAGTGAATCCTTTGTTTTGGCATGTGATTGGAATAAAAGGCTTCATTGATACCAATTCTGTAATTGATTCTGCTTATAGATCCAATATTTTATCCACTCCTGAACTAATTCCTGTGGATTTTGTGCACATGTAAGTCGGCCCACTCAGGTTTTCTGTGTAATTTACGTCAAACACATCGCACTCCTGCTATTTAATGTTTTGCTGCATCAATAAATGTTACAGCGTAAAGCTGGTGTTTCTACCTGAAACACAATGCCACACACACACACACCTTGCTGTTGGGAGCATTGCGTGTAACATTGAGCTATTCTTTGGAAGCTTCTGTCTCTGTCTCCTGTCTGATATATCTTTGACTTGACTGTTAGCCTTTGCCTAGCTGTCTCTTGTGCAGGAATGTGAACTGGTAAGATTATATAGATTCTGCTTAAGTGTTCAATTCTGTATCTATTCCCTTGTCAATTCTTATGGATTGTCTGTGTAGATAAACGTAGGCCACACAGGCTTTCAGTGGAAACATCAAACACTTGAAACTCCTGATATTTAATGCAGTGTTTCGTTGAAGAATCCTTCTGCATGTCTGTTGTTGTTTAGTGTAAAGTCAAGCCAAAATTTCAACCACTTCTGTTTTCTGTCTGCCATGATCACATCTCAACCTTTTTGCTGTTGTTGATGCTGACTTCCTACTTCCAAGGCAAGGCAT
The DNA here is from genome assembly GCA_037902135.1 of Cetoscarus ocellatus. NCBI lineage: Eukaryota > Metazoa > Chordata > Actinopteri > Labriformes > Labridae > Cetoscarus > Cetoscarus ocellatus. The sequence goes on along the minus strand of JBAMNC010000739.1, from coordinate 452,201 downwards.
TCTGATCCGAGTGGAAATGGCTTATAAGGGACATTTTAAGCTTAGAGACATATAATGTAGATTCCTTGAGCCAATTTATAGTGATTCTCAACAGGAATTGGTGTTTGATTCCCATCCCTGCCCTTTTGTGAGTGAGACATTGTTTTGCAAGGCATTTATTGGTAAGAGAGAGGAACTGACAATGGAATTGTAAGGCATAGCAGGCAGATGATGTTCATTCCTTCAACTGATGAAACATATTCCTGTTTTAGTTCTAAGTCTGTACTTCTCTAGTTTTGGGAGAGAGCTGGATTCGCAGGCCTGGACTGATAAAAAAGATTAAGAATTTGTTTTGCAGAGTAGTAATTCTGAGGGATCTGACTTTTAAACTGATTTGCACGCTAACAGCTAACGTGCCACTTAAAAACCTTGTCTTGTGCATGCGTTCCTATCTTTCTATGCATTGCTTTGTCTCCTATTCCACTCACCCTCTCTGATTACTGAGCTGTTAAAAACAGGTTCATTCAGTCATACCTGCAATTTTCTCTATGTCTAACTTCTTCTCTTGTCACCATCACTCTCGTCCATGGTTGTCTGTCTGATGTCCTTGTCTAGACGACATGTCCATCCGTCCCTCTAGGCTGCAGATAAAAACAGAGGAGCAGACTACCTTGGATCATTTTTCAAGTACAGACAGGGAAATATGATGCAGGGTGAAATAATTTCATTTTATCTTCTCCTAGACAATGGACGCAGTCATAGATCTCTGCATGGGTGTACGTCTTAGCCTGCATGCCAGAGCATATACATGCATGTGAGGAGGTGTGTGTTTCTCAAGGAGGAAATTTTGATCTGATTCCCGGCATTTAAAAGAACATGTTGTGAGTGGGTGCTTGTTGTCTTCTCAGTTTTTTTTTTCTTCATCCCTGTTTTGCCCACTCTAAAACGGATCCCTGTGCACCCTATTACTGTGTAATTCCCCATTAAGACAGCAGAATACCACTCAGCATTGATTTGTATTAATGGGCAGGGATGCTCAGAGGATCAGATTAGCACCTCAAACAGGGCAAAGATTATGGCACCATCCTCCCTGCAGTCCAACCAACGACACCAGATTAGAGTATGGAGAAAGGTGTGAATGGATCCTGGGTGGGGTTTCAGGGTAGTTCGGGAGGGCTGCTGTTCCCGAGAAGCACAATGACCAACTGCATCTGCCGACTGCTGTAGTAATGGGCAGCATTCAGCCTCTCGCCTCGAGCGCTGTTTCTCTATCGTTCCCATGACAACTGGGCCTTCATTCTCCGTGCTCCGCCTCCCGCCTGCTGCTCACTCAGTGCCGTCCGCAGGGGCCTTCGCCTGGGCCCACATCACAGTGTGTGCATACATGTGTGTTTTAGTTGTTGTGCTCGAACTTGACTGTACACACCCACGCCAGAGTGTGGGTGGAGTAGTTAACACCTCCACCTTCTTAGGATCTGGTACATTTGTGTGTTTATTATCGTTTTTGAGCAGGGTGTCAGGGTGGGATGTAAGATATCTGTGGAAGGTGGGGTTTCTCCATCCTCAATGCACCCCTCTCTCCCCTTTAATTCTCTAATAGGATTAATCTCCATCGCTGTTAGGGATCGACGCTGATTGGGATGAACAGGACCCCATTTTCTCGAGGAGCCGACTCAAGCGCGCTGCTGGCACCACTTAAGAACCGGAGAAATAAATAAACAAGGTTTTTGGTTCCAAGAACGTAGGCAGAAAAACACAGAAGTTTATAAGGAGCTGGCCTGGCAGGGGCAGGCTCTCTGCTTCTTTGACACGATTTAATAAGCTGCTAAATAAACAGTTATAGTGAGTCCAGTACCGGTGTTGTCATGCCTCAAACCTTTTGCTCCACTTATCCTGCTCTGCTTTAGTTGACACCCAAAATATTACCGACCCACCACTAAAGCACACCAGCCCACTTTTGTAACGTGTGTTTTCTCACAGACACCTCTGATTCATTAGACCCTACCTGCATTCAAAGGGAAATTCATTCAAAATGGGAGTGGGATTTCCGCCATTGTTGGTAATACACTGATCCAGCTTAGTAAGCTCTGATTCAAGTCTGATACTTGTATTAAATTAAATGTTATGATTGTTATGATTTGCTCCACAATATGTGTTTCACCTGTGTATCAGCAGCTTCAACTTTAAACTGGATACAGAATCAGCCTGTTACCATCTTGAAAACATAGCAGACTTAGAGAAAGTTGTCCATACTTTCAATTTTAGCAGTTTATATAATTGTAACAGTGTTTATACAAGTCTGACTTAAAAAAATCCATCAGACAGCGACAGCTCATCCAGCACGCTGCTGCTTGAGTCCTCATCAACATCAAGAAAGTAGATTATATTACAAGAGTCCTTGGGTTGCTAGACTAGTTTTTCTTATCTTTTTCTATCCTCAGTTCGTTTGATTAAATATATATTTTTTCTGTCTTTCTACTGGTGCTGTAAATGGGTAGATGGAAAGAAGTCCTGATGCCTAGGACTTGTCTTGAGCAAGTTCTCCATCACACAGTGGAGACATATTAAATACTGAAGGGCAAACAAAACCCAAACGAAAAGCACAAGCTGGGCTCTTTAATAACTAATCACAGCTAAACTTCATTCCAGCACTTTTGTGTGTAGGCACTTTAAAAAGGTTTAGTGACGTAGCACATGCTCATGTTTGAAGTTTACTCAGAACAACATAAAGCTAAGCTCTATAAGTTGGCCTCAAAGATCAGATGGATTTGCCCGTTGTCACAAAGTCTAGATCAGTGGTTCATAGAGCGAGGATCGGGCCCCCCAAGAAGTGGTCATATGCTGAGAGGGTTGTGAGATGTTTTTCAAAAGACAAAGAACAATTTTAAAGATTTATGGTATTTATTCTGACTAATGAGGTTAATATATGCAGCAAAATCCTAAATATGTAATTTTGCATGTAACGGCAACCGTGACGAGGTCTGCTGTTCTTAAAGATGCACACAGCAGGCGTCCCATGTCCTTAGTTTTGTTATTTTGAGAGACCTCCAGCTAAAAGTTTGGGAACCCTTGATCTTCATATTTGGACTGATCTGCGTATCATCTCGGATCATCCCTAGTCCTTCTATTTAGTGGTGGTATTTTCCTCGTACCGTATTTTTCAACATCAAAAAGAGGAGGGACTTTATCGAGAGACAGACTGTGGAGTCAGTGAAATCTAATGTGACAGAGGTGAGGGCCACTGCATGATAATCTGTTCTACAGTTCAGGTTAAACCAATTGCAAACCTTTTTCCCAGTACGACCCTGTACCTAAACTGGATAACTGCAAGGTCTGATGTGGTTGTGTCATTGCACGGGGTTGCTCTTTGAGTTGTTTCAAGACCCTCCTTAGGTTTTCCTCAGTCTCATTCACCCTAACATCAGCTTAAACTTCAAAGGTCCCTCTTCCTGACATCCAGACTCACCCTTTTCATGTATTGTCCCTCTCCTCTCCTTGTCTTCCTGGCAGAGGCTCTCTCCTCGCTCGGTGTGTGGAGAGGGGCTTCACAGCCTCTCTCTGTCACTCTGCGTCTCTCTCACCCTCTCTCCCTCTCTCTCTCTGGGGCGAGGCTGTTAATAATGCAGGAGGATTAGCTGATTTATGTGAGCCGGAGGCACTGAGGAAAGCTGGGGTTCCTGGGGGCGACAGGCAGAAAGAGGGGGCCGAGGATTGTGCAATGTGGAGGGCGGTGCCATACAGGAGCCTTGGGTGTTGTGATGACGGCGGCTGGATGAGTGCCTACCGAGTGTGCTGGCCACAATCCACCCACCGCTGCCCCCGACACCCACCCTGCACTCCACAGAGCTCTGCCAGGAGCACAGTGAAGGGTCAGGGGTGATTTGAGGTGGCAGCTGAGCAAGGAGGGGGTGACAGGGAAAAAAACAGAGATACTGCAGGAGCCAGCAGGATACATGCAATATACAGTGGTTGCTATAGCCTAAAGGATTAGTCACTGTGGCACATAAAGGCCTTTTCACCAATTTGATGTGATTTATCCTGCCTGTCTTGAGTTGAAGTTCCATAATTGTAGAGCTGTCGATAATTCATGTACTTCAGTGCTTCTTAATGTTGTGTTTTAGAATGGAAACAATTCTTATCTTCTAATTCAGGGTAAAGTATCATATTGATATGTGGAATTTTTGGAAGACAGGGACATGAAGACCTCATTATGTAACATGTGTGGCCCCTCTTGTAATGCTGTCCCTGCCCAGGTCATTGTCAGATTGTCAGAATGATAAACAGGTTTTAAGATTTTCACATCTCCCTACCATTAAGCTGGTGATTTAGGCCTGAGTCCTACTGTTGGCGGATGAGATAATTTTACCCATGGAAAATTATCAAAATTGTTTTGTCTAAAAACCTTGATTATTTCACATAATACCTTTACCTTTGAACACTCATCCTGCGCATTCTTTGATGGGAGTGAAGAGGCAGCAGACGGACCGGTCTCAGCTATCCAACGCTTTAATTACAACTCGAGTCAAGAATGTGCAATACAGAGGCTCCGGGTTCAAATTACATGTCCCTGACAAGCATACACTGCTGGGGTCAGTTCACAAAGTCTGAACCCCGACTATCTGTCCCTGAACCCTTTTATATGGGCTAACAATGTCTTTCTAATATTGAAATGTGAAGTCTTCGGGTGTTGTCGACTTCTCATCGGTTCATATTCCTCATTTGCGCCAGCCTCCAGGCTGCACTAATCATCCTCATTGGTTCTTATTGGTTATCATTTCCTTTCCGTTGGTTATTCTTTCTCTTACGTCGATCACCAGGCGGACCTAATCACGCGGCCTTGCGTGACTCTCCGTCTGAAAGACACGTTAGCCCACACCCATCTACTTCAAACGCTAATCGGACTCCTCTAGTAACCCCATGTTCCTGTGTTGCTACTTTCATAACTGACAAACATTTCTCTTCTGATAAACACGCTCATGACCATGACATTTACATATTTGGTTACAGCTACTATAGTTACTGTTTAGTAAGCATCAGCATTAAACAATACTTTTGTGTGTGAACACTTATCTTCATTTGTACTGAGTGATCTAGCGCCTCTCAGGAATTTCTATCCTTCTTTATTTGTTCGAAACACATTGCCTGCAAATGAGCATGATTATGAAAACACTTCTTTCCTACTTATATTATACATGCATAAAAATATACATGCTTGTATAATGAAATGACACATACTTTCCTTCACTACTTCTGCACAGAAGTTAGAGAGTCTGAGTAGCCTTGAACAGTTGCAGAAGGCTACTCTCATAATGTAACATGCACCTCCCCAAAAATGTAACTACGTGTAGGAACAACGCAGACTCCAAGCCCTGTGATAAGCCTACTGTTTAGCACCAGCTGACTGCCAAACTCTGACTGATGGTAGCAGAGAGAGATATTGGCTGCTTAGGACAAACTAACATGTTGAATTTACCATTCTTTATCTTGAGATTGTGTTTTCTCATTCTTGTCTCATTCATTGGCCAATGAGTGCTAAAACACTCCATTATCTGCCTGACTTGATTCATTAGTTATCAATTTCATTAGTTATCAATTTCAACTCTTTGTTTAGTTATCAATTTCAACTCTTTGTAAAGATTAAACCACACAGACATTTGCCTCTCCTCCTTTTCTCCTACTCCGTGCATGTGTCTGCTGAGCTGTCACAGCACTTCAGGAAGGGGAGCAGGAGCACAGAGGCGCCAAGGGAGCCTCAGCTCAGACCAAGAACAGTATTGATGCAGGCTCCCTTATTCAGTTAAGTTTGTTAAGGAACTTATAGGAACAAGGAGAGAATGTGTAAGGACTAGAATACAAATCAAACTGCTAACAAGGGTTTTGGTGGAGTATTGCAGAACAACGTGGAAACACCAGCACACACGTTTAAATGCTGAAGACTGCACCGGGCATCAGGGTACGTACAGCCAAGATTTGACGCAGTAGTATAAACCAGGCCTGACTGAGTGTGTGGAGTTCGCTTAATGATGGTAGAAGTGACACATTCAAAGGTTGTCAAACAGAAGCTGAGTGTCTTCTTGACATTATAATAGACATGTAACAACTTTTTTAGTGTAGGTGGCATAATTGGGTTTTGGGGTCTCTTTGAACACTTATGGGTCTTTTCTACTCCAAAGTATTCACTTCACTCGGCTTGACTTGACTTGACTCAATTTGTTTGGTTTTCTGTTAGGGATTGTCCTTAGTACTAGGCCAGCTTTTCATATCACCCCAGCAGGGTTCCAACTGAGCTGAGCAGAAACTAAATGTGACAGGGAGACACCGCCGACCTCTTCGTGGGAAGAGGATCGTCGCAAGTGATGTGGAAATTAAACACTCCCAATTGCTGGCTCCAGGGTGCTGTATGACTTCCCAAACTATCCTCTGTTTAAATAGCATGTGGTTTTGCTGCTTGTAACTGTCTTTGGAGCAAAATGAATCTCTGACGTTACAAAAAGCCACATAGGGGAGGACAGCTCTATCGCCTTTGTTTCCCCCTTTGTTTTTGTGAGAATGCCACCATAGTTTTGCAGCCATGCCTTAAACAGATACTGTTAAAGTCTATACTGTAATTGAAGTCAGAACAGGTTTGCAGGTCATGCTGTTATTATGGCACAATTTAATTCAACCACTTACTTTATCCCCAAGGGGGCAATTTCAAAGGCACAGGAGTAGCACACCAACTATCTTGCTATGGAGAAACTTTTAAAATATTAACACCATTAAACCACAAATAACATAAACAACTCTAGCTGTTTCATAACCAACACTGACAAAAAAGAACTTTACATCCTCGGGTTGGTCAGGACCCTTCTGTGTGGAGTTTGCATGTTCTCCCTGTGCATGCGTGAGTTCTCTTCAGGCACTCTGGCTTCCTCCCACAGACCAAAAACATGCTGACTAGGTTGACTGGTGACTCCAAATTGCCCTTAGGTATGAGTGTAAGCATGAATGGTTGTCTGTCTCTCTATGTGGCCCTGCGATTGGCTGGTGACTAGTTCACAGTGTTCCCCACCTCTCACTCAATGTCAGCTGGGATAGGCTCCAGCCCCCCGTGACCCCAAAAGGGACAAGCTGTATAGATAATGGATGGATGGATAATTATTTCCTGTGTAACATTTTGTGGACTAACATGTTAAAAATTTTAATTTTTTAATTCAAGTTGAACTCTCACAAGTTTTGCTTTTCCAAGAGTTTTGGACTCACCAACAACAAACAGGAGCGCACACACATTTATACACACACCTTTACAAATGCACACAGTGGGCTGGTTTTAAGGTTGTTTTCGAGGAAGAGCTCTGTAAGGTGGAGGATTGTGGGGGATTTCCTCCTGTCTGGGGCTCTGGTGTAAAGAGTGACAGTGTGTGTATGTGTGCAAGAATCTGTGTCCAATGCCTATATCTGTGTGCGTAGTATATTTGTGTGTGTGTCTCTCTGCATGCTCCTGTGCCCCAGCCCCTGAGCCGTCGGCTTTTCGGTGCAGGGGCGAGCGGCAGACTGATGGGTTTATTCCTGCTGCCTGCCCGCAGGATGCGCTCACTCACCGCCTGGCTGATTAAGACTTCCACACAATTGTTCTCACTCTCCGCAAAAAAGAAAAAAAAAAAGGAAAGAGATCGATCCGTGTTTGCACTGATTCACGCTAAAAGAAAATCAAATCACATAGCATTCCCTGTTAGATCAGCTCATCATGAGGGGCTGTTAATGAATTTTACCATGTCCCCCACCCCCTGCATTTTCACAACTTGTGCACAATGTATGCTTCACCAATGAGTGTGTTTGTGCATGTATGTGCAAGTGTGCTCTCACCCGAGCATCCTCATACATATTTATGAGGCTTCACAGCAGTGTGACTTTGGGGAAATGAATGTGCAAAGAGCTGGGGACCCGGGCCCCTCACTCAAGTGCACTGGCGGGCGCGTAATGGGAATGTAATTTAAGCAGTGGTTAATCAGTGTATTTTCTCCGACTTGCCCAGCAATGCATAATAGACAATCAGCCCCCAGTCACACGGGCGTTGCTACGAATGGTCAATTACTCATCATAGTCTTGTTAAACACACAGTTCAGCCAGCCAGGGACAGATTGCTCGGCTGGTGCCATCATTATGCTAAAGAACAAAGCAATGCTATGTGTCAGAGAAATAGAAGAGAGAGGAGCAGCAGAGGGAAGAGGAGTGTGTAGAGTATTTCAGGCAGTGTTGAGCAGGGACTACAAAAGCGAGGACCCACTACAAGAATAACGTCCTGAGTTGGAGCTCGGATCCTCGCTTCCAACCAAAGTCAGCAAAGGCCTGATTATCTTTCCTGATTATCCTGTGGTGTGAGGTGATAACCTGACACACCGGATGGAGCATTCAAAAGTTTCACTAGTCCATCTGGGCAACAGTTCATGTTTTTGACTGGGTAGAACCTTTCAAAAGTAATCCTGTAGATGACTGGGTGTCTGTAATTCATCGTTATTCATTACAGACCAATCAGATAATGTAATAGGTTTAGGGGTTAGTACTGCCATGGTGTGAAGTACAAAATGTAACTTATTTCATAGAACAAACTCTCACCAAAACATGTCAGAAGCAGAGTGAAAATATCCTTTTTATACAGAAAAGCTTTCGTTTTTTATTTTCCTTTGAATAAAGAAATGTGGTCCAGATTGGATAAAACTAGTCACATTGCAAAAGTAAGTTGTTATGTCACTTTTAATAACAAAAAAACTGAGTACTTTAAATAATGACATACAACATCTTAATGCCAACAATGTGCCAACCTGGATGGGACAGGAAAGGAACTCTTCTATTAATACAGAAAGGAAAAAGTACCAGAGCGTCAAAACAGAACCAAGGCAGAAGGCTGTCAGAATCATAGAGAGAGAGAGAAGAAGAATGAAAGAAAGAGGGACAGAGAGGAGGTGAAATGGAGCAGAGCAGTGAGAGAGAGATTGAGGGCATGAAAAGTGAGAGATGGAGAGCATACGATAATGGAGGGAGGGAGAGAAATTGAGAAAGGGACACTGGGGAGCGGGAGCAAAAGTGTGTGAGAGCGAGAGGGAGAGAGCCTGAGAAAGTGTGTACTCAGCTGTGAGATGAGACCTCTGTCTGCCCAAGGGGGGAGGCAGTGTGAGGGAGGGGGGAGACAAGGGGAGAGAATATTCTGCTGTCAGTGAGGGGGAGGAGGGTCTCACACTCATTCTCATCTTATACCCACCAAGACTGCACAGTTCTGATCAATGGTAAACATGGTTATTTCGATAATTTAGAAAGATACTAAAAAATAAAGACAGTTTTAAAGCTACACTCTGTTAGGCGTATTTACTCAATATTTTATCTTTTTTTGTGGATGAATATCACATTGTGAAGGAGAAAAGCTGGTTGAAAGTGCTGGTGCCTTCCTGATGTGCTCTGCTAGCTGCTCACATATATTCCGGGAGAACTTGTGATACAAACTCAAAGGCAGGAGCAATTTCTAAGTCAGAGTTTTAAATTTCTTGAAATCCTTAAAAGTGCTTGAATGAAGTGATTTCACAGTTTAAAGGGCTTGGATTTTAAATACAGTGCTTAAAAATTCTTTTAAAAGGTGATTTTCCCTTGGTGCTTTCTTGCTGCTCGCTTTGATTTCGGATATAATAGTAATTTAGATTGTAGAGTTGGTTAGGTGCACTTTTAAGAATACTGTAAAAACACTACTTCTAAAAGAATTCTGGATAAGAATATGTATCCACAGATGACATTTTTGCCCTGAAAGCCCTCATATATTACAGAAAACCAATGTAATGCAGCTTTTTCAGCACCCTGACCGGAAAAATGCACTTAGTGTCAGAGGCTTTTGTTGCAGTGTTTGCAATACTCTGTCGAAAACAGTTGAACTTTTGGGACTGTGCCGTGCTTGTCAGTGTCACTTCTTCTTTACAGACCAATGAAAATTGAAAAGGGGTGGATCCTATGATTTGTAAACATCACTAGAAGAGGAGTGACTGATATGACTCGTATTTTCGGTGAAGTTGAGCTTGTGTGCATCTGTGTGTTGACAAGAGAATTGCTGCGAAGCTGGAAGGGCAGATTGAAGTCACACGGAAACATAAACGACTATTACTGACAAAATATCCGGAAGTAGTGTGGGATCCAAAATAATTAAAATAGGATTCCAGATTGATTGAATTTTGAGTTATTTGGTTTTACTGGCAGCATTTTCATTTTTTGAACCTGAATAATCACTGCCAATAATCTGTCTTTTAACTGAAAGCCAAAATTGAGATTCACTATGAAAATTCAATTAATATTGCCGGCCTAGTAGACATTTACATGATCAATCACCTTCTTTTGGGTAACAATCAAGTCTGCCTATCTTAGTAGTCTCACATTTAAGACCGGTTTTCTCCATCTTCAAACATCTTTCCCACATTAAGATTTTTTTTATTTTGTTTTGGTCACTGTCACTCCACTGTCCACATTATTCTAACCATGTTCTCTCTCCCTACCTTTGTCCCTGTGGCCATGCAGGCAGTGGATTGATGGGCAATTCCTCCGCCTCCTTCATGGGGACCTTTCTGGCCAGTAGTCTGGGTACCCCCCCTTCCCACCCGTCTCACCCTTCCCGGCCGCCTTCCTCGCCCTCCTCACCCTCCTTCCGGGGCGGACCCCACTCCAGCGCCTCGCAAATCTGGTTCCCCCATTCGCATGAAGGTACCTCTAGTCACATATTCACTCAAACACACCTCCCACAGCTCACCCCATCATCTCATGACCTCATCTGTGTGGGGGGATTTTCATGTCTTGGCGGTATTGGGGACAGAGCTTTGCAGGGTGCACTGTTAGTCTGATAAAGTGTATTTTTAGGCTCTGTTTGGCCAGCTACACACTGGGTATTTTTAGGCCAGATTTTGGGACTGGCCCCTTTCAACAATGGGGGTGCGGCACATTTTGTGGCTTGTTGCGACCACTAATTTGTCAAAGCAAGGCTAGCAGCACAATAGTAGGGAAGAGATGATTATAGAGTTTGATGGCATGCTTTTAGTCAGAATTAACCATGGGTTGCATGATTGTCTGGATTGTTTTGAATTATCATAGCCAGACTTTCGATGCTTATCAAGCTGTATTTTCAAGTTCCTGCCTTTAATTTTTAATGATTATTTTAATATTACTTATTTTAAAATACTTTGGGCAGGGATATCAAGAAATTAGACTGTTATTGCAGTTTTTGTGACAAAAATTGCAGTATAATCAAAAATACTGTGCAAATTCACATTTTAAAGGCAATGCCTGATAGATTAACATGATCTTCTTCTTATGATTAGTTAAAGAACTGTTATTATTAATGTAACGTTTTGATTGACTTAACTAATCATCCAAGATGATATTTCCTGCTGAAGATAAGAGTTGTTGTTATTGTCTTACACACTTGTTTAAAATAATCTATATTTAATCATTAATCTGTTACTCTATGCATCATTAAAATAATCTGTTTTTTAGCTTGAACTTTACTTGCAATTGAAAAATCATCTAGCCTAAATAATAGCTGAGTAGAAGTTGATTAAACCCAAAGGTAAAGGGGTATCTATATGTTAAGCAAGTCTACATGCTGACTGGACACTCCAGATGGACTTTTTCACATAACCATGGGATTTATTTTAAGCTCAGCAGGGCAACATCCCACAGGCAGTGACTAATGAAGGCAGAACCTTTCAAGAAAAACCAGGAGGGTGACTCAAGTTTTTGCCTGGAACGTTCATTAAATGCCATCCAGAGGCATGCAGTCACTTCTCCCTTTCAATAAAACTATCCTGCACTCATGATTACTGCCTCTTTGCCCTTAAAAGGATGCTGGTGAGCCTTGGAACAGTTGTTTCAGCTCAAAACTTTGCAGAGAGCTTTTTCTACAAACAACTCTGAAATTTCCAGAAAATTTGCCCACTATCTTGTTCAAATTGGCCCCAAGAGCAGGAACATTAGCAAGTTTGTACGTCAGTCAGTGGATGTTGTTGGTAAGAAAATAGTTTGAGGGGGTCAGCAGGGTAATTTCAGGGCAAAGTCTGCTGCTTGTGTTTTCATACACAGCTCACTCAAGGGAATTTGGAGAAATTTCAGGGATTTTCTGCAAGTGTGAATGGAGATCAAGAGGGATCTGCCTGATAGCAGACATGAAATCAGCAGACTGTAAGGTAAATGCAGTGTTCCTGCACTTTGTTTAGCTTATATTGACGTCAAACTTTTACCACTGTTTTATAAAAATTAATAAGCTTTATGAAGCAGCTCCTCACATATGCGATATCACTCAGTTATTACCTCCGCCAAGGAGGTTATGTTTTCGCCAGGGTCTGTCTGTGTGTTTGTTTGTTTGTCTGTTTGTTTGACTCTTAGCAAGATTACGCAAAACCTACCCGATGGATTTACATGAAAATTTTACCAGAGGTGTGGTTTGGTCCAAGGAAGAACCCATTACATTTTGGTGGTGATCTGCATATTTGTCTGGATGCAAAAAAATTACCCAAATTTGCGAAAAATCCCGTAACTTAACATTGGGCCATATTTTAAAAAATCATATCTCTGACATCCCTTGATGGATTCGCTTCTAAATTTACAGGATATTTTACATCATATAACTCTATCATCACTGTCAATTTCATCTGAATCCAATTCAGATTGATGTCACAATAAAATATTGAAATTTATAATGACAAGTCCCATTAATGTCTCCTCGGCTTCTGTGAGGGTTCTGCCCCCTTTAGGTCATTATGGGAATTGTAGTTTATTTGCAAACTCACGTTAACATTATTCAAGCCTATGCCACTACATTACCCAGCTTCCCGTGCAATGCCAGTGGAGGAGTTTTCCTCATGGACAGACATGAGCGGAGACTCGGCCGTACTGATCCAGAATTGCATCTTGTCAGAAGTCTGTGCTCTCCGAGTGCTTTTCTAGTTGTATTTGGTTTTTCACTTTGTGGCTTGTAGTGCTGTATGGCTCAGATGCAGCATTAGGTCTGATATGTCTAGCTTTCCAGACTTATTGCTTGTCCCAGTCAGTGTTGTGGGAATTTTTGTCTTTTATAATTCTGTCATTATTGTTTCAATGACAAAAAACTGCACTCTTTTCTTTCACAGGTACACTGCTTCACTTCTGTGTCCCTCAGCTGTGGTAAAGCTAATGTAGCGTAGCCTGTCCTTGACTACAGACGTCAGATTAAGCTGGTGCACACAAAAAATGAGATTCTGCTCTACAGAACGGAAACATATTCTTGCTTTTTTGTCTACAGTCAAATAAGGTCTAGCAGTGAACTATACTTTGGTACTGTGACCGTTGATCTTTTTTTGTGAGTTTTCATTAGATCTTTTGTCCCTAACACTATAAAGCCATACAAAACTAGAAGATTTGTAGCCATGCATTCAGAGAAAACATTAATAAATTGGTTGAAACTGCCCTTTTGTCCTTTTCCCAAACTAAAAAACTGTTTAACATTTGAGAGTAGTATTGTGTTGCCAACCTAAATGGCCAGTGCATGGTGCCAGTGAATGATCCCTAATTCGGTTGCAACCTCTGAGATCTGGAAAGCAATTATGACACATTTGACAGATTTGGGCTACCTCTGGTAAAATATCTACAATGAGAAGGATCAGAACAAAAAGCCTCACTAAGTGTTTTACAGACCACAAACATGGCAGCACAAGCAACAAAAGTTTGGACTATAATAAGCAATACACTGTTAAAAATTGGTTGAAACTGTCCTCATGTCTTTGGTCTTCTGTGCTTTTAAAACTTGTCAGGATCTGAAAATTGTGTAGTCTGTAGCCAGCCTTAAGTTCCCAACAAAGGAAAACTTGTAATCACCAAGCAAAAAGTAGACTCCCACCCTTTTATTTGTGCTCCAAAATAGGCCCAGGAGCCACATGATTAAGACCGCGCATGGTGCCACGGTTTCTGTTCGAGGACATAGGGTCAAAAGTTCAGCTGAGGAATCTTGGGGTATTGGATTCATGTCAGCAGGGATGTCACTCAGGATTCTGTGAAGCAGCACGTGCAAGCCAGTAAAAAGTTGCAGTGATTGCAGAGCTTTCAGCTAATATGGGGGCTGCATCCCTACTTTAAGCATTAAAAACTCTTTAATATACACACAGACACTCGTGCACAGGCAGTAAAATATATACGCACACATATACCTTCATTCCAACACCTTACATTCCTGTTCAGATACAGCCAGGACGTCAGGCACGGATAAAGAGAGGAGATTAGTCTGCTTGGGTATTTTGAGAATTCAAATGCTCAGTGTGTCAGATAAATGTGAGGCCCCCCCACCCACAGGTCTGCTTTCCTCTGACTTCATTTCCATCACATTTGGATTTAAGCGTTCATAATCTTTTGCTAATTACACGATGTGATGGCCACTTAATGCCATCAGTGAACCGCAGTCTGTGAAGATGACAGACTCCTGTCATTCAGTCTTCTTCTATTTCCCAAGAATAGCCCAGCTGTTAGTTCAGGGGGGGCGCCAGTGGGGGTAATTTGTTATTTGTGGTCACTGATCAGCGGCGCCCCAGTTGTGTGATGTGCATATGATTGGGTGCAGTGCAGCTGAGATGCTGTCTGTGTGTTGAGGCTGTGGATGCCTCAGAGCTCTTTTCCTCTTTTCCCTCCCCCCACTTTATTCTAATGTTCTGGCCACCAGGTGTTGAGTCAGGGGACAGCTGCAACAGCCAGTCCATTAACATGCAGACAGTAAAACCCAATTTATTCTGTTTGTGAGACTAAAACTGATTCTTAATATGCATGTTAAAATATTCACCCAACTGTAAGAGCTAACAAACACAAACGTCTTGCATGTGTATGTACAGTTTAATTCGTATTCTTGTGGATAGACTGGGATGTACTTTGGAGTTCTGCACTCACAGCTCAATCAGATGACTTCAGTACACTTTATTATGGTTTTCCTGTAAGTGTTAGTCGACTCTTACATGTGAGCTGCACATGTTAACAGAAACAGCAGGGCCTTTCAACCAGACTTTATCCTGAAATTCCCTGCTGGCCTCCTAATAATTCTTCCCCTCACCCTTCTTTCGACTGACCAGCAGGAAAACTTTCTCCTGTCAGGGCCAGTTCTGATCAGGTTAGGCCCTGTCCACACGGAGATAAGAACTATCTATTTTGTTTTTCATTTTAAAAAGATTTCTGTAAACATGGCATTGTTGTAAGAAATGTGTCAGTCCACATGAAAACACTGTAGTATATCTGCCAGGCCTGTAAGTGGCGCTGTAACGCCTCCACAGACATACACCAAAACCACAGAAGAAGACATCGAGCATGCGCATAAATCATGTGCAATTTAGGCCCCGTATACATGACAACGTTGCCACCAGAAACCAAGGTTTTTCCTTTAGTGTTTTCAAAAGCAGTCTGCATTCGTACAGAGATGATGTGAAAACAATGCACGTTCACATGGATCCGCGAGAACAACTGAAAATGCTGTAGCGTGCATGCCTGGCCAGTAGTTGGCGATGTAGCCTTGTAGTAAAACAGCGATGTTACAACATGGGTACACTTTCCGGTGAAGACAAACTTTTCACAAACAACAATGGCAAGCGGACACACAAGACACAGGAGTTTTTTGTCTGGAAAACAAATCTGTCTGGATATTTTGTCTGGATAACAAACCGAGCACAGTAAGCAGCACATATGTTGCTAGGTAGACGGCAAAAGCTGTTGTTGTTGTTGTTGTTCCTTGGTACGTGCGCAACCTTCATCTGAAAGAGTACTGCACATGTGCTGTGTGTACTAGCTTTCCCTGAAATTGCTGATTCCTGTTTACACCGAGACTAATACCAAAACGTTTTCAAAACTTTTCACTCTGGACCCTGGTTTCAAAAGTTTGCGGATTCAGGCACTCTGAGCACCATTCTCGTGTGAACGGAAGGCGCAAACGCAACGAAAACTCTCTTTGTTTCGGACGTTTTCATTGTTGTGTTAACGGGGCCTTAAACAAATAATAAGAAGAAGACATGGGTCTTTATCCATGTCCACTTCTTGCTGTCGGTGGTAGAAGAGGAGCAGTAGATTTTTCTGTAAAAGCCAAAACAAGCTCAGTAGCTTCTGCAGCATGAACTCAACACCAAATTCCACCATTGTTTCTATTGATGTCAGGGTTAGAGCAACTAGGTCACATTTACTTTGTGACCTAGTTTGAAAAAATGTGCACTTTTGTGCTCCCAAAATGCTCATACAGTAAAAAACGTTACTGTATACTCCCAAATCCTTCTCCTTGTGGACGACCCCTAAGTCAAAAAATGCTCTTGGCGAGTAACCTTGAGATTCTATTAGACAGATTAGTGATTCATTTGTGAAAAGGGCTTGCGGTGAACTCAACTGGGTAAATTCAGGAAACATTTGTTTTGGGGTTTTTTGCATGTGTGAATAGGGTTACAAACAACCCATCTTGGAAGTTTCTGAACATTTTTATGGTTCTTCTGCATGTGAAGCACTTTTTTTAAAAATTAGAATTCCTTGGCAATCCAACCATAAATTTCCTAACTTACATGTTTACACCTGACCTAAACAAGAAAAAGATTTTTATTTGTTTTCATGTGTGTCAATGGGGGGGGGGGGGGGGGGGTCAGGCTGGTACCAGGGTAAAGTCAGGTGAATTCAAAATAAAGTTTTGCTGCTTGTCTTATTAGTATTATATACAGCTCACTTGGTTAAATATTGGAAATTTGTTGACTTTTTTGCATGTCTGAATAGAACCCCATTCACACCTGTAGAATAATTCTGAACATTTCCTAACTTTACCCAAGTGACTTGCATGTGTAAACATAAAAAGACGAACTTTTAACCCAGACGTTACCCTAAAATGTTCTTGCTTGCTCCTCTGTTGACTAAAATGGAAACTGCAGGAAAATTCCTGCTGTTAGGGACAAGTGTAAATAAAGTAGCCAGGGGATTCTTATGGTAGACATCATGACAACTTTGTAATTTGTTTTAGAATTGCCTGTGTGAAAGGTTTAAGTAAAGGCCACCCTGTGCATGTTCGTACAGCTGACCTGGTTAAGTTCAGAACAGATTCAAGGTTTTCTGGATGTATATCCCCTTTCACAAATGCAACACTGAAAATTTCAGGGTAACTACCTGAACGTTTCCTGACCCTCACAGTGGAAAGTTCAGGCTGTCAGTAGAAGGGTGGAGAAGGAGTGATATACTCGGGTTCCAGCAGGGTAGCATTACGGTTAAGTCTGATTTTAAAACCCTCCTTTTTGTTTTCACACATGCAGTATTCCCATGTAAATTGAGGAAATATTTAGTGTTCTCTGTATGTGTAAATAGACTTCTACATTATGGTTTGCAGTCTGCAACTGAGCTTGCAGGCATTGCCCACAAAAAAAAATGGTGGCTATGTTCACAGGCCCTTAATGAGGCTGGATAGAGAGGACAACCTATTGTAGTGAAGGTTTTGCCAGCGAAGAGCGCAGCAAGAGAGACATGTAGACAACTGACGAGACAACTGAAGAAGCTGTGAGCAGGATTATATTCTCTCAAACTGCCTCCAAACACACCACGTTCCCCCCCAGAACGGAGAACTGACTCCACTCAGAGCCTGAGGCCTCGCCACGCCAACCAGGAAATATGCTTTGGGACTTACTGCCTTGGAAAGTTCAACCCAGCTGTAGTCTAGTTAGTTATTACTACAGTTTAAATCCTCTTGTAAAGTGAATTTCACTTGTGCCCATAACTATAGCCTGACTTATCTGTGAATGCAAACACTAGCTGGTGCAAAATGTTAAATCCTTGGACTTTTTCAAATAAACTAGAAGATGGCAATGAAAAACCAGAATAATGAATAAACAACCCAAGCATCAGCCCTGTGTGACACATTTTTCCAATTTAAGCATTAGGGTTTGTTTCTTTTACCTTTTAGTTTCAGGGTTTCATTGTCAAATATTTTGTTCTTGTGGAAAAGTAGAATAATATTAATAAGAGTGATGATGATAATGCCAAGCCTAATAAAAGTAATGGAGGTGATTATGACTGGGATTATTACTCAGTTGGCAATGGAGGCCATTATCTCTATTGCAGTTTAATTGCATATAACGCACTAAGAGCATGATTGAATCCAGACTGTTCATCAACCACATTCAGCTGTTCCCTCCTCAAGATAATTGCATATTGTCTTTTTCCTGTTTTGCATAAAAAGCAAGTCATCAAAATGAGCGGCACAATTACCCAGACTCTCGCCTGCTCTCTCCGGGTGTCAGCAGAACCCCACCAGCAGCAGAGCAGCCGCTGAATGGTGCGTGGATGTGTCAGCGCATTAGTGTGTAACTTGTAACCTTAAAGATATTCTCCGGATTTTTTTTCTGAGAGCATTTTTAAAGTAGCTGCATGCAAATTGTGCATTGAAGGATCGCTGTTTGATCCTCATGTCTGTGGCAAATACCTGCCACAGTGCAGGATATCTTTGTCTCTGCTATTCTTGGAACATGTTTTCTACAAAATCCTAGAAACCACCATATCCTGACACTGTATTAATCTCAACAGCTTACCAGTCACTTAGAGCTTATTCATTCTGCCAGCCCGAATCCAATTTGGCCATCCAGATTGCATAAGTATCGATTTCAAACATCTGGACAGCAACTTAACAACATGAACTGCAGTTCTGGCAAAACCATCCAAATCACTGTTAGACTTCAAGTTTTGCCAGTAAATTTTGATATCATCGTGGTGTTTACATCTTTTGAACTAAATTTACTTGTATTATCTTTTATTTATCTAAAAATGAAAAATATGGTTACATTTAAGCACAATAACAAGTCCTTTAAGAATTTTTGAAAGCTTTTTTGTGATCTTTGTAGCCTAAGGTGTTTTATTTTGTAACAGCTTTTTAAAAAAATTTTTCATTAGTTATGTTGAAGATGAGTTTTTCTATGACTTAGCAAGAGTAGATAAAATTAACTGCAATTCTTTTTAATGATCAATGTATCTTTATCAGAAAGGCTCAGGAATACGTCATTTTTCATAAACCATGTATTTGCCTGGAGTAATTAAGGTTTTAGTTGCACAGAACATCAGTGAATGTCAAAATTGAAACACACCTTTCGCTTAGAGATACAATATGAAGGATTTTTGGAAATGTCCAAATTAATTAAAACGTGACATCACCTCATGATATGTATCGTATATTTGTCAAATCAGCAGTAACATAACTTTAAATATCTTTAATCACGTGCAAACAAAAAAAAAATTTAACTTCTGTACTTGTATTGGTCTATGCAAATGTGGTACCTATGATGAAATGACATGAGCTGCATATTGTTGCTGGAAACATTGAATGTCACCCTGAAGACTTTCTCTTAACCGTTTGATTTCCAAACTAAGAAATACTTTTAACTAGTCAACCCGCTGGTTGACTTGCCCATTAAGGGTTATCCTGGATGGATTTATTGTACTTCTGTTTTTTTGTATGAAAAGCATCACAGAGAGCAAATATTGGATATGTAGTGGTCGACCCAGTTTTCTGAGGAATCATAGATATGTTTTTTATTGTCAAATGTATTTCCTACAACTAAATTTTAAATGTTAGAGGATGTGGAAATATGTTAAAGTATTTTCTTACGTCAATGTATGTTCGTACCGATGTCTGAGGAGCAATGCAGCAACGATTCACCTCCGATTTTTCTAGTTTTAAAACAATTATATTCATGTACATTAGCGCCACCCAGTGGATACATATTGGTGTCAGACATGCTATTCAGAGAGGTGGATAAGGAAAAACAGACAAAGATGGGCTTTCAGAGTTTTGAATACAGTGGTGTGGTGGTAAAAAGTCAACCGCATGGTTACAATGCCAGTCAAAGGGGGTTGCTAGCTGCTTTGTTGCAGAAAATCGTAGAGGAAGTATAAGTGACATCAACCTTTTGGTTACTGAAGGGAGTTTTGGAAGCTAATACTCAGAAGCCATGTACCCCTCGGCCAGTAGATGACCAACTGTCATGGAAATTTCTGCAAGATTTCCAATCAATTCAATACAAATGTGAGACCAAAATGAAGGATATACTCAAATTGCAGCCCCGTCACATTTTTTTTAATGATTATTGTGAAAATTTCAAGAATGCTTCTTCCAAGCCTTGTGGCACAGTATAGGTTGAGCCAAAGTTTGGTTGAGATGACATGTGCAGTACGACAGCTTCTAACACAACGCATCAACAACAGTCCAAAGACGTCATCCAGTTCTTCATAGTCTATGGTCTTATCGCGCCTCTTTTAAGAAATCAGTGTTGCTTTGGCTTTCCAGCACTTGGCTCAGGGAGTGTCAGTTTGGTTCAGTTCCTTTTTTACAGTAATTTCTGGATTATAACACCCACTTTTTTGCTTTTAAATAAGCTCTACTTTCTCGAGTGCGTATTAAACACGATACAAGCAAAACACTTGAAATATTTAATCTTGCTAACATCGGGAGTGTAACATATTTAATACAAAATGCAGAAATATTCTTTCCCTGCGAACATTCCTGCCAAACTTGCGTAATTCTCATTAAACTGACTGTTAAACTGTTCTAATGTTTATGTTGATGTTTTGTTTTTAAAATGTTTGCAATGGCTGATGCTTTTATGCTTTTACTCCTGTAAGGTGACCTTGGGTGACTTGAAAAGCGCCCCCAAATAAAATGTATTATTATTATTATCATCATTATTATTATTATTATTATTATTATTATTATTATTCTAATGAAATATTTTGGTTCTTAATTAGTTTAACTTTGTGTAATGATCATGTAATTCTCAAGTGTTACCACTCACTGGCAAACACAGAGCGCTGCCATCTTGTGAGCAAGGGGACGCAAAATAGCTGCGCTGTGATTGGTCGAAGACATTGGCATGTTGATATCTGCTCTCTGATTGGTCGGTACACTACAACTGAGCATGCTCAGGCAGAAATTAAGTAATTGCACATGCGTGAAGCAAATGGTTTTTCTGCATCCATTTTAGAGAGAAAGTTGTGTATTTGTTGTGAAAATACTGAAATTTCATTGATTAAAACTTTGAATAAAGGTCATTTTTGAGTTGTCGGAGGTTTGGGCAAAATTTAGGTGCATGTTATATTTGAGTACAGTGTTTTTCTGGCAAAAATCGTTAAAATATGGGGTGCGTGTTATAATGGTGTGTGTGCTATAATCAAGAAATTACGGTAATCCTTCTCAGGGTTATTTGTTTGGAGCAGCTCGCATCATCCATCTTGATGCCATTAAGATCCAGTAATGACATTATCTAGGGGAACTTGAAAAACAGGCTGCCTGAGTGTTTGTGTCTTGAAAGTGGAATAAGCTGCAGAGGGAAAGTTGGGATTATTCTTTTGAAGGGTTGTTTGTAGGCGGGCTATGGACACATGTACAAGTATAAACACCTTAAAAAGTTTTCTTTAATATCAAACAGCTGGAATTAATTCTAGATTATGCAAGTGTCTTACTTAAATATCTGTAATGCAGGCTTTGTCACTGTCAAATCAACTTAGGCATGCTGGTACAAAAATCCCACATATTGTGTCTTTAAAGGTGACAGAGCCAAGAACCCAACCATTAGTGTCTGTTATGAGAGAAAGACACTAATGGTTGGTCAGAGGGAAACCAGGATTAAAAAGGTTTTTTGTGCTTTGGGTCCTCCTCTCAGATTGACTGCCAGATACAGTAAAAGCCATTTTGTTTTCCACACATGGGATTGTGTGTTTATTCTTTGAGGGGAGCCCTGGACTCCCTGACACAGAGAGAGAGAGAAAGAGTGGGCAGTTTATGACAGGGACTGATGCGGTGTTGTGACCGTTTTAGTAAATCTAATATAAAATGTTTTCATAACACTCGGTGAAAATGGATTTGGCCTTTTTGAGCTTTCAAGTGATTCATTTTCATGTTTTGGAAGCATTTGAATAAACCTTTCTGAATCAACTGAGTGGAAAAATTAAAGAAGAGAAAGCGGACCATAAAAAAGCGTATGAACCTCCTGACAGGCTCGAGGCCAGCTGGCTGCGGTCCAAATGACTTCTTACGTGATGCCAGAAACAATCGCCGTCTCATATTTCTGTCAACACTTATAGACACACATGCGTGCACACACACATACACCCTGCACACACACCTGTCTAATCCACTCCTGTTTGATACGCCTTTCCAAGCCTATCTTCAGTTGTCCATCTTTCCTTCTGTTAGCAGTTGCTGGCTTTTTCCTTTGGTGGGATTTAAGCTGCATCCCCCCAACTCTCCTCTCCTCCATACTCATGCCTCTTTCATTCTCTCTCTCTCGCTCTCTCTCTTTCTGCCTCTTGTGCCAGCCTGCATCCCTTCCTTTCAATTAGTCAAACCTAAAGAGATCCAGCACAGCTCTGCCCCTCCTCCGCCAAACCCCTCCTCCTCCTCTCCTGTGTCTTGATGGTTCTGTCACTTTTTCTCAATTAGCAGAGCTGACAGGCAGCTCAGCCCGCTCCTCCTCTCTTCTTGGTCTTCTTCTGCCATGCCTTCCTCTGTCCCTCCATCCAATAAATGTTACAAGCATTTTACCGTGACTATTTACACCTTTGGGTTTCAGAGAATTTCCATTTTTTCAAAATTACAGCAACTGTCAAAGCTGGTGTCTGAATAGTGGGATTTTGGAGTCTGTGTAAATGAATGTTTATGTGCACACATTAAGACCCATTTAGACTTCCATTTGTTATCGAATATTGGACAAAGCCAGAGTGATGTCAGCTGTTTAATGTGAAGTTAGACTCCTGCACACTGTATAACCAGCAAGAAATTCATTTATTTGCAATGTTTTGGCCTCAGACCTTCATCAGGAATATGAAGGTTGTTTTTTGCCGGAGATGTGGAAAGTACCTTCATTTTTAGCAGTTCAATTATTGAAAAAGGATTTTGAGTCCAATTAGGATCAGCTGTCATGTTGAAAACTGCTTCAAACAAGCCTTAGATCAACCTACAAAAGGACAAAAGGTTGAATTGAAGTGAAACTTATGGCTCGCTGACAAAGTGCAACTGGACTTGTAGACACGTTAGCTATGCCCCTCTCTATAATAACCTTAAATCCTCAGCAGTGCAACTCAAAGAGTTCATTGGCCTGAGTGTTTCAGAGCACTTTTTTTCATCAGCCTTTAAAAATGGCAGTTTTTTTTATAAGAAAGACATTATTTGGTAATACTATAATCGTCAAGTGCCAAAAGATTTAAGCTTAATTCAGGTTTAAAAAAAGTTAAAATAATATAAGAAAAAATTATCTGTATTCGTGTTTATGTATCATCCTTGTTTTCAGTCCTGTTATGTAAAGAAATTCATGCGCTGGTGAAGTCTGAGTTGAAATTCACACTGAGACCAATCATATAAACTAATCAGTTACACAGAGTTAACAACACATGCAAGATGTGTTTTGTGCTGCGTTTGAGGTCCAATCAGTACCGTTATGGCACGTTTATGTTATTTGATAACATTACAAGTTGACGAAGGTAAGATTTAGTTTGTTTACTTGTAATTCTAAGAAATGGAAATTTAAATTTTAGCTAAATCTTAAAGTTGCGATGCACTAGTTTGTTGGTACGATATTGGTATTGGTTGAATATTACTTCGAAAGCTTCAGTAATGGCAATTTCTGCTGATATTTACTGCACAGAATTTAGCCTATATATATTAGCATTACGTTTGGAAATTTTTTGCATGTTAGTTTTAGATTTGAAGTATCAGCTCCCAAAAAAGGGGGCTTTGACATCAATCGATTGGTAAGTCAGTGCTTTGAGCTCTGTAAATGGTAGAAGCATGGTTTTACTGTTACTTTCAAGAAACATATGTAAAAAATACTTTTAGGTATTTTAATATATTGGTTTGCATATCAAAATCAACCAACATAGGTTTTGAAATACTGGCAAGTAGGATCTCAACAAAAATCCAATATCGTGTACCCCTTCCTTGAACAAATGATGTTAATAGGTTTTTTTTCTTAACAGTATGAAATAATTAAATCAGTTGCATTATATACCTTAGTTTATGTTCTTTAACAAACTATTTTTCATGTTATGCTACTGAATAAAATAATTATGTTTTCAGTAAATATTTTTTTTTCAACACAAGCAATATATTGATCATTACATTGTTTTATTCAGTTGTTCTCTCTGTAGGATGATCCATTGCTCCTTAAGTGCTTTTTGTATTTCTCCGTGAAGTGAACACTTCCAGTTATTGAAACAAAAAACACAAAACCTCATCTGTATCTGCCCATCTCACGAACAGGTGATCAATATTGGCCAAAAAAGCTGATCAGGTCATTTCAGGGCGTTCTAAGTTGTAAACATAACTTAGGACCCTAATGGATGGAGCTACACACTCCTATGTTATTGTAGCGTTGGCTATGGAAAAGTAGGCCAGATAAATGTTTACCATACCAAATTGCACCAAACTACACAGAATACAGAACGGACAGCTCTGGAAATGCACCATAATTGCACTGACTGTCATGTGTCTCTAATTCAGGAGGCTTAATTCTCCTCTGCCTCCAGGTGCTGTTCTATATCCACCCCCTCTTTTGTCCTCCCTGTCGGCCTGCTTCTCTTAACCTACCATGCTGTGAGAAATACCTCCAGAACTTCTAGAGATCCCTCCCTGGGATGTGGCTCTGTTTGTTCTGCCTCTCGCCCCTGCTCCGCCTGTGGAAAGGAGGGCATGCGCTGCGAACTCCCCTCTACCTCTCACTTGCCAATGCAAGCTCATTTATGTGTGTGTGAGAGTGTGTAAGGAGCAGAAGAGAGGGGAGGCTGCTGTGCAGTCAGCAGACTGCACTAAGACCCTGCTCACGTCGCCTGCAGCAGGAGCAGCGGCAGCAGCTTCCCTTGTCCTGGCCAGATTAATGGCTGAATGGGCTCTGCCGTGCCCAGCAGTCCCCCTCTTGCCGCCCCAATGGAGAGCATGCTGAAACTGAGCGGGCTGGCATTATCGGGCACAGCCAGACCACGCTGTGAAAAGGGATTACGCCGTCAATCGTCACGCTCACAAACAACATGCTGCCGCAGAAAAAAAGCCCCTCTACCAGCTTGGATAAAGACTGCCAAACAGCTCAGTGCTTCTCTCCCTCAAAAAATCAGAGGAAAACGTCTTGCTGTAACAAAGGAGCCCCCTCCATCCGCTGCAGATGAATTGGCATAAATACGTGTGCTTATTAATCATGACAGCAGAAAAAGAGGTAGAGACAAAAGAAGAGAGGGAGAGAGAAAGAACGGTGGAAAAATCAGTGAAATTATGGTGGCCCTGACGTGGAAAATGCAACAGCAAATATTAAAAAAACATAAGGACATATCACAAAAAATTACAAGTTAGAGACTGAAAAGAAATCGCTTAACACAAACACAAATATGAAAGAGTCGCAAGAAACAAGTTAAAAAAAATCAAAAAATAAAACATTAAGACAACAACAAATCAATGAAGCAAAAAAAAAAAATAGACAACACAACAAAAAGTCCCCGCAAAAATGTCAACAAGTAAAACACAAAAATAGGAAGGAAATAAGAAATTACAAAACACAGCAGAAAAAATGTGAAATCAAACACAAATCAAAAATA
Organism: Cetoscarus ocellatus; assembly: GCA_037902135.1. Classification (NCBI taxonomy): domain Eukaryota; kingdom Metazoa; phylum Chordata; class Actinopteri; order Labriformes; family Labridae; genus Cetoscarus; species Cetoscarus ocellatus. The sequence goes on along the minus strand of JBAMNC010000739.1, from coordinate 426,635 downwards.
TATCAACAAATAAAACAACTGAAGTAAAATTAGATAAATCACACAAAAATGATATTCTGAGATAATGCAAAGCCACACAGCAAATTACAAAAAACAACAAAACACAAATATGCAACCACATGTAAGAAAGCAAAACAAAAAACAAAAAACACAAGCCACAACAGACTATCACCAAAACAAAACAACAAATCACACAACACAACTAAAATAAAAAAAACAATAACAGAGCAAGTCAGAAAAAAGTAAAATAATAACACAAAACAAAGCACAACGTACATTAGAAAAAAAATCAAACTGCAAACACAGCAGTTTTCTTATTTGTGATTGATTTGCTTTGTCATATTTTTTTTTGATCTGTTGTTGTGTTGTTCTAATTTGTTGCAGTGTTCTTCCGTTGTTGTGTTTTGTCACTTTGTTTATTTTTTTATCCTACTGTTTTGCAATTCATATCTTTTATTAGTTATTTTTGAAGTGTTTTTTTCCTTTTTTGTTTTTGTGCTTTGTGATCCATCCTTGTTTTACTGGATTTTATATTGTGTTTTTTAATTTATCATGTTATTTGATTTGTCTTTGTTGTGTGATTTTAGCATGGACAGACAGAAAAAAATATACTGTTTTTCAATCAGTTTGATGCTTTGATTAAAATCACATTCACAGATATAATTTTAATACATTTTGTTTTTTAAACAGCACGTGAATTAAGACAATAAGACAATATGTTTTTGTACTTAGACATACGCTATGAGGCAGATTTCACTCACCAACATGACTCATAGATGTAGTCCTAATGTCAACAAAAATGTTTTAAAAAAACACTGTAAAAGCCATTGCAGTCTTTAATGCATATGTGCCTATCTAGCCAAAAATGGAGGCACTTACTGATTTAATTTTTATTGTACTGTATTATTTCCTGAGCTGACAGTAGAGGTGGCCCCGCAGTGGAGCTCACATCAGAAGGGCCTGAAAGTGAAGGTCTATGTGATTTGTTCCTTCTTTTCTCTTCTATGTTGTGGTTTATGATTTTTTTTTTTATTGTGTCTAATTACATGTTGTATTGTTTGCACTCCTGGGCCACCATATGAAACAGAGCAAAAGAGGGAGAAAGTGAGGGTCTGTAATTATCACCCCATTGCCCTCCTCAGAAAGCAGCACCTCCTGTGTTATTGCAGGTCTGTTTGCCCTTTCTGTGCATTTCATTAATTAAGGTGGGAGCACGTGGAGGCTGCTCTCAGACTGGGTCATTAAGCCCACCACAACACTCCTCCCTCCCCAGAACCGGCTCGCAGCCCCGGCCTCATTGTTCCACGGGCAGAAAGTGAGATATTCTACACTCTGAGCTCCTGTTAAAACCACATCGCCGTGCGGGCAAAAACACACACACACATTCACACACACGGCCAAATGAATTGCATCTGCGCTTTCCTGGATAAGGTCGCACGCTTGCCAACACAAATACGTCTGTCTTTCATTTAGCTTGTAGAGCCATGTTTTCCTCCCTTATTCTCCCCCCACCCCCTTTCCTTCACTCCCTCTGCGAGCGGTGTTTCAAAGTGAGGCTGGAGGGTGAGACAGGTGCAAAAGCAGAGAAAAGGAGACGTGAACCACCTGGACTCTGTGGATGACTCAGAGGTCACCGTGATGCTTGTATATTGAGCTGCTGGACGTAGACTTCAGCCTGGATCACAGTCAGATGGAAGAGAGAGGCTTGCTAACACAAACTGGGGCTGGGCAGCGTATCATGTTTTATATGATAAATCCGATATAGTGTGGGCAAGACAGGGGTGCGCAACTGGGGGCCAGGGGACCACATGCGGCCCTACTACTTCCTGGATGCAGCCCACCAGTCAATTCAATAACTAAAAATAAAATGTAAACATAAAAAAGTGACAAAATTTGTCCTGAAAACATCAGTTAACATTAATATTTCCTAAAGAATAGAGCAATAACTGGCTTTAACTATCTACCCTCTCCTTTTCTAACTTCCTGATGTGATGCCGTCAACTATCAACTGTCTTCAATTTATGTATCTATAAACCTATCATCTATTAATTGTCTTACTGTCTCCTTATCATTGCAAATGAAAACAAATACGTCAGCTGTTTCCCCCTCACCAGTTTAGCATTTTCTTTCCTTTTGTTGCTTTAATTAACATGACCCTCTGTGCCTTTTCCTCGTACTCTTTTGGTCTCTGTTGACCTGGTTGTTAATTTTATTGTACCCAGAGTTCTGCCTTTTCTGCATTTGTTTTGTCTGTTAAAGCGCTTTGTAAGCATCTGTTTCTAAAGGTGCTATACAAATAAAGTTATTATTATACAAAATGCATTTGCAAATAAAAGTATTCTTACTATGAAATTATATACTATACCACTATATACTGTAATTACTGTTTTACTACAAAATGTTGCATTTCATTCAATATGGCGTATTGAATCATGTATCATTTATGCATTGAATTTAATCACAAAAATGTCAATTTAATAATCTCTGAGCATTTTGCTGCTTTTGTTGAATAACAGAGAAATTAAGTTGAAAGAATCTTTGTTGCTAAAATTCGGCCCTCTGACAATAAGGACAAAAGTACTGTGGCCCTCACGGTAAAGTTGCCTGTCCTTGTTGAAGGACAGTTTATTGTTGTTGCAGTAGGTTATGATGATGTTGATTGAGGAAAAATAAGATTTCAGACTCAATGCTCATTTGGGAAAAGTCACTTCCACCAAGGCCATGTCCACTTATAGGCCTTTTAAAACATGTTGGAAAACTCCCTCCAGGTTGGAGATCTTAGAAACCCCACTGTGATTCCCTGACCAGGGCTCACACTTGCTCTGCACTGCTGGATGGGGGAGAAAAGGAGGTGGTGGGGGGGACATGACGTGAAAGATATGGAGGAAGCAGAGGAAGCGTCTGAGCTTCATGCTGTGATCACAATATACATGTTTAGTTCAATGACATAAAAAACCGATCAACAACATTGACGAAAGAGCTTTGTAGAACACAAAAGTGAATATGAAGCTGCGTCACTACGTGCTCTAAGATTACACTTGAGAAAGAAGGCTGCAGTGTTTTAGCTCCGTATCCAACAGCAGTGTGAGGAGGGTCTTTAGATGTGTAAGAGACCCTGTGGTGATGGTTTTAGAGCAGATGATCTACAGAACTTTGATGTTGTTCAGTAGAAACTACACTTCCAATTCCAATCTAAGTTTGTGTTACTCTTCTAGTAGGCAAATTTTTATCCATCCTGTCAGGTCTCCCTTTTTCCGGTTTTGCACCGGTTGCACAGGATGATGTCATCACCCCTCCCTACTCGTCCTCAGTGAATTCCTCTGATTATTTGTTTCTGCGCACACATCTCGGATCATCCTAATTTCATGCAGGAACATGCAAGGGAGCGAGAAGAAATTACCCGGGCAAAGTCTGAGTGAAAAACTTTGCTGTTTTTGTTCGCTTGTGTGGGTAAAGTAAAGATAATTTCATGGTTTTTTCAGGTGTGAATGGAGTTAAACAGTGTCAGTGTGCATACAGGGTAGACATTGGGCTTGTTAAGTCACACTGTGTTACTGGACTTCAATGTGAGACGTTACCACTCTGAGAGTAGGGAATGACACGCAGGCGCCCCTGACCTGATTCAAACCCAAGAGGACTACTTACTTAATACGTGGGGCACACAAACCACCTGTTCAGCTCCTCTTACAAAGATGCTGCTGACGCTATCCATTCTGTCATACTGTTGTTACTTGTTCTTTGTTTACATCTGGATTGGTTGGAGTTATGGCAACAAAGCAGTAGCCATTAAGTACAAACTACATGAGCTATTAGTGGGTTTTTATTGTTTAGCCAGACAGCTGGGGGCATTCTTACTGTAGACATTACTGTTTCACTATTTGGTCAAATATATGACTTGAATATATGAAAGTTTTTTGCATTTCTGTACTTTTTTATACTAGTAAATATGAAAATATTGGATATTTTATCATCCTTCCACAAGGTTATCAAAGATACAGAAAAATTTGACTTCAAAATAAATGTAGTCACTGTTTTTGTACAGTTTGGACAATATGTGGTATATGATTTTAAATGAAATATATTTTAATGTTGTGTTTCGGGGACTGCTTTTCTTGTTGCTTTGGTATTAAACAATTTTATTGTTTGATATTTACTTGAATTTGATTAAAGTTTAACATTTTTAAACAGTTTTTGGACAACCACTTTTTTTCCACAACAGAAAACATTTTGAAATATTATATTGTGTATCAGGCTTTTCACCCATAATGTATGGAAATGTGAAATAAATGGTCCACATGGCCATATGCCTTTACAGCTTTTCTTCCTTTTTTTTTTTTTTTGCTTCTTTATTAAATGTTTGTCCGCCACTTTCATTATTAATTATACATTATTAGAGAGAGGCTAATTCTAATTAATTTGTTTGGCTGAAGTACTCACACACTTGCACTAGAAGTGGGTTGCCATGGTGATGCTTTTTCTTTGTCCTAATATTGCATTTGGCTTTCATCTCAGTCCATGTTCTCTCTCCGTCCTCCACCTTCAAAGTCCTTTCGTGTTTTTAATGTCCCATCACAGACTGAATTTTGTGTTTGCTTGTGGTGTTAATGTTCCCCAGATGGGTTTAATTTAATAAGTCCAGGTGTGCAGGCTTACAGACCCAACTTTCATATGACCTTTTAACCCTGATATGGGTCGCTAAAGATCAGCTTCACATTTTTTTCTTCATAGTAAAGACGCCTTAAGTCTCAAATCTTTCTAACCCATTGAGCCAGATATAGGTGCCACTGCCAGTAGAGAGGGAGATGAAGAAAGAGCCATATGTTTCGAAGACAATTTTCATACATTACAGCAATCCCCAGGCTTGTCTTGTATTGTTTGCATTCGTAACTCAGGCTGGAAAGGCAAACATGACAGGCAGAGCCAGTGCTTATTTGCGTATGAACACCACCAGCTGCATTGGACCTGGAGGATTATCCCGGGTTAGTCTGGATAGCTGCATCTTGGTGGTTATTGTCCTGTCTTATCTGTTATCTCCCTCTCTCTTCTATGCATCTCAGCAGCTCCAGGGTATCCCCGATTCTCAGGGAGTTTGGCCCACACTTTCCTTCCCATGAGCCACTTGGATCACCATGCCAACAGTGGAGTTCTGTATGGACAGCACCGTTTCTATGACACACAAAAAGGTGAGTCATGTGGTGATAAATGTAATCAGACAGAAGTAAGACATATAAATCTACATGTGATTTTGTGAATCTGCTGAATATTTTACATCAGCACTGCGTGACCTTATCAGACTTAAAAATGTTAATATTTGAAAATTGGAGCGCTTTATAAAACAAGCAATAAAAGTCAAATAAACAAATCCCCTCCATCAAAAATTGGGATAAGGATGTGACATATTGTATTTTTTATGATATCTGGTACGCCAATATTTCCAAAGTCATTTTAACAGACACTGATACTAACAGTGATAATATACCTTTTTTTCACCTTGGCTAGAATTAACCTGTTTCAATATTACAGTCAATTTTGTAGGGGGTGTTGTGGCACCTTTATAAATAAACCCACCCACTCGCCCTCTAATCTTCTGTTACTGCTGCTCTGTCATCCTCTCAAAAAAACTGACTGAATTCCCCATCTTTGTTTCCAATTTCCAGTGAGACCAGCAGTGTTAAAGCCAGTTAATTAGCTAAATGAGCGACAACATCACATCAGTTGATGCATTTTTCGGTCTAGTTGGAAGCATTATTGTACATTAATGTAGCTTTGGAAAATGAATATATGACAAAGATTTGTACATGATGTGTTTAAGTGTGATTCCAAGAGAAAGATGGTTTTGGGTTTTGGTCAGGAATTTAGATTAATAATGTTTTTGGAGGTGGTATTGGTTTATTATTTTTAATGGGTAATGTTGGGTGTCAGTAATTGCTGATAAGTGGGTGATTATGGACCTTGGAAGGTAATATCAGCACATCCCTACCTGGAACTTGCATGTGGTCTGTTAAAGGTGACATGGTAGTTTGGCTCTTATGGCTGTGTGGTAGGGTAGGTAAGGTAGTAACTAGAACCAGCATGGTGGGCAGATGGAGTTAGCATGGAGGAGGGTGGCTCTGGGATGCCAGAGTTCACTGGCCAGCCTCTTAGGGCCCATTTACACAACAACATTGTCACCAGAAACGGTTTTACCTTTGTGTTTTCTAAAGCACTCTGGGTTCACACAGAGACAGTATGATAACGATGCGTGTTCACACGGATCTGCAAGAACAACTGAAAATGCGGTAGCATGTATGCCAGGCCAGTAGTTGGTAATGTAAGTTTGTAGTGTCCTTGTCGAATATAACAAATGTGTCTCCCGACGCAGCAAATTCGCATTTTGTTGGAGGAGTGATAACAAACAGGACACATATTGCTTGGTAGTCAGCCACAGCTGTTGTTGTTGTTGTTGTTGTTGTTGTTCCTATGTGCATGCGCTACCTTTATCTGAAAGAGTAATGCGCATGTTTACAAGGAGACAACAACAAAAAAAAATTCAAAACTTTTCACCCCAGTTTCAAAAGTTTGTGGATTCAGGAACTCCGGGCACCATGCCTGTGTAAACTAAAGGCACAAACGAAAACGAAAAGTCTTCGTTTTTCAGCCATTTTCATTGTCATGCAACAGGGCCCTTAGAGGTGTCATGAGGGCTAATTGAACAAAACATCTTAGACAAAGGGTGGAAGGGGGTGGCTCTGGGATGCCAGAGTACACTGGCTAGCCTCTTAGAGGTGTCGTGTGGGCTAATTGGATGAAACACCTTCAATGGGAGGTCCCCACCTGATGACCCAAGTGATGTTCTGGCTCTTGCTGCTCATCAGTCTACATAGTGGGGTTAGAGGGCTGGTGTGAAGGCCATGTGGTAGGATAGATAGCATTGGCATTGCCACAACCTGGAGCTTGCATGTACAGAGACTGAGTCAGTTGACGGTGGTAATGCTGTGGCAACAAAAGGCCATGCAGTTGATCCTCATAAATGTGCGTAGATAAAAGTGGGATTAAGGATGTCTTTGCTGAGTGTCTAGCCTTTTACTATGGCACAGGTACTGTGTGTTTCTTTCAGATGTCAGGATGAAATAATTACATCAGTAACATAATACAACTTAGTTTGTGTTTTTTGACTTTTTCTGTTTTATTTTGTACTGTTTGCATATTTTAAAAGTCAGTTGCCAAACACTGATCGTGTGTCTTCATGAAAAACATGAAATAAGAAAAAACAAAATTTTTCTGAAGTCGTTAGGCACTTTGTTGCCTTAGGTGCCAACCCTAAGATTTACTAAACATGACAAAACTCATGGATAGAACGAGTGCAACACATCATGCTCCACAGTAGAATTCTGTCTGTTTTCAACACCATTGGAAGCCAAAATTGTACTTGAAATTAACACATTTGATTTTCCAGCATTAGGATACAAACATAACTGAGCTGATAGATTTAGAATAATTGTTTTATGTGACTGCATTTACTTGATGACTAATATGTTTGTCTCATTTGTCTTCCTTTTTTCTGTACATCAGAGAACTTCTATCTCCGAAGTCTGCCGTCCCAGCCACCTCTTATCTCAGCCAATCACAGTCTGCCACCGATGTCCAGGGCAGGTTCAGGACACTCTCAGGGGTCCTGCAGCAGGGAAAGAGATCCTGGGGTCGCAACGGGTCTACATAAGGGTCTAAAGGAGGGGTCTGTGGAGAGAGGAGTAGGATCTGTCAAGGACAAGGAGCGGTCCAGCAGCAAACAAGATGCAAAGGAGAGACAGCAGCACCAACAGCATCACAACCATCAACCACCCCAGCCAACACACCACCATCATCACCACCATTCCCACCCCCATCAGCAGCATCAACACTATCCTCAGCATTCACTCCCCTTAGAGGAGGTGAACAGTCGGGCGATGGAGAGGCACAAGGCGACGCTCCCGATGGAATACAGCAAGGAACACCCTCAGACTATGGGCAAACCCCTCAGTGCCTGCTTACACAACGGCAAGATGCAAAATGGAGACGCAGGAACTGGAGCAGGAGCTAAGGCCTCCATGTCCAGCTGTGGTGGGGAGGGTGCACCCCTAGGGGCTATGGGGGGCGGGGGGAACAGCCAGGGCAGACATATGGGGGCAAGCAGCAGCAGTCGTTGCACCAAGGAGGGGGTTAGCGGAGAAATGAGGATCAGTGAGCAACCATCAGACTGTTTAGAACGGGGTCAGGCACCTCTTCACCATTCTCTCTCCTACTCTGTTCCTCCACCCTTACATATGGGCTCCACTGCAGGAGGAGCACCACACCCCCATCCACACTCTCATTCCCACCCTCACACCCATCCGCATCCAGGTGGCTTCCCCTGCCTACAGCTCCATCCAAGCCACCCACACCACCCGCATCATTCCCATCACACACACCACCACCCAGATTTCTTCTGCCCGCCCCCTCCAGCTCCCCTCGCCAACCCTGCCTCACACGAGAGGGGGCCTGCCAATGTGGCGCGAGAGGGTAAAGTGACAGGGGCTACGTTTGTGCCATCTGTGGCAGACCTTGGGGACAAATCTAGTGGACCATTCCAGCTTGGGAACCCTGACTGCCAGGGTGTAGGAGGGGGTGGTGGAGGTGGGAATGCCAAGGACAAGGTAATTGAGAAGAATGGAGGTGGTGGGCACCATAGTAGCTGGCATAGAAAACAGCAACAGCAGCAGCAACAGCAGCAGCAGCAACAACAACACCAATACAGAAAGACCGAGAAGCCCCCAGACTGGATGCAGACCCACCATCAGCACCTTCAGCCTGCACAGCTTCCTCCACCTCCTCAGCTACAGCAGCCCCAGCACCCCCAACAGCAGCACCAAGTGGCACGATCACGAAGCGCCGAGTGTATTAACAATGTCGTGGATATGGATGTGTTCAGATCCTCTCTGCCACAAGGGCCAAAGGCTGGACACTCCGTCCCTCATTCAGTCAACACCTCTCCCTACAGAGACTGCTCCCACCCAGGTCCCCCACCCAACTCCTCCCCACTTGGAAGTAAAAGCATGGGACAACATGGCGGGGCCGGAACGCCTCACGGACCCGGCCCAGGTGGGAGCTGCTCCTTACAGAGAGATGGCCAAAAGGTGGCACGGATACGCCACCAGCAGCACGGCCGACCCGGTCCAGATGCTCCCTCTCCTGCTGAGATGAACCAAGTGGCCAGTCAGGAGATGAAAAGGAAGATGGAGATGTCCCCGTACGGTTACAACAACAGCAGCGGGCAGCACCACCACCAGCAGCCCCAAGTGCCATCCTGGAACATGCGGCCTCCGCATCACATGCCCCAACCTGAGGAGGAGCAGAGGAAGTCCTACATGGAGTTAGGGAGCACAGGGGGGCAACATTCCCAGCAGCAGCAGCAACAACAGCAGCAGCAGCAACCAGGAATGAGCTTGCCCCCTCCTCAGCCTCCCTCTGTTCCCCCACTCAATCAGCAACAGCAGCCACAGCAGCAGCAGCAGCAGCAGCAGCAACCTGAGCCCCAGGGCCAGACTCAGGGGGAGAGCAGCGCCATGAAAAGCTTACTCAAGTACAGCAACCAGCAACAGCCGCTGCTTCTCTCTCAGAAGAGCCCATTTGGGGGGCTTGGTAGCCTCAAATCAGGTCCTGCCGGTGGGAGCTGTGCTCTGCAGGGCAACAAACAGGCCTTACCTCCCAGGAAGGGTCCGACAGAAAATGAGCGTTCGGATTACAGCGGGAGGGGCAGAGATATGGGGGAAGCAGGTCATGGTGAAAGCGAGGTGCGGCAGCCACCGGTGGGGATCGCGGTGGCCGTGGCGAGGCAGAGGGAGCCGCCGTGTCGATCAGCGGACGGTCATTCCAACAGCCGACAGGGTAGAGTGCACCCCTCTGTAAAAGGTAGGGGTCTGGGTAATTTCACTAAAACTGTGCTATGGGAAACAGAGACCAGTTTTATCTTTTTATCTGGACTTACAATGACCAACGTCAGGCTGGGAAATGTAGGAATGAAATAAAACTTGATTTATTGTAGCTCAATGCCAGTACAAGGTTTAGATCTTGGTCCTTTTTTTGTAAAGAAATAACAAAAAACTGTTAGTTATAAGTCATATCCTTATGGCACATCCAGTAACATCCAGCTGTACAGTAAAGAATACAATAAATAGTTCATGGATACAAATAAATACATTGAAATGATAGATTTGTGCTGATTTTCAATATGATGATATTTCTGAGCTCATTATTGCAGATCCCAAAACCAATATTTTTTGGTCAAAAGTATACAGTCCCCAGTTCACTGAAATTGACCTGTTCCTCTCTCTGTTACATTGTATTTGTGTTAGAAACAGATGGGGAACAAGAAAAACAACAGTTCAGTACCTAACAATGATAATGTTGTCTTTTTAGTGTTGGTATTAAATGGAAATAAGACGAAAAATTTAGGTACACTCGTACATTGTGCTGATGTTCAGCCAATATAAGGGACATACACGGATCCTACATATCTGTAGATAATAATGTTATAACTTTTTAAGCTTTTATCAACCAATATCGATAATGTTCTGCTAATGTCATGCATCCCTAGTGAAAATACACCTTATATAAATATTCATGAATGAAATGACCCCATTTAAACTTAACATTTTAAATATATACTCTTGTGATAAAATATATAACTGTTATTGTTTCTTACCCTAATGTTTATTCTGTGTATCAGTTTGAACATTAAATATCTTTAAAGTGTATTAATTAAATGTAAATTTAATGCGTAATGTTTGTCCTGGTGGAAGGTACAAGAGATTTACTTAACTTTAATATTCCATCGACTAAATTACCAAGGGTTTTATATCAAGAGGTATGATTTAGTTTTGATGAGCACAACTATGACACGAGGCATGCTACTGAGAGTAGATTCAATCTGCCAAAGGTTAAAACAAATAATCTGAAAATAACTACATCATAAAGGTTGTATTTCAAGAGAAATTGTCAACATCGATTTAAAATCATACTGAGGAGGCATCTCCAGGCTAACAGATCTCTTACAGCTGCTGATATTCAATTCATACTATTTTTATCTTTTTCTTTATTAATGGTATGAACTAATGTAAAATGTTTTCCAATATATCAAGTATTTAGATTAACTGGTAACCATTTATGACCCTTTTTTCTCTACATTTAATTAATATTATCCTCTTAAACGAGGTTCTGTGCTTGTTTGTTGTGCTTGTTTGGGATTTTAAATGATATTTTGTTTGGTAGCTTTGCACAATGCTCTCTCAGTTTTGTTCATTATATATTTATCTTTTAGTTTTAGTTGTTATTGTGGATTTGTGATAAGTGTTGCAATCATTTTGTGTAAGAATGTGAAATATGTACGGACACATGTTGGGATGAACTCCAGGAAGAGTAGCCTTTGTGATAGCAGAGTAAGAGATTATTGATGGATAACATTCAATTGAATATTTGTTGAAAAGTTTTAAAAAATCATTTATTGCTTTTATTTATGTTTTACACAACATCCCAAATTCACTGATTTAAATTTGGTAGAAAGGGTAAATATCACCACTCTCTGGTGTGGAGGCAAATATGCCTTTGTTAGTAAAATCAGCATGATATCTGCTGCCAGCTGCATCTATTTACTGGTTATGGATTACAGTGATGAGAAATCATTTTGAGTCCTAATCTCGAGAGCCATCTCACCAAACCCCTAAGCAATATGTCTTAAAAACTGTATATATTCCCCAGCCCCAGACCTACAAATAAAAACATAGGAGGAAGAATATAAAAAGGAAAACATACAAGGATGAAAAAGCTTTTTGCAATAATGACAAACACACATTATTTGGTGAGTGGGTAACCATAATTGTTCTTTATGGTTTGTAATTCTCATTGGCTCTCACTGCGTCTTGATTAGAATACATTTTTCAGCAGCACCACACTGATTAGACTTGAAGTAAAAACAGCACTGAAGCTTTTACCTCACTGTTTAGCATAAATTAATAAATTAAACAAATATTTATTCCTGAATTCCAGAAAGTAACATCGGAGAAAATCAATACACGATCGAGTCTCTTGTGAATCATTGTAGCGTTTGGAGAAATGAAAGGTAATATTTAAGCTAATTGTTGTCCCTCAGGACCGCCCCGCTCCATGTATCCATCAGATCCCACCACAGAAGAGGAGAGGAAGAGGATGAGCGGGGAGCAGATCGGCCTGACTTGTTTGGACAGAGAGAGGGATGCATATATCAGGTAAGCCACTTCTCAATATGTGATGAACAAAAACAAACCTATTTATGGTACCAAGAGACAATAAACAGGCATTCATTTGTTTTCTCTTTTCTGCGTCTCAGGGATAATAAGGAAAGGGTCGAGTTTGCAAGAATCCATCCTTCCAACAGTTGTCATGGAGACCTCACCTCTCATCTCATGGTGCCAGGTGGGACTTCCCTTCAGTCAGGCCAATTAGGAGATCCAGCTGCACACTCAGCTCACCATCACTGGATGCCAAGAACTGGGAGCCCGTCCCTCTGGATGACAGGACACTCCTACGGTGAGAAATACAAACAGCTTTGGAAAAAAAGATGCTGGAGTTTACATACCTCCACAAACAAACACTGTAGATTGAACTTATATCACAAACAAATTATCTTCATCTCATGTACCCATTCCTTAAAAGTGTCTTCTTATTAGATCATTGAAGGATGCATGCGTGATAAGAAAGATATAATAAACTGGATTTTATTCTGCTAGTCTTTTATCTTGGAAACCACTTTATACATCCTATAGTGATGCATTTTTTGTAAAAATATAACAATACTGGTAGATATTTCATACCACTGAAACTAAATAGAGGTCCTAGACACCTCATTTTGGACAGTCTTTCCTCTTTAATTAATAGAACCAGCAGACAATTCTCTACGCACGGTTTGAATGGTAGAAAATGATCATTGTTTAGCATTGTTTTAGTGAATTGTGGTATCAAAACATCTGGACACAATGACTGTCATGCGTACATATTTCTTTTTTTTTAAAGAAATATTTTCAGGGACATTTTTTGCCTTTATTGACAGAGGTCAGATAGTGGATAGACTTGGAATATGGGGCAGAGAGCAATGGAAAACATGTGGTAAATGTGTCTCAAGTCTGATTTGAACCCAGGGCCAACCACACAAGATATGAGTCCCAGTATACGGTAAACGTGTAGTTGCTACCACCCCACCAAACTGGCACCTTTCATGCATACTTTTGACCAAAAAAAGAAAGAGCATGAGAGCACAGTCAAAATTGCACAAATACCATGTCAGTTGCCCTGCCTTTCCAAATGTTGTCACCATATTTGTGCAGTTTAAGCAGTTATCAGGAATTTTCAAGCATTTATTCATAATGAACTATTTATCAATTCTTTTGTATGTAAGACTTTTATATTTGCAGTGTTAAGCTGATTGTCAGATATTTTATTGTAATTGTACTCAGCACACTACAAAATTGAAATAAATAAATACATATATATATATATATAAATGTATGTATGTCTACCTCTCTCTCTCTCTCTCTCTCTCTCTCTATATATATATATATATATATATATATATTTGAATGGAGGTAATTAAAAGTAGAAATAAATTAAGTAAGCAAAACAGAAAAAAAACAGACAACAGACGAGAAAAAAACAAACTCATACTCTTACAGACACACTGCACATCCCACTATTCACTCCACATACACTGCCATTGTATGTAGAATATTATTATTGCACAGTAGTGTCCCTAATTAAGTGCTTCGTGCTAAATATCACAATCAAGATATCAAAATCACATAATTTTGTCTTGAAATACAAATGCCTGTAGATCAATAAAGAAAATTGTAAATAATTTGAAACAGATTATGTTTGGCTGAATAAGCATATATGAGCATCAGACCTTTAACATTTCTTATCTAATAAGTTCATCAAACTTTTCTTTTGGCCGGATGCAGATGGAAGACGTAACTATTTCATCATAGTGCAAAATAAACTTTATTCATTCAAAGGCTATTGTCTTATCCTTTGTCTCATTAGAAAAGTATTTATGTTTATATATGTTTATATATGTATATTAAAATCTCAGTGTGTTTCTAGCTTCATATCTATAAAACTATAAATTGAATCTCTCTCTCTACAGCAGGTATAGGTCACACTGCTTTGCACCAGAACCTACCCCCTGGTTTCTCTGCAGCCATGCCTGGTCCTCTGCAGCCAGTTCTGCCTCTGCCACAGGACCCCTCCACCCAGCTGGTGGTGCTGCCAACCGAGCCTACAGCCCATCCTGCAACTCATCACCTTGGTAAGCCATGATTGTTTTTTTTTTCTTTTCTGTTCCATATGAATTTTGAGAGAATTTGTTTTTTTAATGTTACTAATTATCATAGCCACTCGTAGCCTCCACACCCCCTCAGATCCAAGTGTTTCCAAAGAGAAGGGAAAATAACTGCATCTGATCCTCAAAAGAGACGAAATTTTTCTTTTTTTTTAAAATTCAGCTTAATTCAGATCTTCTCTTAATAGCCACCAAAGACATGATGTAAACGTCCAAGACAACAGAACATAAGACATTGAAGAATCGTAACAAAAACATTTACTTTTTGTTAAATTATATATTTTCAGCTGCTTAATTTAAGTGTCCTACTAAGTTTGGGGTGTGCAAGAATCTAGCTGCACTTTAGGTACTGCCGTGAGTTGGGACAATACAATTCATCATGACATATCACAATTACAGGGCACAACATCAAGATGTTTTTTTACTTAAAAGTTTTTTTTATTTTTTTTATTTTTTAATTGTATCAAGAACCCAATGCTGTTTGCATACAACATACAATTTGATTTACAGTTCTCTGCATTAAATGAGTGCACCCCTTCAGATTTGTTAGAAAACCTTTAGTTTCCTTTCAAAATCAACATTTTCTATGGCATACTCTACCACAAAATACTCCCCCAGATGTGGGCCATTGATTGCAAACAAGATTTTTTAAGTTGCACACAAAGAAGTATTTTTCTCACTTTAAGATCAGGATGCAAAAATGAGTACACCCCAATCAAAGGAGTGGGAGCAAAGCTAAATTTTAGTTATCATATTACCCTTATTTTCATCTTATGGTAAAAAATAAAAATTTATGTCAAACTCAGCTTTGTCAAAACTTTGAAAATTGCTCTTTTGTTCGTTTAGATATTGATTAATAGATTACTTTTAATTACTCATTTATGCTGGGCACTGTACATATAGCATGTTACCCACCATGAATAAACTTTGTTGCCTTTCTCAGTGACAGAAAAAACAACAACTAGAAAGCACTCGGAGAGCACAAACCTGGGTAGCTCACATTGCTGTTACATCTATAAGCAATGGTTCCATGATAAAGTTAGCATCATAATCTGATTCTTTGACCCTGAAAACCCACTCCTAGCACTCAGAATCATGTTGATATCATTATTAGTTAGGCAGTTATTGATCTAAAATGAATGTTCGCTGATGGCAGTTATTTGGATCACCACCAAAATCTAATCATTTTTAAGAAGGGCCACTACAAACATCTCCTGAAAATTTCTGCCACATCTGTTCTCTAGTTTTTGTGTAATCTTGCTAACAAACAAACCGAAAAAGAAACAAACATACGCCAGCAAAAACATAACCTCTTTGGCGGAGGTAAAAAATGTGACAGAAAGAAAGAGGCAAATGTCTAAATGTCTGCTGCTAGCTGGCAGCCTAAGGCTAAAAGACAATACAAAGCAAATGTTCTGAATTTCTACAGATTTTTGAAAAATAACAGATTAAGATACTGCCCTAAAACATTGATACAGCATTGTGCTGCTAAATATTGCGGTATAATGCTGTATCCTTATGTTCTTACATTAATTGGATAGCATGAATTGGCCCTCTAGAAGATGCCCATCCCCTCTATAGGTGAATCCCTTACATATAAGAGCATAAGTGGAGTAAAAGGTATTAGTGCGAGGGAAAAGGGAAAATCACTTTTTGAACTGCGCAGACACATTCAGTGAACGGGCTGTGACATTTAATTAGCTCACAATTTTCATCGGTACATTTCCCTCTGTGCTCCACAGGAGTTTGAACTGAGAAAGGAAACACATCCGCACAATCTTTCCCACAGGAAACAATCACGTATCCAAGTTAATGTCTCTGAACAAGGATTTTTAGTGTCTGTATGAGAAAGTGGGTGGAAGGGCGAGTCAGGGGTGAGAGAAAAGGCTTGTACAGCGTGGACCTGTCTCTGCACCTACACGAAGCTGTAATGCCCCCTGTGAGAGTCGTTGTTCCCTCACAGGCATGGGAACTGAACCTCCTCTGCCCTCGTGGTTTGGCCGAGCAGGTGGGACTTTCTTAGCTAAAGTCCACATTGAGCGAGTTTCCAGACCAGTATTTTGACCCTCTATGAACTTTCAACCATCATCATCTGTTCACATTTCATCACTGTCATGACTTTTTTCCAGCATTCCTGCAAACTCTCAAGGCAGTTCTTAAGACACAGATTTCTTTTCAGAGAGGGGGAGAGTGTGGGATTGCTGTGCCTGGGGAGATGTTGTTCAGTGAAGTCAAAAATATTTTCTGAAGAGATTTGTCCATGTTGCTGCTGCAGAACGTGAAAAGAATGATTTTTAAATGATTCATAATGGTTTTGCTGTTTTAAAATGGCTGTGTGGGAGGTAGATAATGAGAGATATGGATAACAAAATGCTGTCCTTTAGTGTCTCGTGCGTGGTGGCGTATGAATCCAACATGTGCATGTGCATTCATGGCCATGTTATCTAAGGTAGCCCCCTCTGTCATGTTCCTCCTCCTTTTTCTCATTAGATGTGATGGAGCAACCCGGGCTGTGGCCCCCTGTGTATGGCGCCCGGGGCCCACCCTCCCACATGCAACATCCTGCTGTGTACTCCCGATCCCAGTTTCTACGGCAACAGGAGCTGTATGCTTTCCAGCAGCACCAACAGCTGCAGCATCAGCATCAACATCAGCACCAGAGCCACCAGTCACAGCAGCTGCAGCCACAGGCTCAAGCGCAGCAGCAGCAGCAGCACAGAGGTGCACATGGCATGGACATGCAGCATCATGCTACCCACAATTCACAGGTAATCATTAAGGCGGCTTATGCATCAAGAGAAAATTGATCCAGAGAAGTTTTGGAGGGTTTGATTAATCTCCACTGATCTGTCCATCTGCAGAGAAGAAGAGTCAAGGAGAGCCTGTGACGCATGAGTCAGCTTTAATCCTCCTATTACCATTAAGACTATTTTTAACCCCAGAATTATTTTCTGGGATGTGCTGAGTTTTTTTAATAGAGATGAAGGGAATCACTGAATATACGATGAAGTAGCTCTAAGTATCAACAGTTTTACTATTATTATACGCTCCAAGGGGCCTCAAGATACTGTGAAATGATAGATGCTCAGTCATCAGCCCAATTCAAAAGCCCAGCAACAAGGCTCCATTATATTTACACCTCAAGACATTCACATTAATTCCACAAGGCAGTAACGTCTGTGCCAATTCACGCCGCAATTTGGCTTGGACGGCACGACACAGGACGTGCACCTACATCCACACAAAGGCAGATACACTCACTCACGGCGCTGCTGTCTCCCGCTGCATCTGCGTGCCTCCCTTTCTCCAGTATCACAACTTTTGGATCACTCGTTCCCCCATTCTTTCTCCTCAACATTACAGTGGAGGTGAAACATCACAGGGGACTCATTTGGTGAAATGGGTAAAGCCAGAGATGTACTTGCAGTTTGACCTTGTGCTTGCATTATGAGCTTTTTGCTCACATACTTGCCTGGTCATGACATACTTCAGGATGCCTTTAGAGTCCCCACATAGACCTAAGACTCTCTCCAACAATCTATCAGAGGGAAACTGTAAATATGGTGACAGTTACAGTTGTTTGAGAGTAAAACTGAGAAAATCAACAGTAGTAATAAATTTAATCATCAGATGTGTGTTGGCAAGTGATGATCAGTGTTCAGAGGACATCATCAGCATTGTTTGCACTCTGTTTCTAATGATTGTGTTGATAATGTTACAGCACAAGTAAAAACACAAAGTACTCTCCGCTGCCTCAGCTGCTTTTTGACATTGTATCAAAAAACTCTGATCAATAGTTTAGATCAGCATTTCTCAACAAGGGAGCAGTGGTACCCCGGGCTGCTTTCTGGCTTTGTACAAAAAATGTACAAAACATCAACTAAAAGTTGTTATGAATATGCTGATCATTATCATAGGGTCTTATTGAAACTGTTTTCTCCTAAACTCTAAGGACAGTATGATGACATCTGCGTGTTGTGTTACTCATGTCTACATCAATTTTTACCTTGTCTGTGAAATGAAGCCATTTAATCAAACTATGTGAGGAGAAAACTAAAAAGAAACTCATCAAACTTTAGCCTCGAGGACACATAATGTTACATTTGTTTGAAAAGTCAATAAGAGAGGGTGATGATGAAGTGTTAAAAAGTGTCATTGAGAGCCTTGGAGCTCACTACAGGGATATTCTCACAAACAGGAAATTACATTGTTGAATTTTTACTTCTGACCAATTAAAGTCCACGATGTATAAAGTGTTGTTTAGAGGGATCTAGAGCATTCATTTCTTATGAAAGCATTTTAATCAGGGTGACTTGAGATTTTTCACATTTCTTGAGAATTCTCCAATTGAAAAAAGGTTGAGAAACCACGCCAATACAAACACAGCTACAAACAAAGTCAAATAAAGGTTACCAGTATACACAGTTATTAATGCACACTGAATTTCTTTCCCCAAAAATTACTCCCAACTTCTGAAAGAGAAGTTATCTGTCATTAGCTAGTCCTATTGACACATGACTTAGATATAGATTATGATTGTGGACTTGGTTTTAACTTAGTCTTTCAACTTTCGGTCAGTTGTTGCTCCTGCTGATGTGTAGACATGCACATCAAACTGTACTGTAGAACAAATCAGCACAGTTTCTGTTTTTCTCCAACCTGTTGTCATGTTGGCATAAACCTGTGATCAGAAGCATTTAAACAAAGCTATGAGTGCCGAAGTTAGCTGATTGAGCTAATGAGAGGACAGGGTTACACAGTGGAAAAATCCACATTATGTTGGAGTTTAAGATAAAGAGAGAAGAAGAACATCTACATGAAATGCAAAATCACTATAGTGTGTTTCACTGAAACACCTGTTGCTCTGTTGTGACTGTAAAACACTGTAACACCCACAGTCTGTGCCTGAAACAGTCTGTCTTTACCCTGTTCATCATCAGACTGTGAGCATGACAGGAGCTGTAAAGATCATCCTATATGTTATTTTGACATTATGCTGCAGAGAATGTGGGATGTAGGATGGCTGTAGACTCGAAAGATTTGAGAAATGAGAAAAGGGGCCTCAGATTTTGGCAACACAAAACTAAACTAAATTCTTTGTTTACCTTTAAAAAGATATCCGGCCCAACACAGGTCAAAGGTAAAGATCAACAAGGTTCATGTCTAATGTTACTGTCATGGATTGAGATGTGTATTAAAGGTCAGGAGATCTCAGCTGGTGTAGCTAGAAGGCCCACCACCTCCATGATGTAAATTTGGACCAAAATTTTCAAAAACTTTCACCTGATCTGTTATTTGAATATTTTTTTAAAACGTTATTGCAGTTTCGACCTAATAAGACTAAAGACATAAGGAGTATTGTTAAAGAAACCCTGGAAAGATATGCACACAGACACTTTGTTTTAATCTGTTTCCGACTCTACTATGATTTATTGTTTTTGCTGTTTTATAGAAATCTTGAGAACAAAAATATTATTAAGAGAAATAAGTCAAGATTTCAGAAATGAAGTAGGTCTGCTTGAGGCTTCTATACATCAGGTTTGGTTTCAGCCAAGGCCAGTTTACTGCATTTCTTTTCCTGCTCTCTGATCCCACTTCCAGCTCTATCCGCTGTGTCTCTACACTTTCAATTAAAGCCTCACAAAAATCTCAGAATGTTTTGTCCACACAGTTAGGTTATAAAATGGCAAAGGGCCTTCTATTGGTTTTGCCTGCAGCCTCCAAATGATTAAAACTGCAGTGTCTGTGTTCATTTTACACAAAAATGTATTTTGCTAGCACAGACAGTTGAAAAATCGAATCAATGTTTTTTCTTTCAATGCCATAGATGCAGAAAAGGCCGGACGAGCCCTCTGTGGAACTTGAAGAGCTCATTTCAGAACCAAGAACACCTAAACCTGCCAAGCTCTACTCCTACAACCAACCTCAGAGGAACACGTCTCCCCCTGGGGCCTGCACTGCTCACTTGTCCCCGTGTTGCCAGTCTCCTTCACTGCGACCACATCCGAAAAGCACCCCCTCTACACCCTGCCCCGCTCCCAGCCCTGCTGCTGCAGCCCCTCACTCACCTGTCATCAGCCCGGCCCCACCTCAAATGCCCAAGGGGAATGAAGCCCAGGACAAACGAGTCGAGGGGCAGCCGCCGCAGGATTACCCAGAGTCTCTAGAGCCTGGTAAGAATTGGCAACACCTGCTTTGAAGCTGCTTTTAAGGCTCCATGAAAGGAACTGCATCTGCATTACAGAATCAACGTTCAATGAAACCCCTACATACCTTGGACTTTAGTCTCAATTTTATACATTCAAGAAAAAGTGTATGAGACAGAATGAGCACAAGACTGCACCACACCAACATGAAACAAACATTTAATTCTTTTCATTTTGCTGAAAGACTCAAGCAATGGCAACACAAAGGAAACACAAATGCAATGTCACCCTTTGGATTTAATCAAACAAAATACATCAAACCAATTATGAATTTAAAACATAACAGACGGGAGTCATAATGAGTTTAAGAGCCCAATTACTTTTTTTTTTTAAATTAAATTGTTTATCTCATGGATCCCATTGAATAAAAGTACATCAGTGATTTAAAGAGCTTAAGAGCTTTAAAGTCAAAAATAGTTAATATTTCTGCTTAGATAGGCTGTGATTTATTCTGAGACTACAGGCAAAATACAAGTGTAAGTGTGAAATTTTACATTGAGCACCCTTCATCTAACCTGGCACACCAGATGGACCGATCAAAATATTAACTAATTCATCCAGGAGAGAGCCAGCAGACAGTGTTTGGAGACGGCGAAACCTTTCAGAAGCATATCCGGCAGGTGATTGGACGATCATTCCATCATTAAACGTTTATAACGGGCCAACCAGATAACACAGTAGGTGGTGCTACTGCGTCACAGAAGGTGAGCCACTTCGTAAAACAAACTCTTGTCAAAACATGTCGGAAGTGGAGCCAAAATATCCTTACTGTAGAGAAGTTTGTAGCGTTATTTGTTTTTAATTTAATAAAGAAATGCAGTCAAAATCTGATAAAACTGCAACTAAAGCTGTTAGCATCTATGTTAATTTCTGTAAGTGCAGTCACTTCCTTTCGTCTCTCTCACCTCTTCCTGCCCTAAAAGGCTGATTGAACCAAGCTGTGGACCAAGAACAATCGTTGTAGATTGGAGCTTGGCAAAATGGATCTGCATGATTACAGACATTGACTAAGGCTGGTGCAGCTGCTGAGCAAGGTTACCCTTTATAGTTATTATGGCGTGATACTTGTTTTGTTAGCAGGTGTGAAACTGTGAGATTGGCTGTCAAACGAGACTTCTCCTGAAAAGCAGTTGAACAGCTAAATGTGGTCACCCCTCCCTATCAGTGCAGCATTATCATACCATATCCACAGATTCCTTGGTAAATCGCTCTTTGCCTTACACTGTAAAAAAAATCTGTAATATAACAGTATTTTACTGTTTATTTTTACAGATTTTTTCTGTATTTTAAAATAATCATTAAAATTACAAAAATAGACAGTGATTTTACATGTCAAATGTAAAATAACATACAATTTTTGTAACTGTGAAAAACCGCTGTAATTCTGTTCTTTTACAAAAACGGTCCATTAAAATACATATATATATATATATATTGTTAAAATACATTCATAAATATATTGTCATTTTACAAACATTTCTCTGTTATTTTGGAGATTGAACTGTTACATTCAACTTTAAACTTATTAAAAAAATAAGAAATCATATAAAATTACATTTAAAAAAAGTAAAAGAACTAATCAATTTGTAATTTTACTAGAATTTGTTTGTTAATGGACTTATTTCTTAATTGAAAATAGCCACAATTACTGTATTTTCAGAGACGGTGACATTCATTAACATTATACCTTAACACTCATTTTGAAATAACATCTGGAGAGACACATGAAAAGGGTAAAGCAAAGAATACCATGCAGAGCAAAGAGGTAGACTTGACCTGCTGCAGCAAGGACGAGCCTCTGCTTATGGGGCATCAGCACTACCAAGTGAGCTATAGCTTATAGCTTTTTTTTTTTCTTTTAATAGTTTTAAAGTTGAATTTGATAGTTTAATCTCCAAAAATAATAGATAAATAATTGATAAATAACCAATAGAGAACTGGAGACCAAAAAAAAAAGTCTCTACACAGACTGGGGCCAGTAAAAAACAACCTGAAAAAACAAAATTTACATTTGATATGATCTATCATTATTTTGTGATTTGTGCTGTGGGCGCCACGGTGGCGCAGCAGGTAGAGCTTGTGTCTCACAGTAAGAAAATTGCTGGTTCGATTCCCAGGTTGGGTAGGTTGGTAACTCTAAATTGCCCTTAAGTATGAGTGTGATTGTGAATGGTTGTCTGTCTCTCTATGTGGCCCTGTGATCAACTGGCGATCAGATGTTCCCCTTTGTCTCACGACCCTGAAAGGGATGAGCGATATAGAAAATAAGTCAATGTTTTATACTGTTATATTACATCAAATATCAATGAATATACAGCCTTTTTACATAAAATGATGTCATTAAAACCAACTAATAGCAGCACATTTCTGTAAATTCAAACATTATTATTCGTATTACAACATTTATTTACCATATTTAGGTGATTTCATTGTTTTAAAACATGAAAATGTTTCTAATTTAACATTAAAAACAACCTAAAAAAAAGGCAAAATCTCCTGAAAATTACCATTATAAACTGTATTTTTATTATGGAAGATAACCGTATTTTTTTTGAAAGTTTTTTTCTGTTATTTTACAGTATTTTTTTGGCGCCCCACCTGCCAGAAAATTAACGTTTTTTTACTTTTTTTTTTTTTTTTACAGTGTAGAGAGCCTTAATGAGTCCATCAAAAAGGTGATTTATGACCAGGTTTTGCTATATTTTATTGACAAAATAAACACTGAAGTGAATTCTTGAAAAAGCACCAGCATTAACATCATGCCATATGGTATTTACACTTGCCAGTCTTATTAATTGTGTTTTTTTCCCCGCTGATGATGTTGTACTATGTGTAGTCTGCTCTGCTGGGAACCTCCTGATTGACTGAACAACTCAAAGCAGCAGAAAAATGGATGCCAGCTGAGCCAGGGCTTTCTAGCGCTGTTACCTTGGTAATGACAGAGAAACACCTCAATAGCATCCCTCACAGCTCCCCCACCCCCACAGGCCTCACACTCTCTTCATCATCATTAACGTCTGGCTAACGGCCACAGAGCGCCGGAGAAATTGTGTCAGGTGCTCTGATAAACCAACGGCCTGGCCCACTTCAAATTACACTCTTACACAAGGTTGTATGTGGTCCTCAATTCCTCTTACTGCTGGGATATCAAGGCAGAGTACTTTTCCTCTTTCTGGTTTTTGAACCAAAAGAAGCTAGAGAGTTTCTTTAGGGCAGGCCTGATGATTTCCTCTTTTAAAACCATTCATACAGGATTGGCATGAAAAAATTGAGATATCACTTTCAAAGTCACAATGTTATGAAATGGGTCAGCCTGTTTTTAGGGGTGCCTCAGTTGCAAAAGTCTGAGATGGTCTTTGTGCACAACTATATTGCATTCAGGAATTTCCAGAACATGCAGTTTCTATGCAGTGCGTTGCTCTTCTGTGACATCTGTTTTTGCCATGTAGAGTCTGCACTCCAGCCAGGTATGATATGGTAGTTAAGCTCTTAGCCTGTGAGCTCTTACATGTGGGTTTGTGGTTTAATTTAAGAGTCAATTTTTGAAGGTTTAAAGATATGAGATTCCCAGTATATGATGATGGCATAATGGTGCATTCTACTGACCTCACAACTTGGATGTGGGAATTACATACCAGTTGGGGTACCTGAAGATCGTCTGACTTCCCAACATGTTTGATTTGCAACTCGGACAATCCGGCTTCGGAATCAAATTAAACACACCATAAGTCATAGTCATAAGGTAGACTACAAAATAAACTTTCTCCTTTCAGCATGGAGTTCACCCTGCTGGACGAGGGAGAAAACGCTGAGGAAGGCAGGGGGACAAAGCAGCAGAGCTATGCTACACAATTTATGTCCTTACTTCAGTGATACGTGTTAAAAAGTGCATCAACAAATGAGTTGAGAGGAACATTGTAATGCACAGAAGTGAAAATGTGAATTTGAAGCAGCGTCACTGCACGCAGGATGAAAGAAAGCTGCAGTGTTTTAGCTTCGTATCCAACAGCACTGCGAGATGGCTCTGTTGATGTGCGAGAGACCTGGTGGTGATTGTTTTTGAGCAGGTGTACAACAGAACTTTGATGATGCTTAGTGGAAACAACACTTCAGATGTCCAGATGCACATTTGAGTTTGTGTTACTCTACCTGCAATCACGTCTTCAGCATCAGCGCTTGTTTTTATCCATTCTATCAAGTCTCCCTTTTCTGGTTTTGTGCTGGTCACAGAGGATGATTTCATCACCTCTTCCAGTCATCCTCAGTGAATTACCCTGGTTATTTGCTGCTGCGAACAGACTTAAGCCCACCCATACTTTACTCTGAAATTACCCTGGTAAAGTCCAGGTGAAAAACTCAGCTGCTTGTGTTCACACATAAGCTCACCAGGGTAAAGTTAGAATAAGTTCGAGGATTTTTGCAAATGTGAATGGGGTTAGACATTTCTACAGTTGGTTAAAACTAAAGGCCTCATATGATCAGGACTTTATGTTAAAAAATACAGATAAAGTTTTCCATAAAGACTCCCTCACCAAAGGCCAAAAATGTCTGTGACTTCTTGCCATGGTGTTTTCAAAAAGCATGTGATTGTTTGCACACGCACAATGAATTAGAAAGCAAAAAAAAAAGGTTAGACTCTCACTGTGTTAGTGAACACAGTCATACAGTCAAAACATGGTTGTTGTACAATACTCCCACAATTGTTTCACCCTTTACTTTTGAAAAAGGGAGCATTATCAGGCTATAATTGGGCTCAACCTGACATCAGATATATATGACTCTAAAACCTGAAAACCAGTACAAGAACTTATTCAGAAGTCCCGAAGAGAGGATGGAAATGGAAGTGCAAGGAGGCTGATTCTTTCATTAATATAGAACATTTTATAACATGACTTCATACAGGGTGCAGCGAAGTATTAAGATAAAAATATTGGCATGTGTTGATTCAATATTCTGCATCTTTTTCTTTGCACAGACTTGCCACCTGGATATACCTACCCTGCAATGACCATGGGCTACAGAGGTGGACCCTCTCCCCAGGATGTTAGACTGGCAGAGCCGGCTGACCTGGAGGCTGTCCAAGTGGAGCCTGCTGAGCACGCTCCTCAGTCCCTCTCCAACCTTGGGGAGGGTCTGGAGTGCCAAGCGGTGGTCAGACCCCTCCCAGAGCCGCTCCCACCCAAGGAAGTGGAGCAGGAAGAGGAGGAGAGTGTCGTTGAGAGAGCTCTGGAGGAGAAGGAGGAGGAGGTCGAGGGAGCAGAGGTGACAACAGCCAACTATGTGCCTGGAGAGAAGGAGGTGCAGGATGAGGGGCCCGCCGAGGAAGAGGTCCTGGTTTGCCCCCCTGCTGAGAGCCCCGTGTGCGAGGCTGCTTCGTGTCCTGTCCCCCTTTCAACAGAGGAGCTGGAAAGGCCAGAGGCTGTCATCACATTGGAGGAGGAAGAGGAGGAGGAGGCAGTGGGTAAGGATGGGCCAGGGCAATAGATCTAGTTTTTAGGCATATATTACCATTTCAAGTGAGACATACGATATAACAATATTGTTTATGTTCATATAGCTTATGTTGATAAATTAAAAAAAATATACCTGACCCAGTGTTCAGTTAGAAGATTGTTCACAGTAAGAAAAACTAAAAGTATTGTGCTTATTGTTTTAGCGTAATCTATTATAAATGTTAAAGCAGAACAAGGAACCAACCGCAGCCCTCCAGGTGTATATTTTAATCATTTTCTCCCTTTTACTAAATATCTGAATATAATTACATTCCTTTCAATAGAAATTCACAATATTCTCCAAAACTGGTGTGACATCGAACGTCAAAATAAAATTTCTTATGTTGTTGTTTGAATACTTTGCTGCAACTGATTTCTGCAGATTTTTCACCACTTAGTGATTATTATCGATATATACCTGCTGTGATTAAGGCTATGTCCACACACTCTAGCGTCTTGTTCTTCCGTCCACACGTGAACAGCTTTTTAGCTCACTGAAAATGCATATTTGGAAAACTGCCAAGGTGAAGATTTTTTTTTTTAAGTATTGGTAACTGGACTTTTTTAATGCTAACACATACTTTATGTTGCTCCCTCAGCATTGATGTGACAATACAATGCTGCCAACATTTTGAGATGGGATGATATTAGCTGTGTTCGAAACAGTTCGCTCATTCACTCACTCACTGTTCCCTATATAGTGTTAATGAAATAGTGAACTACATTGGGAATGACCGAACAACGTTTTGGACACTACTTTCAAGTTTTCTAAACATCATTGCGTCAGTAGATGCGCCGGATATTCCTGTGACGCAAGTGGATGCGCCATGCATTACGTGAACAAACTGGGCATTCAGGAGGATAACAATAGTTGTACTGATGTCAATAAACTGTTGAAATGTCAGTGGTGTGGAAGTTCGATTTTGTCATCTACGGTTTTGCGTCTCGATTGCAAGCTGTAATGGCCCACGATAGTTCGGAGCCAACTACAGTTACTTAGAGCGAGCTAGCGAAGTAACGGTTGGTTGTAGTTAGCCTACGAGCTACGAGTTAGCACCCCTATATCCTTCTCTTCTTCTTCTTCTTCTCCTCTGGAAAAACACGACAGCATTGCACCGTGGTATACGGGAGTACAATATAGGGTACGTTGTTTGTACACTCACATTTGCTGCGCATTGTAAGTATTTTATAGTGCACTATTTAGTGAATGAAATTAACCGCTGAGAATTTGAACAACACTACAAAATGGCAAACACACTAGTGCACTATATCTGTGATAGGGAACGGTTTCGAACACAGCTATTGTTTTTACAACTAACCATGTTGACTGGTGGCCATGGCTGCTAGCTTCTGTTGTTGCCATGGTTACAACGTGTTGGTACCATTAAGTGTACCCACAAGACTTTTTGTCTAAAAGGATTTGATCAAGTATAGCAGATTTGTTTTAGATCAGAATACAAATAAAGAAATGGTTACTCATATGGTTAGATACTGTATTGTGAAAAGGAAGCTGCATATTAGGGGCATAGATACAAGGTAATAGATAACATTTAACGGTATGTCTTTATGTTTTTGTGTGGACAAGGATGTTTTTAAGAACTTCACGTGAAGGAGGGAAACCTCATTTCAAAAGTACCCAGTTCATATCAAGCAAAGCATATGGTATTATATTATTTTAGCAATTTCATAGAACTTCATATTGATGAATACTGTCAAAAACAAAAGCAAATAAAAAATAAACATACAGAGCGAAGCAGCATCCCAACCACCCAAGCACAGTATATTTTTGTGACAGACACTAAAGGATAAGGATGAACTTATTGCCCCCAGAGGTAAATTTGTCACAGACAACAGTGCCACACAGAGCTGCGATCACAATCAGTCCATCCATTAAACAAATTAGACAATAAACAAAGTGAGGCAGACTGAAAAACAGAGAGCAGTCTACACTGTCACATAATGTCTCTGTGCCTGTGCCCTGAAATACTGCACCATCCCTCTGCAATCAGACATATTATATATTACGCCAAAAAGAAAATAAAAGAAAGGCAACACACCAAGAGGTGGATGAAAGAGGTGGACTTCAGACTTGATGTGATTAAAAAAACATTGGTGGAAAACCAGATAAAGTAATGGGGATAAGACGCTATAACTGCATACAAAATAAAAACTAACAAGGAGAATGGTGCAAACTGATATTCCAAATGGTAGCGTTTATTAAAGAGATTGTTTAATAAACTCTACAAAACAGTGTGCAGGAGTTTGACCGCGATTTTATTAGTGAAAACAAATTGTCACTCAAAGTTGATGTCAGGGACTTGTATTTTTACATCCACAGTATCAAACAGGTAGTAAAACTGTTTGATTTTCACTGAAATCATACCAGATTTTACAAGTGGGGACTTTGGTACAGGTGACATGTTGTATTATGAAAAAAAAACATCTCTTAAAATTTCTTGTAGTATATTGTGTATCACCACTCTGCCTGTAAATACCAATATCTGACTTTGGTTCATTTTGTTCAGCCCTAGGTGAGGGCAGCCAGGTGGAGCCCTCTCCAAAGATCAGCATACCCGGAGAGAAGGAACCCGAGCTGCCAGCCATCATCGAGCTCGACCCTGCGTCCCCTGCAGCCCCGGAGTTGAAGTCTCCAGAGGAAGCAAAGGACAAGGAGCAGCAGCAGGAGACCGAGACGAGCCCCGATGACACCTCAGTGGATTATGTTTGTCTGTCTCCTGCTTCAACCTCTGCCCCGAGCCCTAGTCAGGCAACAGTCGCCGTGCCCCACAAACCCCTCGTGCCCTGCTACTGGAGTCTAGAGCTGCTGATAGCTGCAGCGTTCTGCACAGATGTACCCCCGTTTCCCCTGTTCCCTTTTAGTGCCCCTTTAGCTGCCCCATCACTGCCTAACCCTCACCAGGGGATGGAGCTGCTAAGTGAGCTGGCGGATCTGGAGCTACAGCAGCAGAAGCGTACCTGTGGGAAAAGCCAGGGTGAGGGACAGTGGTTCTTCTGTTACACATACATAATGCACACACATGATAATAAACAGACAAAACATGGAGTAAAGAAAGATGTTGAAAAATGGCCAGCACTGCAGTTATGTCCCTTCATTCACTTCAATTAAAGCTGAAAAAAGTGCATTTTGCACATTTGGACCTTAATGAGGTTTTAAGTAGAGCTACAATATGCAAAAGCAAGAAGGGGGAGTGTGACAAAAAACATTTGGAACTTGTAATAAAAAAAAAAAAAAAAAAAGACTGAAATGGGTTGTTTATCACCTGATCAAAAGTTTAAGACCACAGGCTATTAAAGCCAAAATCTGCTCAAAATTTTCATTTTCTGTCAGGCATTCACATGGTCATGCCCTCCTGATGGCTAAAGCTAAGAAGCTGTCTCTTCTTGAACGTGGTCGGATCGTCGAGCTGTATAAGCAAGGCCTCTCGCAGCGTGCCATTGCTGCTGAGGTTGGACGCAGTTAGACAGTCATTCTATATTTTTTGAAAGATCCTGAGCATTATGGAACAAAGAAGTCAAGTGGTAGACCCAAAAAAATTACACCTGCGCTGAGCCGGAGGATCCGATTGGCTGTCCGTCAAGACACAGGGCGGTCCTCAACCCAAATTAAGGCCCTTACTGGAGCTGACTGCAGCACAATAATCATCAGACGGCATCTGCGGGAAAAGGGTTTCAAAAACAAAAAACGAACTCAAAGACCTCGTCTCCTTCAACGCCACAAAACTGCCCGTTTAGACTTTGCCAGGGAGCATCAAACATGGGACATTGAAAGGTGGAAAAATGTTTTATTCTCTGATGAGAAAAATTTAACCTTGACGGTCCAGATGGCTTCCAACAGGACAACACTGCAGTTCACAATGCTCGCTTGACGAAGGACTTCTTCAGGGAAAATAACATCACTCTTTTGGACCATCCTGGATGTTCCCCTGATTTAAATCCCGTAGAGAACATTTGGGAATGGATGGCAAGGGAAGTTTATAAAAATGGCCATCAGTTCCAGACAGTTGATGCCCTTCATGAAGCCATCTTCACCACTTGGAGCAATGTTCCCAATAGCTTCCTGGAAACACTCCCATCAAGCATGCCCAAACGAATTTTGAAGTGATTAACAAGAACAGTGGAGCTACTCATTACTGAGTCCTACTGAGAAAAATTTTGGTTCTGGTTTGGGGCGTTTTTTGAGAGATGGTCTTAAACTTTTGATAAGCTGATAAACAGCCTATTTCAGTTTACTTGTTGTTTTCAATAAATTACTTTTTCAAAGTGCTTTTTGTCACACTCCCCCTTCTCACTTTTGCATATTGTAGCTCTACTTAAAACCTCATTAAGATCCAAATGTGCAAAAGGTAAATTCTCGCAATTTTTCAACTGGTCTTAAGATTTTGATCAGGTCAGTATTAAAGGCTGGGTATTCACGCACAACTGCTGCAAGTTTCCAATCAACATAGCCTTGAATTTGGACTTGCTTTGTCATGCTGTCGTCATGCTTGGTGATGGTGGAGCTTTCTGATACAGTGACAACCGTTTTGTCTCAGTATCGCACTGGAAGATCAAAGTTCCATCGCAGGTTTCTTTTAGTTTGTTCTAAAATATCTCTTTCAATTTGCTTAAGTTTTTCTTTTTTAACAGGAATCAAACGTTCTGGGACAGCTCCGGCACACATTTGTGTGAAATTTGCAGAGCTGTTGCTTTATCAATGGAGATTATTTCTGCTATTATTCATGTATGGAGCCATTGATCTTTAAACAATTTGTTCGGTTTGTTGATGTGCACGGCATCGAGAACGTTCATTGTCTTGAACATCCTCTCTGCCTTCACAAAATCATTGGTACCGCTCAAACACATGTGCCTGTGACATACAAAAATTCAAGTTTATGTGTTGCTTAATGGAAAAGTTTAGTGTTTTTTAAGTTGGGTTGTATTGCGTACTTGACAACAGTTAGTGAAGTATCTAAGCGGGCTCCCAGCAGCGCTGCACCTTTAAGGAGAACAAGCTCAAATTAGCGGTAAGGTACACTGCTGTTAATGGGTACAGTTATTTTGTGTAATTGTGTTAACATGAAAATGACCCACGAAACTATGTTGAGTAGAATGTATGATTGGGTGAGGAATTTCAGAGCACGTTATCAGGAAAATTCATTGGTGTAGGCTTGCAGGTAGAAAGTAAAGCCTGATAATGGCAAGCTTGGGTATCGGCAGTAAAAGGAATGTCATCGTCACTTATCAGTCATATTGAGGAAAAACTTTTCAAAAGCTCAAAAGTATTTCACCCAATCCTACTTTTGATCCAACATAGTTTCGTGGACCGTTTTTACGTTAAACTCACAAAATTACACAAAATAACTGTACCCATTAACAGCAGTGTACCTCCCTGGTGGTCTTAGCTTGATCTCCTTAAAGGGATGCAGCAACATTTATTTTGTTTACGTGTCTTGTGTCACTCCCGAGTCCATGACAAGCAGATAGACACCATTCTTTTGACCGTGTGTGCAGTAATAAGGAAGATTTTATCTGATGACTGTAAGCAGAGGCAGGCCAATGCTACCCATTGACTCCCAGTGTTTGAGCTGAGCTAATTAGCGGTGGAAAAGCTCTGCCCATTGCTTCCTTGTTACTGCATGCACAGTCAAAAGAATGGTGTCTATCTGCTTGTCAGAACAAAAAAAATGTTGGCATATCCCTTTAAAGATGCAGCGTTTCTGGGAGACCTTTCAGCCACTTCACTTACTATTGTAAAGTATCTGATACAACCCAACTTCAAAAATACTAATTCTTTAACTTTCAAGCTAAACATTTCAGAAACAAAAGCACATGCACTTCAGTCAGTAGCTAGCAGTGAACTAAAGACATCTCTTATTGGAAACTTACATCAGTTGTGTGTGAATACACCACCTCTAATATATAACACTCAGTGTGACCTCAATCATGAGGCTATCTGATAAAATAGACTTTCCTTATTTTTTTTCCTTTTGAAATCCAATTGATCCCTCTGCTTTTTGTGAGTTCTTGAGTAACCACTTTGAGTATAGTACCACAAACAGCAGGTGTGTGGTCTCACAGTTTGGCCAAATCATCTACTACATTGGTTAAGATGATTATAATGTCAAAAACAAGCTAACATTGTCCAGGTGTCCCGTGTCCCTTGTTGTTAAATTTGGTTAAGACATCAAAATTATCAGTTGGACAAATAACATGTTGTGACAAACCTCAAAGCAACCCTCAAACCTCAAACCTAATAATTAGGGGGGCACATGGGGTCCAAAATCCTCAAGTGTGTATCCAGCGTGAGCAGACGGCAGCAGACATCATCGTTTCCACCGCAGTTTTGGCAGCCA
This sequence comes from Cetoscarus ocellatus, assembly GCA_037902135.1. NCBI lineage: Eukaryota > Metazoa > Chordata > Actinopteri > Labriformes > Labridae > Cetoscarus > Cetoscarus ocellatus. The sequence goes on along the minus strand of JBAMNC010000739.1, from coordinate 394,222 downwards.
CCCAAGATGAAAACACCAAAAATCGTCCCCAGGATCCCTCTAAAGAATCCCACTTTTATCAGCAGGACGCACTCCTCTCTCGTAGTTTACCTCCCTTTTCCTCTGTGTCCACCGAGACACACTCCCACTCCCCCCTCAGGCCTAGCCTCGTCGCTCTGTGTTCCCTCCAACTTACTCCTCTCTTCCTGCTGGTCTCGGGGGCCCCTGGTGGATTCTAACACCTCCCTAGAGGAGCCGTCTGCAAGCCTTGCTCGCCGTTTCTCTTCTTTGGTGTGTTAAAGGCGCTTTTATTTTCTAAAAGGCAGTTCTAACGATGCTGAGGCCTCAGGAGAGGGAGGAGAAGCAGGGGGACAGGGCTGAACTACTAGTGAGGGGTGTGCACCTCCCTTTCTCGCTCCCTCTCCCTCCCTTCCAGCTTTCCTCGGGGATCCGTCTCTCCGTCTCTCCATCCTGCCACTGTTTGATCCACACGTGCGCACCCAAACACACATGCAGTTGAGAGTACATTCACTCCAACAAAAAAGGAGAAAAGACACACCAATTGACTTCCCTCTCTCCCACACACAAAACATTACTGAAAGTTAGTGTGTAATCGCAAAAGCAGTCGATGTTTTCAGCACCCTGGAGCATTGCCTGGCTAATTAGACCCCATTGTTTTAAAGTGCCTTTAAAAGCTTCCTTGTTTTTCAAAGCACTGTTTTTTTTTATTCATGCAAAAGGATGTTTTGTGTTTACCACAGCATCCTAATGCATTAACTGCTCCCAAAAGAGGTCTCTATAAAAAGGGTATCATCAACTGATTTCGGAGTCAGTGATGTTGTCTTTGTGATGTGATCCTGTTGACAGCTCGCATGTCAAGTCGCAACAACTGTCTTTACCAAAACAAGTGCTAAAACAAGAGAAAAGAATCAGTCTTTTAGTCCATACATGGAGAGAAATCAGTGTTACATTGTACAGCAGCTCCATGAGGATGGGATGTGATAGTTTGCACAAGAGCCATTCCAGTGCATGTGAGACACTTCTGCTTTCAGGAGTACCCCACGCACACATGGAGTGAGAGAGACAACCACAAGTGGCCTGACAACATGCTTTAGAGAGCCCATATTATGCTTTTTTGAGTTTTATTTGCCCTTTCCCAAACTTAAGTATGTGGCCAATTTGAAACCAGCGTCCACAAAATCTTGCATTAGACTCAGTATTTACCCCCTTTTAATAGAAAGTTCTCAGTGTTGCTGGTAAATGTTCTTTTTGAATGTACAAGTAACCTACAAGCCAACTCCTGATACCTTTCACGCACTAATAAATTCTTAAAATCAGGTGTAGAGAGTTATAAAATAAAATGCCTCTAGTTTGTTCTGTACCAGTCAAGTTGTAACCATAATTTTATTTACCAGACAATCTTAATTACAACAAATTAGCATGTTATTCACTCACGTCACGTATTAACATATGACAGGAGTCAGTTAGTTCAGAATAAACTTTATTTATCTGGAACTAACCGACTCATGTCACATATTGATGTATGACGTGGGTCGGTTAGTTTCAGATAAACTTTATATTTCCGAAAAGTTGATGCGCTCAAAAAAAAGTCTAGGCAGCGTACTCTTAAACTGTGGTATTATTTTTTGATGGGATTTCTTGTAGGCGGAGAAAATACCCTTTGTATTTGGTACACTTCCCTGTTTGTGCTGGTTCTGCATCACAAACTTTTACAAATTGTGGCTTACTGAGGGAGAGGAGAGAACTTTCTACTGCATCTAATGTACTTAGGGGCCATATGGAGCTCATACAACCCCACTTCAAAAAAACTGAACTATCCCTTTAACTGCCCAATCACCACAGAGCAGATCAGTCGACCATTCAGAGCAGACTGGACCTTACATGGGGATGGGGCCTTAGAGTGACAGGAGCTCCAACAGAGCAACTTAGTCAGACTGAGAATACAAGTGGATCAGGGGTAGTCAGCATGGGTCCTTTAATATGAAACACTTAGTTGCATAAAATTTCCATTTTTTGTTCTTTCACATGGACACCTTTTTAAATAGAGCACACAGGAACACGTTATAAAACGATTTGTTTTTTTTCTTCCTCTTGTTTTTTTACAGAAGATGAGTTGCTGCTGTTTGACCTCCAGAGCCTCGCCACTCTGGCCACAGCACGTGCAATGGAGATGGGGACGCAAGGCAACAGCAGCTCGAGTTCAGGGCGACAATTCCCAGTCCGCCGGATCCTCAACTTACGCAGGAAATGCAGCTGGACACCTCGTAATGAACCAGTAAGACTGCAACTGTGTGCAATTATTTAATGTACTCCCCCTAAAATGTAAAAAAAAAACAACCCTGCTGCTTTTGATAGGGTCCCTCAATCCAAATCCAGTAGAAGATTTCACATAAACACATTACACTCATAAAGATCTGCCTCAAATGTACAAATAATAAAAAAAGGTTTACATGACATTTTTAGATGAACTTACCTGTCGTAGGTCAAGCAGCAGTTTGCGATTGGAGTACCTGAAGCAAAGAAGCCTTTGGACTCAATATACAGTTAGCTCTCCTCAGTACAAAGGTGGTATGCTCTTGTTTAGGTTGACCATGATCCATCTTACTCTGTTTTCAGATAAATAGACAGTAGATAAAGGCAGTATTCTCTCTGGAGGATGATGTTGATGGAAACTGAATTTAGAGGAAGTTAAAGTTTTAAATAATCGTTTGTCAAATCAGTGTTCTCATTGCCTGTGCAGCCTGTACAGTAACAACATAAACTTAGTAAATAAGCTAGTTTTCTCAAATCTTTAGAGAGATTTTTCACTCACACATCAATAATCCATCCCTTAGGTTTGCCCAGCAAAAGGTACCATGGACACCATGGGCGGTCCTGAGCTTGCCATGCGAGTGAAACTGGCTGAGCTTCAGCGTCGCTACAAAGAGAAACAGAAGGAGCTCGCCAAACTTCAGAGAAAGCACGACCATCAGTGAGTTTGACCTTTCTGTCCTTAGAGGTGGGCATTTTTTGGCCCAGGGTCATATGTGGCTCCTCTTCTAATTTAATGTGGCCCACAGGCAGATTTTGATATGTCAGAAAATCAAAATGGTGAGACAAACATGACAAAAATCTACAAAAACATTACAATAGAAGCCTTTTTTTTCCTTTGTTGAAGGTAGATTAGGTAGATATTAGGGCCTCTCTTGAAAGACACTCTTAAAAAAATGTTTGGTAGTTTTTACAGAGATCTCTTTTAGACCCTTTTTGTGTCTTTTATCGACTGCATGAATGTATTGTATGCTGCTATATGTAATTGGAGCGCCCAAGGCAAATTTCCACTTAAGTTGGACACTAAAAATTTATTCTTTTCTGTTGCATTCAATTTTAAGAAAAATATCTCAGATTTAGAAGTCTTAAATTCTGACTTTTCAGAGTCAAATTTAATCTTCAATTTGCCCAGTGCACTGTAGTGGACAAAGTTACCTTACTCAAATCAGTGCTTTCTTCTGAAGAATCACAAATTTATGGCAATGCTTCATAAAGTCTGTATGCTACTGATAATGAGATAATTAAGCACTAAAAAAAAGACAAGTACTTCCTTATTACTCAGTCCAAGCAAGTAGTATGTATTGATCAGGCTCTCAGCTGCAGTCATGGTATGATGACAAATGTTCTTCCATGCAAAAGGCTGATTTTTTTTTTTTCTTCTTTTTATTTAGTCTAAAATTTTCAGATCCATTTTTTTATTTATGGCTCTGTAAACCAAATAAATCTAAATTCTTTGTGTAAATTTACAGCTGTCAAAAGTTGACAAAAGTCAGTCTGGATTTTCATGTATAAACAATTAAAAAGTTTGTTTTTTTCTTGAAAATGTGTAGATTACTACTGTTATTATTATTATTAGTAGTAGTAGTATTAAAGACTGAATTTACCATATTAATTTCAGTTTGATGTGGATTCTTTTGTAAAATATTTTTAGTTTTGATTGTTTCTTAAAACCTTTTTTGTAGAGTATTATTGAATGAATTTGAATATAAAGTTATTTCGATAAAAACAATTCTATCAGCTTGTAAGTATGCTCTTATTGTATTGAAATAGTTGTTTAGGATATCAGTGTTTATGTGTTGAGCTAACTAAATGTGACATCAACAAATATAATAATTAGATCCTTCAGCAAAGAGAATTAAGTTTATATTGCCATCTTAATAACCAAAGTTTCCCATCCCTGCTTTGGCTCAAGGCTACTCTTTAATGATAATTCAAAAGTAAGACAAAATTCAACTTATACTCAGAGAGTTTTCAGTAGATTTAGGTTTGTATTCTCTGCTGGTCAAACCAGTTTAAGTTATGTGTAGCGTCTCTGTCTGCTCGTGTGTTTACATCTGCTTGTGTATGCAGGAAGGAGGAAACACCTCGCAGCCCAGCGCGACGAGGACCGGGGCGGCCAAGGAAGCGGAAACCCACCCTCACCACAGGTCCGGTGTCCTCGTCTGAGGGCCAAAGAAAAGTCAAGTGAGTATCACTCAGCTAATCTCCGCTGGCTGGCTGAAGTCCAGTCGTGCCTGATAAGCCCCTTTGTATCACTGGCATACAGGGACTGCCTCTCATTGGCATAAACAGGAAATGGGAGAACACAGCTGAACCATTCAAGAAAGTCCACTTGAGCCCTCTTCTAATCTTATCCACACTGGCGTTAATTGTATAACAGCATAATCACTGTCAGTTTTGTGTTTATTAATGCATATGTCTGATATATGGACCACACATACCTTAAAAACACTCATGCCCCTCATTAGGCTGCTAATCTTTAACCTCAGTGGCATTTCGGTTGTGCATGTTTGGCTTAGCTGCGCCGGGTTGCAGTGGGGAGCAGGCTGCTGGCCGGGGGGGATGACAGGCGGAGGATGTAATTAGAGTACTGTGAATTCTCCTGTAATCTGTCCCAGCAGCAGGAATGTGACACAGCACAGCCCAACAAGGTCACTGAGGGTCCAGAGGATAACACGGTGGTCAGACAGGCCGGGCACTCAGAGATAAGCTGACATTTAGAACGCAGTGTCCATGTATGTGACAGGGACCAAAAAAAAAAAAAACAGGAATATAGAGCAGAGCAGTATGCTTAAAAAAAGGGAAGTTGTGAGATTGAAGAGCATCCAGCAATAAGACTTTCTAGTCTGGGTATAATGTACCAATGGTGTCCAAAAAGGTGCAAGCATCAGCTCCTCCAGAACTGGGCTAACTTTTGTTGTTGGTGTTAGTTTAACATGTTTGGGGGATAAAGGGTTCCTGTCAGGCTTCATTTAGCCTTGTCATCAGGGTTTGGAAAGGCTTAGACCACAAAATGCCATCCTGCCGCATTCTCTTTCCTTCACTCCCTCAGACTGTTCATGTGGAGATGCTGGTCAAAAGGTTGTTTTTATAATTTATGACCAAATAAAAAATGGACATCTAAAGTGCATGTACACATTTAAGTTTCACTGGAATCCTGGGGTGCTGGTTTGGTGGAGTAGTAAGTAACCGGGCACAACCCACAATCCAGCCTGTGGCCAGTTTGCAGAGTGTCCTCCCCTACTCTTTCTCAACCCCTTTCACAAACCTATCCACAATCTCTCTCTCCAGTCAATAAAGGCACAAAAATGTTCAAAAAATAATCTTAAAAAAAAAGACACTTTCACTGGAATCCTTTAAAATCATACTTCTTACTTCCGGTTATGGCAGAGAGTTAGGCAAATGTGGAAACTCCAGCTTTGTTGCTAACTTTGATATTAATACAACTAAAATAATCCCAAACAACATAGAAAGTGTCACAACTTGAAAGTAGAGATATTCTGCAAACAAATGTCCCAGTCTTCACCTCCCTCCGAGGAAAGGAGGTAAGACAAACAAAAAATCCCTTAAGACCTGTCAGAGTCTGAACATGAAAATGGAGATGCGGCAGGGCAAACAGATGCAGGTAATACTGTCAATGCTGAAACCATGGAAACGCCATTCAATTTGGACATTTCAAAAGTCATTCACAGCATTAAACAAGAATCTAGCACACAAATGGATGGCATAATGATAGCGATTAAAGATGTTCAAGCTGACATGAAAGAATGTAATGGCCACATAACTGAGGCAGAGCACTGCATATCTTTAGACTAAGATGATATTAATAAACTACAAATCATATTTCTTCAAGCCACACTGAGGGCTCGCTCAGACTAGGGACTCTGCTGAGCCGAAGCATGTTTGTCCCTCATTGGCTTGCACTCAAAGCTCCAGCCACAACTGTGCCTGAGCAAGATTATGCCATCATGTGTCAAACAAGCAGTTTACTTAAGTGCCTTTTGCCCCCAATTTTTGGGGGCAAAAGGCACTTAAGGCACAGCCTGCCTGCACGGTGCTCTGTATGTACCGTGCAGCCCAGAGCAAATCGCCTCCAGTCTTCAACCAGTTGGTTTCCACAGTCTGCACCTTGATCCACGTGCACCTTTGATGCTAGCAGTGCACCTCCGCCCTGGTTCGCTGGCAGTACGTGTAGGTCTCTGAGCACTTTTAGATTATTAAAGAAAATCCCAGTCTGGCAAATGTTGCAAATTTATCTATATTGCAGTGTCAGTTTTCTGATATTGTTCAGCCCTATCACAGCTCATGGTGATAAAGATGAACATACTTCTGCCATCAAACTGCTACTCTTACAGTGCTTGTATTCTAGGAGATAGATGGTGGAAGAATTAGCCCAGCTGTAACAGACTTGACTACTAAGAAGACTCCTGTCTTTACCCTTCTGTATCTCTCTCACTCCATTCTTCTTTCTCTGCTGTTGTTCCTGGGCAGAGGTCCACATTGTTCCCAGCTGCCCCTCTGTGATGTCACCTCCACTCTCTTTCCACCCATGTACCCATGACCCCTTGCCTGGCCAAGCCCCGTCGGAATAGGGATGCTAATACTGGGTGACAATGACACCCAAATGAAAGGGTAGCGGCCAAGGCCCTACAGCAAAATGCAGGGGAGGGAGAGCGGGAGGGAAACATGGGGGTGGTAGGTTGTTCTGCAGGCCACGGTACAGTAAACTGCAGTCTGTTGTTGGAAAATTGAAGCCACAGCTCTGGAACTCTCAAGGCAGCCAGGGTGACCACCCTTTTGTTTCTGTAGACGTGTGCGTGCGATGCAGCACTGAATGACGAGACGCATTTGAGCGAGGAACAAGCAGACTGGGGACTGATTAGCCCCATGTTGTGTTACATGGCAGGGTTATGTAAAAGCATGTGCTGCACCTGCCACTCATACCACTACAAGAAGCTGACGCTGGGGGACTGTGATAGAGGGCAGTGGGTCAGTGGAGTAGTGTCCCAGACTTTCAGTGTTTTTTTTTCTTACCTTAAAGTGGGGAGCGTGCGTGTCAGTGTTTCAGCGTGCGATAAATTCAAGCCTGCCTGAGCATTTTATGCATCTGTGCAATTAGGGAAGTATGCAGCTGTGTGCTCATGAGCGTCTACACAGGCATTGTTTGTTTTTAGTGCATGCCTGTTTTTCCTGTGGGTAAAGCGCTGGAGTCCTTTGTGGTGCCGCTTTGATTGGGGGGAAGGCTGGAGAGAAGTGCCGCTCGCCAGAAAAACCCTGCTAATCAATTCTGTTTAATTAGTCACTGTATGCTCAGCCCCAACAGCCCCCCACAAAGGGGTGGGACTCTGTCATATTGTGTTTGTCAGCGGAGGAAGGCAAGCTGCGGCGGGATGTGCCTCACAGGGACAGCTCACACTCCACCGCCACCTCTGTCACTCTCCTGTCAGTCAGCGGGCAGACAGTCCCACTGCCCGACAATCGCCTTCATTCTTTTGTCGTCTGCTGGAGATGCATGCTGACACAATGTGATTACGAGGATACACGCAAAGAGAGCAGGAGCGCCGCCAGGAACTCCGGGCTGCATGATACAATGTAACAAAGGGGGCCCCTCCACCACATCTTAAACTATGCTTGCAGAATTTCTTTGATGAACCGAAATGACACAAATGCCCCAGTCAGTCTCAAAATAAAACATACTTTTTTAAATCCTGAAAGAAAGAAATCACCACAAGAGGACTACTTCTTCGGTAACATTAAGTTCTGAAGTCATGTTTAGGTCTACTTACAGCTAGCAATTTATCCACCAGTACCATACAATATCATGCAGCTCGTTTAAAAAGTATCAAAATGCAAGAGCCAAGTTTTTCAGTCTTCAGTCCATTAAAACCTTTTAAAAAAACGATGAAATAGAAATGTAATGCAGTGTACATTAATAATAAATTAACTCAATTTTTTATGCACCTTTAATCACCTTCAGGCTAATGGTGTGTTCCAGTTACCTCAGACTTGGGAATTACATCAAATCCCAGTTAGATGCATTCTAGTTACGAGCTGGTAAAGTTGGGGTCTGACTTAGTAGTAGACCAGTAGGAAATTTCGACCAAAGGTTGTGTTCCCAGTGACATATCTAATGTGCAGCTCGACATGCCAGATTTTCAAATGAGAAATTCTAATGGCATAAATGAACATCATACAGTAACTCTGAAGTGCTGTTGCCTCTTTAACTGAAAAGGTATGCTTTATTGTATTCTAGCTGTTTGTCACGATGGAGTTATGAGTGCACTTTTTTGAAATGGCAACAATTCTGTCATTTTTAATTTAGGCGACACACCATATCTAGAAAACAGTGACTGTATGCATGTGCACTAAAATTTCAGTTAATAGTCACACATGAATTGGCATGCTGCACGACAACCTATATGCACCTGCCACCTTAATAAAGCAGCAGAGAACTCTCTAGCACATTATATCTCTGCCTGTACACAGTTTTATCTGTGATTTTTTTTTTGTTTATCTCAGCCAATGCACATTTGCTGTCCAGTTCCTATGTGGGCTCAGGCTTTCAATATGGGTCTAAAGTTGATTATCTTAATAGCAATGTGGGCCAGATGTGTATGGTAAAAATCAAGGTAATATAGGATCCTAATTTTGAAGGTGATTGCACCCCATCCTTGCTCGTGAGCAACTAAGCCTTTCAAGAAAGTTCAGTTTATACCAAATCATGACACTCACCTGTTTCCTGTTCACCTGTTCATCTGTGTTTTGCTCCAAAAAGGTGATTTTTTTTTTTTGATTTTTTTTTTTTTAGCATTCTTCAACTTTCACAGTCTTTTGTTGCCCCTGTCCCAGCTTTTTGGAAGGTGTTGCAGGCATCACATTCATATAAATGAATATTTGAAAAAAAAAAAAATCTCCCTTGTAACTTCTCAGTCTCTCCCTCCATCCCCAATCCCGTGACATCCCAACTAGCCTTTTGCAAATCAAGGGAAAACACACTGCTCGGCTCTGCCCACCTCTGCTGCTTACTTGTTATTTTTTGTAACAAAAACGGCACTCCATAAAGTGTATTGACGAAACATTAAACCAACTTTTTTTGTGAACTTTGTCAAAATTAGAGAGAGAAACTGTTAATGGTAGACTGAAAGTGATTGTCGTGTTGTACAAAGTGGGAAAGACACTATAGCTTTTCTCCCTCATTTTGTGAATTTCATTAGCGAAACAATAACAGCTTTTTACTGTTTGGTAAATACAGTCAATTCAGTGCAGTCTTATTAAATACAGCCTACAATTTTTTTGGTTAAGCTTTGACTGAGATCCCTCAGGCAGCAGAATTTACAGGCTAAGTGTTAAACATTTTTAATTCTAATAAACTAATTGTTCAGCTTTTTTAGGACCCCTCCCAGTTATTAGCCTTTAGAGTCAGTGTTACTTTTCTTCCCCTTAAGGTGCCCCTGCAAATGAGACTTACATGCCAAAAGTGTGTTTGTATTTTGTCTTCTTAGGCTGACAAAACAAAGAACAACAAGCACATGTGATAACAACTTATATGAAAGCACTTGAACATAAACTTGCCAAAGACGCAACGTGAATTGTGCAATGAACTTTATATACTTCCTGCATACACCCTGCTTACTTGGTATTTGTGAGTGATTTCCCTGACAGTAAGCACACCAGGGGAGGGTAAGTTAATCTTTTGTTGAAGCATGGCCTGGCTCATGTTGGTGTGGTCTATGGGCAGCATTCCAGAGGGAAACTCAAGGGCATTTGAGGCGGTTTTGCTGGTGATGCTGTTCAGTGTAGAAGGGAAAAAGTGTGCCACAGTCGTATGAAAATGCAACTGCGGAGCTATGATATTCCCCGAGAACAATAGAGCTGCATACAAATGTGGTGCCTTCAAACCATTTACCGTATCTTTCAAAGCTAGGCAGTGCTTCAAGGGCTGCAGAGACACTCCCTAGATACAGCGTTAAGGCTTCTTATGCCACACTGCCCTCAAACAATCCCAGGTTCCTTGTTAGATCTCCTTTTTTTTCAAGGATGTGGTTCAGACAGAGGGCTCTCCATGTCCTTTTTTGTCATTCTGTTCATCAGACGGAGAAAGGAGAGTTATTAGATCCCACTGAGGGGTGACTCAACTCTGTTTTCCCTTGTGATGTCCTACCCTCTCTTCTCTTTAAAGCTATTCTCCTCTAATGAATGCCTCTCCCTTGTTTTGACTGGCAGGTCGATGGGGGCGGGGCTTGCCCTGTCGCCCGAGGACCTAGGAGGGGGCGTAGACAACCAGAGAAGGAAGAAGAGGCTGTCCAGTCGGGGCTTTGAGCGACTCAGCAGCACACAGGTCAGGGTCCCCTTGTCCTCCTCCCTTTTGTCCTTTATGCAGCCAGAAATGAAAAAGGACCACACTTTGTTTCTCTGCGTTTGATATGTTCCTTTGTTGCACACCATTTCTAATTAGGTGCTACCCTCAGGAGTCAAATCCTCTGCTCTCCATATTAATATCGTTTTTTTTTTTTTTATTTGGGGCTTCTACTATTCTTTATTCTTCTCTGTGTGTGAGCAGAAAAGAGCCCTCTCTCCATGACGTTCTGATGCTCCTGCGGCCGCTGTGACCGCGAGTGTAACCGGCTCTCTCTCATCTCTCTCTGTTACAGCAGATAAAAGCACAGGGCTGCAGAAAAAGCAGTCTTCACAGCATGCTCAGCTCCAAGCTGGCCAGTGATGTGACTCAGCTCAAACAGAAAGCTCATGCTAAAAAGAATCTCCCAGGGACGGGCTCCAGGGACAAGGAGCTTTCGCCCTGTAACTCCAACCCCAAGCACAGACACAGGAGCCAGGGCACGAGCAAAGCCGAGTCCAGGCTGGAGTCTGGGGGACAGAGTGACACAGGTAGACCCTGACAATAATGATACTGATAGTCCCTGATGCAGCTTTGTTGTCTGAAAACCTTTGTACCGTCCTCTTTATTACACTCGAGGTCCCTGTAGCCATAGACATGTACAAAAAGACGCCACATTGACCGGCTGGGTGGTACATTTATATCACATCCCTCAATAAAAGTAGACAGGAATATTATGTGTTTTCTTAATTAATAGCGGTTATATAACATTTTCCTCAATCAAATGAATTGTTAGATCAATGCAATGATGTACCGTATTTCCTTAAATAGAGACCAGGGGTCAGTTAGCAACCTGGCCCTGGATTATACCAGGGTCCAGGACCGCACAAGCAAATAATGGCCAGCTTGCATTTATTTGGTGTATAATCAGAGGCTGATATTGGATTGGATTGGATTGGATAATCTTTATTTCGAACATAGCAATTATAAATAATAATAACAATAATTCCTGGGGTTTCAATTGGGCTCTTGCACAGCTTGCAGCTGAGGCTCGGGCCCTAAATATTAAAGTTAAAAAAAAAAAGACAGACAAACAACAACAACAAAAAATGAAAACATTATTTACAGAAACTCTTCAAATATTAATGCTGTTTGATGTTCGAACGGAGTAGGAAGAAGTTAAGCTTATCTTGTCCTACCCCATTTTTTCATTGTTGTATTACGTAATCACTAATCAATGAGCAACACATATGCTTACTCCTTTGTATTTTTGTTGAACAGAGCAGCTTTTAAGGCTTTTCGCCGATCATCTTTTTTTTTTTATTTGGTAGTCACATATAATGCTAACCTTGCAGTGCAGCTGGATCTGCTTGATTCATTGTCTGTAATCAGACAGATCCATTTTTCCAAGCTCTAATGTACAACGATTGTGCTGGGCCCAAGCAGAAATGCTTAATCTCATCCTTTGAGGCAGGAAGAGTTGGGAGCTACAAGCAAGACCACAGCAGGAAGTCACTACAGAGATTAGTATGAATGCTAACAGCTTCAGTAGCATTTTAATCAGATCCGAACCACATTTCTTTATTAAATAGAGAACAAACAACAACACTTAAAGCACTTCTTGCTAGAAAGGATATTCTCACTCCACTTCTGGCATGTTTTGGGGAGTTTGTTTGAAGAAGTGGCTAAATCTTTGTACCTTATACTAAGTAGCACCTTCCTACTAAGTTATCTGACTAGTCCATAATATATGTGATTTACATGCATTATCAGTGCAGCATCTACGTATTGATGTCTGTGTCTCCAGCTGTTTCTAACATAGGTTTCTGATCGTTCTCAGCAGCCAGTGCCGACAGCGGTACCCAAGAGACCTGGACGGGACTGGTGCGCCGTGGACGTAAAAAGGGATCCAACTCACAAGGTTCTTCTCGTCTGAGTCAGTCCAGAGCGAGAGTTCAAGAGGGAGAGAGCTCAGCTGCAGAGAGTGACTCCTCTGATCAAGGTGAGGAAGTGAGAAGTGAGATACGGTTGGGATGAGTCACATGGAGTGAAATGTAAAGAGGTGAATATAACAGGCTACAGAGACATAAAATAGTGAAGAGGTGATAAGGGGGGAGAGGCAAAGAGTATCTGTCATGTGATCCAATGCAATGCCATGGGATGCAATACTATATGATACATTACAGTGCTGTGTTATACATTATAGTTCAATACAATATGATGTGTAACAATGGAGTATAAACACAACAATATGTATATTACAATAAAACTTGATAAAATATGTTACGATACACAACAGCTCATACAAACTGATAGTTAATGAAGTGGTAGCAAACATTACATTGAAATAAGATAAAATATAACTTAATATAATATGATATAATATAGGTCGGCATGTTGGCGCAGCAGGTAGAGCATGTACCTTACAGCAAGATGGTTGATCCCGGGATCATTCAGGGCTTTTCTGTGTGGATTTTGCACGTTCTTCCTGTGCATGCATGGGTTTTCTCCGGGTACATTTTCTTCCTCCCACAGACCAAAAACATGCTCATTAGGTCAATTGGTGGCTCTAAATTGCCCTTAGGTATGAGTGTGAGCATGAATGGCTGTCTGTCTCTCGATATGGCCATGTGATTGGATGGGGACCAGTTCAGTGTGTTCCCCACCTATTGCCCAAAGTCAGTTGGATAGGATCCAGCCACACCCCCACACCCCCGGAAGGAATCAGCAGAATAGATAATGGATGGATGACATAATAGAGGAGTGGAGGGGTAGTGCAGCAGGTAGTGCCAACCCCTCATACCAAGGAGGTTGCTGGTTCCAACCCGTGTTGGTCTCGGCCTTTCTGTGTAGATTTTGCATGTTCTCCCCGTGCATGCGTGGGTTTTCTCCGGGCACATTCTCTTTCTCCCACAGACCAAAAACCTGCTCATTACAATTACTGGTGACTGCAAATCTCCCTTAGGTGTGGGTGAGTGTTTGCCTGGTTGTCCGTCTCTCTATGTGGCCCTACGATCACCTGGCCACAGGTTCAGAGCGTACCCCACCTCCCCACCCAATGTCAGCCAGGATAGGCTCCAGCCCCCCGTGACCCTGAAAGGGATGAGCGTTAAGATGAAGGATGATCGGATAGAATGATAGTTCGCCACAGACGTTTCAGTGAGAAAGTACAAGATTTTGAACTCACGTTTCATGTTAATGTTAATCTTGTCCCAGTCTCATTAGCTGAATCTGCTAACTTCACTCCCACTCTCACATGGCTTTGTTTACTTCCCATATACAAGTCTGTGCCAACATGACAACAGGTCAACACAAGACAACAGAGAAACAGGAACTATTCTCTTTGGGTCATCAACAGCAACAGGGACAGTGATACAGGGCCCTCTTTTGTTCAGTAAAGATGTACTTTTGTGAAAAAGTAACTAATAACGGATTACCTGACTTGCAATCTTAGGTGTTACATTACTTATTTCATGAAAAAATAATCTGTATACTCAAACAGATTACTTTGTAACATGCTAACCCCAACACTTTCAGTACAGTACAAAATAGATCCATGTGATACAACATTGATTGATTTATTGTTTATTGTTTTATTGTTGTGTCTCATGATTGCAAGTTTTTGTTGAAAGAGAACAAAAATTCTGAATATTCAAAGAAATAAAAGACTGTGGCAAAGTATGAGTCAGGGCTGCAGTGCATGACCTACATTTTCCCTGTTTCGTGATAAAAATAAAAGGCCCTTTAACATACAATATGCATGACCAACCAGATATCGCCAACACAGTGAATCAGGTATCGTCCTTAGATGCCAGCATCAGCCCGCTCTGCCTTTTGTTAACTGTTGAATCACTTAAAAAGTCATCAGAGGTAAGCTAATATGTGTTGATGAATGTCAGGGGTGTGCGTGGACATTCGACACCTCAGTGATCGGCCTTGTTGGCTGGTCCGGGGCTGGATGTTCAGGCACAGCTGTGGACACTTGCCTGTGAGCAGCCTTGACAGCACTGGAGACTCACAGGCTGGGTCAAAGAGCCGTTTGAGAAAGTGCAGTGACAACACATGCACATAAACTCGCTCTTACACTCCATTCCACATTTACCCCCGTAGCATGTGGGCTAGCACCAGGAAATACCACTGAGGCAAGGCACTTCATATATAATTTCGATGATCGGCAAATGTTTACTTAAATGTTCATGAAGTGCCTGTGAAATGATGGAAAAAATCAAACAACTTCACAGGGTGGTATTTACTGGGATGGTAATTTTAGGACAGTTATGATTCAAAAGCCACTTCAAATTCTTTAAAAAGTTGAAATAACCCCCTCTAACTTATTTTCCTGCTTCCTATGCAAACAAACACAGAACCACACTGACTTGATTATGCTCTAAAAACACAAAATCATGATAAAAGACCATTGATATCATGAGAAACAGATGGACTGTGATGTTTTTTTATGGCTCAAACATAGAGACAACAGATCTGTACATTACAACCATTACTGCCTACATACTGACTAGTATGACTGGTGGCCCTCTACCTCTCTGTCTCTGCCATTCAACTGACATTTCCCATCTTATGTCCGCAACTGCTTCGTTGTGTCTGTGTTCCAAAGCAGGGTAAATTTCTATATAGTACATTAAAACAAAGAAAAAAAAAAAAGAAAACAGTCTGTTTGCTAAAATGGAAACTTCTATAAAGACTTGCTCAGTAAAGTAGATCATATGATTGTTTATTTAGTAGACAGCACCACTTAAATTACTTGTTTCTCAGGTTAAGAACTTTTTTTTCCATCCATATCGGCAATTTGTAACGCTACAGTTGTGCCCTCTAGCACGTGTTCTTCTTTTGGTATTTAATGGCAGCTGGTAAATAGTCTTTTTATGTGTGCACTGCTATTGTTGAGGTAATAATACTCAACAAACAAGAGCCATTAAAATAGATGAATTAAAAACTAAATTCTAAACACAAAGTATTTAAGATCCACCACCAGGGGGCTCACAACCAAAACAGTAAAGACCGACATGCTGTCAGCTTTGCCTAAGTCCTCTGCTTACTTGTTGCTTCGACTATGATTGTCAGAAAATATTGATACCCTGATATATTGCAATATTTTCTGCCGCCATACTGCAACAGTAATTTACAGCTTAATATAAATATTTCATTGGGTATAATAATCCCTAGAAATTACAGACATTTACGTTGTGTTATAGTTCAGTGAATTTTTATCGCTGAGACACATAATAAAGTTTATCTCTGTTGCAGGAATAATGCTTAATAACAATAACAATGATGTAAAATCGTATTTCTTTAAAATGATACTGTGGGTCCTAAAAACTAAAGACATTTCTAAAAAATAGACTTTTTTTTGTTTTTTAAAAGGTGACATTTTGCCTTGCTTATGGCAGTGCAGTGTATTGTGATATATCATATTGCCACTCCTGTTTTCTCATTATATATCATACTGCCAGGTTCCTGCCAGTACCATCCAGTAGTTTGGACTTAAAGTTCTTTTTTAATAAAACACCATAAACCAATGATTATGTTCAGTGGACAAATTTCAGGTTGAGGACGAAAAGTGTGTAAAAGTGGACTCCCTGGTTTTTACGGTGAATGCTGAGACATCTGGAATTTGTTGCAGAGTGAACCAGGGAGTCAACTGTTAACAGCTTTTCTTCCCTGTTATGTGAAATTCCCCCACAAAATGTAAACTTTGGTTTACTGTTTAATAAACACACTTTGTGGACAGCAGTTTTTGTTATGATGAGTCCTTCATTTAAAACAAGAAGTAGACTGTGGAGCTGGGCAGAGGTGACACTCCACTCAACTTGGAAACATGTAGTTTGGCCAATGCTTAACAGGTGTTGCTAGCATCTCTTTGTGTAGCAGCCCCTAAAGTAACGTCTAATGTTTTGATGGGAATGATAAACATGCTGTGCCTGTCATGGTTGTTCAGTCACTTCTTTCACCATTAAAAGACAAGTACTTCACAGCTTAAGAATCGAGAGTTTCTCTACATTTGAAAACTTAAGGGAATGTTTGACGTTCTATAAATGCACAACTAAAAATATGTCTAACATAGAATTAGTCATTTTTGTAATTACTTTAGACAATTCAGTTTCCAATTTTGTGAAATGTCTACAATTATAATCTTTAAGATGAGGTAAAGGTCACATGAAGTCTTTTCAGATATTAAAAATCTTTTTCTACCCCCATTATTGACTTACTTTGAAATAAGTAAGTAAATTCAACTTGTAGTTCACAAGTAGTTCCAGTTCAAGTCTCTCTGTATTTTTTATTTTCTGCTTTCTTACCCTTCCTTGGTCCTTCAGACGATGAAGAAGAGGAAGGCAGTTATGATACAGATGAAGGTCAAGACTACAAAACCCAGCCCCAGAGAGACGTCCCTTCTAGCTCCTCCATGACTGGTCCCAGTCCCTCATCCGTTGTAAAGCTGGAGGCCAATCAGAAAGCCAGGAACAAGAAACAGAGACAGGAGCTTTATGGTGAGTCTGTCCCCTGAAACTGATTCATAAGTCAACAAAGCGGCCCCACATGTTTTCATTGGAGGCATCTGTTTTGTGTTTCTCCTCCTGCCTTGTTTGCTTTGTCTAAATCTGTTTCTCTAATTGAACTGCACAGGTTCCCAGAGTCTGTCCGGAGCAGAAGGGGAGGTCAAAGTGAGAAAGAAGCCCCCCTGTAGGCTGGGCTTGGCTACTGCACCCAAAAACCACCATGAAGAATACCGGGCTGAAGGCGTTAGAAGGCCGTGTGTGCCGAGGTCTAAGGAGCCACGATGGGGGAGCCTCGGGACCAGAGGCAGCCGCTACAGGAGAACCATGGGATTGGCCACCTTCCCAACGACCAGTGAGAGGCTCAAGAGGGCGACTCGCAAGAGCACTATGTTGAGAGGAGCAATCAATAAGGTCAGCAGAGATGTTTTTATACAAATTCCAAATAGTAACTTTTCTGCAAACATGTATCATATCTGTGACCCCCTCCCAGCTTCACCCATCAACATTTTTGTCTACAGACTTGTAATAAGATATGTTCCAAGCTGTGTAGATCCATATTGCTAAGATCTGCTTACTTGTTTTCTTCAATTGAGTTTTTTTGTTAGACTTAAACTCCACAAGTTTTATTTAACAGACTGCATACCACTGTTTTTATTTAATGCATGGTTTCGAAACAATGAGGGAGAAAAGCTTTTAAAATGTTGTGCTGCCTCTCTGATTTTGTTGACAGCTATTTGAGTGGCTCAGATTGACAGCACCACTTTTTAACAGCTTGTCCCTCGTATTTTGTGAATTATGTCCATGAGACAAAAACGCTGTTGTAATTTGTTCGAACACTTAGGCACTCATATGTTAAGTGTCTTCAAAAACAAACAAACACACGATGCAAAACAAAACAAATGGGGCGTCAGTGGTGCAGTCTGATAGTGCACTTGGTTGGTAATCAGAAGGTCAAAGCCTAGACTAGAAAAACGTTATATAAGCTCAAATCCATTTACCAAATAAATTAAGAATTAAAAGTGCTCTGAGAGCATAAACCTCTGCCGATGCATTTCTGACAGTGTTAGCTGAGTTATTAGTGAAAATGTGGAAAACTGCCCTATCACACATGTTAACAAATCCTTAAAAAACTCCTGGATCCATATCCGAATTCATACCACCACTAAAATCTAACCACTTCCCCCTTGTGTCACAACCAACACTTCCTAAAAATTTAATCAGAATCTATCGTGAACTTTCTGAGTTATTAGCAAAAATGTGCAGTCATGCAATGTTAACAAGTCCTTTTAAAATATCCTTAATCTGCATCTGTGTTCAAATCACCACCGAAATCTAGTCACTTCTTCTTTGCACCATGACCGACACTCCCTGAAAATTGAAAATAAACAGACAAAAGATAGCAAAAGCCTATCCTACTTGGTGGAGGTAAAAACAAAGTATGCAGTAGGGGCAGAGGGGGTGAGCAGTGTCTCCATGTGACTTGGAAATCTCTGCAGGGTTTGCATCATTCCACAATGTTCTCATTTGTTGAAATGAGCATGAAAACAGCTTGAACTTACTCACAAATTAGAACGATGCATAAAGTTTGTCTAAGTGCACACTTACTAAGTCTAGTTGCATCACACCATGCTTAAGCACAATTACCCCCTCACTCCTGTTTCCCACTGGCCTGCACTCACACTGTACCAGCAGCAACAAGGCCTTTGCAATAACATCATTATACTGCATGACAATACATTGTTCACTGCTTACAACAAGTGACTGAAACTTTTTTGATTCTGCAGCTTCTTTTATGTCACTTTGATTAAATTTACCCTCTGACACACCGTCACTGTTTATTTTTTTGTTGTGAGGAGTGTTTTTGTTCACGATGCTGCATGCAAAAATGGTAAAGGTATAAACAGCTAAAAATTCCAAATGTATATCATTATTGATATAAGTAAAATACGTTTATAAAAATTTATAAATTTAAAGACTTAAGATGTCTGTAGAATAAAATTAGCGATAGACTGTATGCTTGTGTTATCCAAATTTGTTTGTTGTGTCAAATTTGGTATCAACTAAAGTAAGTTTTTAAGTTTTGTGTGTTCTCAAAAAAGCATAATGCTTTGAATTACTTTCAAAATATTTCTAAAAGTATGAATAAATGTGTTTGGTAAATGAGAAATGAAGTGCAAATCAAGGTTCTGAGGTCATTTTGATGAATATTTTGATGAAAAATGCTTTCAAAGTACTATGAGAAATGCTATGAACTTTAAGAGTCTGCACCTTTGTTTTCCTTTTTTAAATTTTAAAAATTATTTCAAATAATCATGATTGATGATATTTCACAGTCTTAAATATTATGAAACGGATCTGACAGAATTACTGACATTAATCATCACTGTGTAAACTGAGACTTATTTAACTTTCCGCAAATAAAGCATTTATTTTGGAGTGTAGCAGTTTTAATATTTTGCCTTTTTCTCGTGGTTCCTTGGAGAACTAAGATATTTCACATTTTTCACATATTTTTTCCCACAGCTTTAAAATATGCAACTAAATCAGACATTTCATACCTCAGTAATCCAACAAGGCTGAAAAATTCCGGAAGGGACTGATTATACTGGATCAGCAAAATATCTGTATTCATAGTTCCATGTACTTTCTCTGCTGTTCTGGTCTTGAAAAGTGATCCACTCACTATCATTCCTCATGTCGTCTTTAATAGCGGAGAAGTTGCTGGTCAGTAGGAGCCCCATCTTCACAGACCGAGGAGGTCAGCAGGGGACGAAGGAGCAGCGACCAGCAGGTACCACCTACAGACGGCCTACAAACCTGGCACATGCAAACCAGCAAACAGAATCCAGCTCCACAAAACAGCCACCTGTCATGCATTATACAAACAATTCTGGTGGTGTTTCACTGTCCCAGATTTCCCACCCAAAGGAGCGATACTGTAGAACTATTAAAAGTATTTAGCGCATCGCACATAGCCCGACCTCCTGCTGAGTAATCTAAGGGGAGGCGAGGATGGAAGAGGAGACGCGGGGATGGGGGGTGAAGCTCACACCTGCTGGAGTGACAGAGTGAAGAAATGTTTAACTTCTGATAGGAAACGGTGCAGGCACTGATGTCCCCCGCAGTTAATCACTACTTTTAATAGCTCACCAAACATTTTCTCTTTCTTAATCACACCTTCTATCTCCAAGTTTATTTCCTATTCATTCCTCCATCCGCTCATTCCTCTGTACTCCCCGTCTGTTCTCCTCCACAGCCAAAAGGACGAGCAGTGAGCCGGCTGCTGGAGAGCTTTGCTGCCGATGAGGGCTTTCAGATGGATGGGAGCAGCTTCTCAGAGGAGGAGGAGGACAGCAAGCGTTCTTACAGCAACAAGAGCCCTGAAGGTAATGATAACACTGGATATCTTTCAGCAGTGTTTCAAGCAGCAGATAAGCCTCCTCTCCACTGCATGTTACTGCTTTGGTTTCTATTGGCAAAAGTCATGGAGAGTATCTGGTTCTGCTTTTAGCAGCCCATTGGCAGAGAATCCAAGCCTGTTGAATTACTACAAAGCCACATGAAAATCAGAATCAGAAACACTTTCATAATCCCCAAGGGTATATGTGGTTAGATAAGTTGCTTTTATACATAGAAGTAAGAAAAATCAAGATATAGACATTAAAATAAGACACAAGTGTAACTTTGAGTCAGAATAAGCAAAAAAATGGCCAAGGGCGGAATATTATAAGAAATAACAGTAATAATACATTATGAAAGAAAAATACAATGATAATGTAAATAAAATAAAATAAATGTACAATTTGAGTTTTCAACAGAGTAAGTGACATTTAGGCCCTGTCCACATGGGGACTTAAGTATTTTCGTATTGAATAGTTCTCATTGTTTTAAGAAATGTGTCCATCCACATGAAAATATTAAAAACCCTGTAGTACATACGCCAGGCCTGTAAATGGCGCTGTAACACTGCTGCAGACATAGATCAAAACCAGAGGAGACCTGAAGCATACGCATACATCATGAGAAATGTCAGCAAATACCGGTGTGTGCTGTTCTCCGTGTCCACTTGTTGCTCGTGGTGCTTGTAGAGGAGCTGAAGATTTTGCTGAAAAAGCCACGTAGACACGGAAGCACAAGGCCAGAGTTTTCTGATATATTCTCCTCTGGGACCCGTTCTCAAAGGTGTTCTCCTGTGTTTGGCCAGCATGTTGAGGGCGGTGCGAGTCGTGTGGTGCAGAAATGTAACAAATTAATCTGTATTCACTGATGAATAACCTGCATTACTGTGGCCACAAATGCATTTTTGGTCCAAAAATATCAACTGGTAGTGCCGTATATCAACATTAAAATCTGGCATTTTAATGAGATTTTTCTACCAGTTTGGTATTTCACTTCTTAAATAGTTCTTACCCTGATGCTTGTGATGTGACCATTGGTTTAGGGACTTACGTGTAGGACAGTCAAACATTCACACACAGTCGCACCCAAGAGCAATTTTATTTCTGAGCTAAATGTGGTTCATCACTGCTTAGTCGAGTGCTTAGAAGTGAGTATAACCTGACAACCTATGATCAAATTGCTGTGTTTATGAGATAATTGTTTACTAGCAGCAGGGATTTGATGGTCTAGAGGGAGTTTTTAACAGAGTTTTGGTCTGTATGGGTAAAAAAACCCAGAAAGAATCAGTTAAACAGACGGATAATTTATTCAGTTATCCAGCTGGATCAGTGCTACCCATGTGGAAATCTGCAATGGTTTCTGTGGGGGGAAAATGAAAAATTAATAGTGATTTCTGTTTTTGATTTGTTTTTATGCAGCTCCCAACTGTGTCCTGACCAAAGAACTACTAACAGACGGCCTGAAGGTGCTGATCTCCAAGGAGGATGAGCTTCTGTACGCTGCCAGGGTCCACACGTTGGAGATCCCAGACATGTAAGCACATAAAAAGCGGTTTAAATGATTACCCTTAATCTTTTTAAATGGACATATTAGCAAACACTTTCTTTGTAACTGCTTTAGACATATCCCAATCAGAAAAATATCAGGGCAAGGTTGAATTCAGTTCAAATCTGAAATTACAGCTGCATGTTCATGGATTGTTCCAGTGTTTTCTCAGCACATGGACTAAAACGGAGTAAACACTCTGCAGAGTGGCATCTCTTTGTAGAGGCTGAGGCGTGTTTGAAAAAGTGATGTGGAATCAAATCAATGAACAATCCTGGAGGCTAACACATTTGTTCTGATGTCAACCCACCATCCAGAAATCATGCCAACACGATTTACCTGGCTGTGCATCCTAACAGCCATGAAAAGAGACACATGAAAGTACTGACGTTATCACTAGTATCCAAATTTATCCTCTCATATCCCTCCCCATGTCTTCAGGTCTTTCTTTCTTACATTACCAGCCCACATCGTCCCATACCGAGCTCTGAGTATCAATACAGCGTCTTTGGCTCAGGGATCATAAAGACTCTATAACAGCACTAGAGTGGGAGTAACACATGACATGGAAGTCAGGCAAACACAACACAAGCTTCTGAAAATAGCCTCATGTGTTTTTCTTCCTCTTCTCTGTTTTTTTTGTCTCGTTAGCTTTAGCATTGTCATCGATGGAGAAAGAGGAAACCGCCCAAGAATCTACTCACTAGAGCAGCTGCTGAGAGAAGCTGTAAGTTTGACCCAATGCATTTAATTTTTCACATTTGTGTTCTTCTCAGTCACCAGTGCATCACTTTATTGCCCACCAGTGGCCTCTATCAGTCCACTTCCTTTCTCTCTGATACCCACCCTAGCCTGCCACTAAGGGTCAGGGAGTCCATCTAAACCTCTTATGTGAATATGAGCATATGGGGGTCAGGACCTCTGGGTTTATGTGTATGAGTGTCTCAGGATGTCCGTTAAGCCCAGCTCTTTGTGTGGGTAAGATAATCCGACTAACACCTGGATCCATTCTTGTTTTTTGGTTTAAATAGCTGATGACGCTGACTGTAAATCCCATTTGGTGCCAAGTGAGGGGGTTGTTTACAGGCTAAGAATGAAATCAGAGATAATAGTCACTTTAAAGGACTAGGTTAGCTAATTAATCCTGAGGTGGTCCAAATGTACAGGGCTGTTCAGCTATGCCACAACACACTTGTTCACCTACTTCATGGTGTCAGTTTAACCTGGAGTGTTGGGCATTTTTAAAAATACATCTCCTCTTTTACTGCATTTTAGCTGTCTCTCAGATTTATGTTTAAATTAAGGTCTATAATAGCTATTCATTTAACTGGACATAAATGGATTATAAAAAAACATAGCTAACTGGAATTAATGTGTTTTCAGCCATTATGGGATTCCTACTGTGCTTGCACCAAATGATGTCTTTAGTGTTAACTGGAGCAGATGATATCTGCACCTTGTTTTACTGTTTTCTGTGGACCAATAGAAGCTGGGTCATCGCATTGACTGTAGAAAGAATTGCACACAGCCATGTGTCGTCAGATGTTGGATTATCAAAAGAGGCTTTGGAAAATTGAGATGGCTGTACACGCCATCTCAACTGAACTGTGTTTTTCAAGATCTAAATCGCAATTTCATGAAAGCATTCAGGTTTATACCTTAAATAATAAAGTGATGTAAACACCTTGGTTTCTTCTTTGAAGAACATCTGTCTTTTAGCCAGCATTTTGACTGTCTGACAACAATACTCAGGGTGAATCTGGGTTGCTTGAATCAGTAAGAGACTGACTCAAGCAACTTTTATGTCTGTAATTGGTTATGTTGATACCCTTTACTTGCATGCTACCTCATCCTCACTGAAAATGTTGGACTCCGTTTACCATGCTGCTTTGTGTTTTGTCTCTTGTCTTGTTTTTTAGCAACCGTCATTGTGTCTTGTATGAGAAAGTAGGCTGGTTTTCTTTGCATTGGTTCATCTTTCTCTATTAGGCTGTACCTCATAAACTACCTTCTTATTTATGTTCTTTGCTGACTCAAAAAAATTGTCAGTAGCTTTAACCTTAGGTCTCCTGGATTTACAGATACAGCCACTTTAAACTTCTCCACTTTCCCTGATAGGGTCTTGGCAGATTGTGGTTTCAGGTTTGCTTTCTGCTGATTAGTCAGCTACTCTAATAACTAAGGAAAAGGCTGAGGCTATATAATCTTGTGAGGGAAGCATCATCACAAGGCAACACCCTGCAAATGCATAAATGCCGATGTTTCAGTGGCATTCAGTACAGCCCTAGAGAGGTGTGGTAGACTCCCAGTGACTGGTAACTGACTGGAATTTGGCAGGCAGCTGGCTGGGAGGGGAAATTGAAATGGCTTGATCTATGTTATGTTTAAGATTTGTTGAACTTGCTTTGTCTTTGGTAAAAGAGCTTTTTATGTTTTTGCTCCATCATCTTGGTCTGACCTTCAAATCCAACTTGAACTAGACCATTGTAAAAGTGTTGGAGATTTTAAAACCAAAATTAAGGATCATTTGAATAGTGTATGCACGTGGTTTACTGCTGATTGTGAAATCCTTTTTTTGTGTGTGAAACGTCCTTTGTTTTGGCCAGGACTCCCTTGTAAAAGAGATTTTTGTATCTCAATGGAAAATGCTCCTGGTTAAATAAAGATGAAAAAAACTTTAGATCAACCTACTCACAGACAGAGAGGCAGAGTTGAGCTCTGCTCAGAGTTGTTGCCACATCAATCATGTCTCGAATTTTCAAATCAGGACATCCTCAAGAAGAACAAGAAGTGCTATATAAAAGAGCTCTGTTTGTGTTGAAGAGATGGTTTTTGATTAAAATAAACAGCAAAACGAAGGCCATGCTAATAGCTCTGGATACACCTTTGCTCCTAAAATTGCTCATAAATCACCAAAGATCATTGGGAATATAAATTTTAAATGTCTTTTCTCACTGTTGTGGGATCAGCCCTGTGATTTTACTTAAAGACATTTGTTCATCCATTATATAAATTCATACATTTAATAATGAACTTGTCCTGTTATGGTCCTGAATTGTGAATTTCTTCATTCTGTGTTTCATGAGTGACCACTTATCTTTGCCCTAAACTTAAATGAAATTAGCACCATCTGGTCTGTCAGATATATAAGCAAAAGAAAGTGAAATTTGACGCATTTATCTTTGTCTTTGTCAGTGGGAAATAGCTTCATTTCAGCCCATAATTTGATGTATATTCATGTCTTAACATTAATTTCTTCTTATTAAGCTTTCCACTTAAATTTTGAAAACACATCTCTGCTCAGTCACATCACTTCCTTGCCTTCATTCAGCATCCTGTCAGTCAGATCTCCAGGGTAACGGCTGTTCTGCCACCCGATTGGTAAGCTGTTGAGACATTGCGACACCTCAGGGGATTCTGGGTAATAGCCTTTAGCAAAGTGTGTTCTGGTACACGCTTGCCGAAAGACTTTATGGTCTTGTGCTTCTTCGCGGGAGCCAGTATTTTGAGTTCACAAGGGCAAAAGCGTGGATAATGGGACAAGGCCAGTGTATACAGAGCTGTTGACAATGTGGCGCAAAGCAGTGCTGAACTGACCAATCACCCCAGAGTTGATCAGTAAACCAGTCACAGTGAACTGGGTCCCTTGTGACTTAGCTCCAGATATTTTAGATTAGATTAGTTTAGATTAGATAGTACTTTATTAATCCCTTTGGAAAACTCCTCAGGGAAATTAGAATTCCAATAGCAGTTACAAATAAAAAAGATAGATACAAACAAAAATGTAAATAAAAACAAATATTAACAGAAAAAAAAACAAAATGAATAAATACAAAATATTAATAATAAAATAAAATAAAATAAATAAATTTAAAAAATAAAAGAGAATAAAGCTGAAATTGGGGTATCAAGTTGAGCGCTAGTATGACGCTTTGGTTCCTTAACTTAATTACGAGGAGTACAGAAGTTTGTTCACATTCATTTATGTTCAAAAAGCTCTCTGCTTTTCACATACAGTTCTCCTGATCCAGCTGTATTCTCTCACTGTCTTTGAATGCATAATAAAACACATTATTCAATCTTACTCCTTCAAATGTTCTTCAATTTCAAGTACTTTTTTTTACTTTTAGTTTCAATTCATGGTTTTCTTTGGTTATTTTTCAAAGGACCATTTGCTGCTATAGATCGTAGCCGTCCAGTTAGTTTAAGTTTCTATCTGCTGGTTTGTCTCTTTCTTTTTACATCATGTTAGCTCTTCATGCTGATCAATGTCTGATGAGTCTGAGCAAAAATAAATGAGTGAGCAGGCTTTGAAGTGAACTGAGTTTTCCCACAGAGCTTTCATCTTGTGCCATTTTCTAATTACTGCAGCAGTTCTATAGCAAGCTTGTTGTAACTTCAGTCTTATCTAAACATTTTTCAGACAGCAGCTGCTTCAATATTATACCACACTTCCTTGTCTTTAAATTAGTCCAAGAGCCTTTTATTTCCCTCTGATACCAATACCCAGATTTTTCAGTGTGTCTTTTCCCCCTTCCCAATGCACACAAACACCCACATCCACACCTCATCAGTCAAAGGGTCCCTCGCCATGGCAACAGTAAATGAAAGCAACCTGAAAGAGCCCCCAGTGAGTGGCGGATGCTGGGGCTGCCTGCATTGTTGGAGGGAGGATCTGGCAACCTGCAATCACAAGCCCTCCATTCAGGCCCTCTTTAGTATTACTCAGCAAGTCAGGATTTACTGCATCATGGCTTCCGTTCTTTTCAGCCCTGACTGGCACATTGGCATGAGATAAGTGCCGCTTGGAAACGTGGCACAGTCACTGCCCATGCACAATGCTCCGTGGCCCCGCACTGTTTGCATGTGTGTGTGTGAGTGCACGCTCGTGTTTGTGTGCGTGCAGCTTGTAATGAATCTTATTATGTTTTGGGTTTGGCCTTCAGGTCCTGGATGTCCGTCCAGAGTCGGAGTCAATGCTCAGTGAAGGAACCAGGGTGTGTGCTTACTGGAGTGAACGCTCACGCTGCTTATACCCAGGCTATGTTCGCAGAGGTGAGTCATCAGCCTCTTCCCTGAAAAAAACTCAAAGCTAAGCCTGTCTGTTTGCGTTATTTTACGTCTAAAGTGCCCAATTACATTTATTTTAAGACTCAAAAGTCCAGAAAGGTATCTGATCTCATAATATAACAGTCAAAGAAAACGCCTACATTGTGTGGAGACGTCTGCAAAATGCACCACAAGGAAGCAGATTCTGTTCAGCAAGGGGCATTCAAAACCATCTTGAGATTAGGCTTTTATTTTGAAAACCTGTTCTGTTGACCAGACTTTCTGGACCCTTCTTTGAAATAATGCAGGTTTACTGGGCAGTTTCAGTGTCTTTTATAGGTTCAGGGGAACATATTGAAAATCAAGGCTTTTATTTTAACACTCAGTTTTCGTGGGAGATTCTAGAGAAATGGCTTTCAAATCTTCAAGGCTTTTATTTTGAAAGTTTCTTTTTTCTTTTAAATTAAAGTAGAGTAAAAGAGAAAAGAACGTGCCAAACATTTTTTCAATCCAGTCCATGGAAAGTATTTCAAGAAATTGATTGGGACTTTTTGAAGCTTTATTTTGAAAGTTAGGAATTAAAAAAAAAAAAAAAAGAGTCTAAGAAATGTGTTTTCAAATCATTGCATCTTAAAGTTTATATAAGGAATTACAGAAAATGTACTTGAAATAATTAGAAGGGTTTTTTTTATACTGTCTTATCGATAGAAATCTCAAGGAAATGACTAACAAATCATAATGGGCTGTTTTTTAAGTTCCAGTCTTATCGAGTGAAAGCAAAGTAACTTCAAAAAATGATGACTTAATAGAAAATATAGTCTACTGATGGGATTACCTGGCTCTTAATTTGAAATGTCAGAAGTTTTCATCTCAAAAGGTCAGTTTTAAACAAAAATTAAAACCTTTTGTTTTTAAACTCTAGTCTATAGGAAAGATTCAGGAAAACTTTGAGCATTTATTTTGAAAGAATTTCATATAAAAAGGGACTAACATTTAGAAAAATCCTCAGTCAGAAATTCTAGGGAAATTTATTTTAAAATATTCAGACATTTAATTTAAAAGTCAAGCACGCCCAAGAGATTTAAAGAATTTTTGTTAAGTACTAAGGCTATTATTTTTAAAAAATCTAGTCCACTCAAAGAAGGTTTTTGGAGAGTTGCTCAGAAAACTGAGGTCAAGTCTTCTCAAGTGATAACTAATGATTTCAAAAGTTTGTGATTTTGTTTGAAAATCTAGTCTACTGATGGTATTCTCAGCCGTTACTTCAAATTGTTTTGTTCTTGAAAGACTGTAAGTTTTCCAAAAACATTTCCGAGAGTTTATTTTTAATAAAATGAACAATTTTAGGTCTAGTCTTTAAAAACAGAAAGAATTTTCAATCATTTAGGCATTTATTTTGAAAGTTGTTGTTTTTCTTTGAGTAGCTGAAGAATTTTGCATAAAAAGAGAACTTAGATTTAAAATAAAATGTATCATCATATTACTTTTAAAATGTTCCTGCTTTTACTTTGAAAGTCCAGCACCCTCCAAAGATTAGAATAAGTTATTATAATATTTTGCAGCTATCATTTTAAATATTTGATCTACAACAAAAGATTCTTTGAAAAATTTCTCAGAAAATGTCAGCTCTATCATTAAGTTCAGTCCAACCTAGAGACACACTGACTAAATGTCTCTTAATTCATCAAGACTATTATTTATAAAGAGATAGTCTATAAAAGAGATTTAAAAGAATCTAATTTAAATCAATTCAGGCATCTATAAAAAACACAACACAATTTAATGAGCAGATAAATCTTCTATTTATTGCTGCTTTATTTTTAAAGACTGCTCTACCTGGTTCTTAAGAACTAAAATAAGAAATTACTTCCAACTTTGAAAATCCATCCCACGTACATACATAGGGCAAAAATAATCTAGTTCATGTAAATGTTACCATAGAATGGCCAATGAAAAAAATGAGTTGTTACTTTGAAAATCAAACTCACTTGAAAAAAATATTTGAGACAGTTTCTTTGCAGTTATGACATTTCTGTCTTGAATAAGTGGATTGTATGTAAGTGCCAGCGCTTCTGTACGCAGGTACTTGAAAAATCAAGATCATCTTCAAGACACTTGAGAGCACTTTTCTCTCCCTATTGATGGATTAGTTTCACTTTGAAGCAATGTAGGTCATTTTTTGGCTTTCTATATCACAAAACGGTCTTGTCTGGTGAATGTGGCTGAAATATATTTCATGAAAATAAAGAAAAATGTTTTAAGCTTAGATTTGGGTCTTGCAGTAGGATACTTAAACATATAAACATTCAGTCCCATTTCCGTGTTAGCTGTGTTCTGTTCATTTCTTAAGGCATTGCTGTTGTGTCTTTTGCAGGTGGTTCATCTGATGAAGGGAAGCAGGGAGGAGTGATGGTGGAGTTTGATGATGGAGACCGTGGAAAGATTTCTCTCCCAAACATCCGCCTTCTGCCTCCAGGATACCAGATTCACTGTGGGTGTCTCCTCTCACGCTGCAGTGTGGTGTCTGCGTAAAAGTAGATGTTAATGTTTCTCAATTTCTTGTCCTTCAGGTGCAGAAACATCTCCCGCCCTGTTGGCACCTAGTGGGACAGCAGCCAAGAGGAGCTCTAGTCTGGAGCAGGCCCCCTTCAGTGACAGACCGTCTGACAGACTCAGCACCATCAGCTCCATAATGAACAGCATTAACAGTCAAACTCTGAACGCTCACAAAAGAAGGCCAGGTGAGACATTAGCCTGGACCCCTTTTTTTCACTTGATTAAGAAAAGATGCATGTAAAACATTCAACAGCTATTAGGGTCTGTGTCCATGGTGTTGGTGGTGCCAGTTTAACAACCATGCTACCGTAATTTCTCAATTGTAATACGCATTTTTTCTTTTAAATAAGCTCTAATTTTTCGGGTGCATATAAAACACAAGTACAGGCAAACTACTTACCATATTTGGTCTCGCCAACATCACAATTGCAACACATCTGATACAAAAAGACGAAATATTCTCTTTCTGTACGAAAACACTTGCAAATACAGGGCGCTGCCATCTTGTGAGCAAGGGGACACATGATAGCTGCACTGTGATTGGTTGAAGACATCGGCATGTCGAAAGCTGCTCTCTAATTGGTCGGTACACTACGACTGAGCATCCTCGGGCGGAAATAGAATAATTGCCTATGCGTGAAGCAAAAGGTGTTTCCCCATTCTTTGAAAGAGAAAATTGTGTATTTGTGGTGAAAATATTGAAATTTCATTGATTAAAACTTTAAATAAAGTTGATTTTTGAGTTGTCTGAGAAAATATAAGGGTGCATGTTATAATCGAGAAATTACGATATTGCAGATTGGTGCTCTTTGCAAACAAAGTCCTTATCACAGGAACTTTCTTTGCCATCAGTTGTTTTAGTCGGTGTGCTTATGGTGCTCTGAACTGAAAATGTTGAGCTTTTGATAAACTGCCATGCTTTCAGCATCATTCCTCCTGCTTTAACCAGTAAACATCAAGAAGGGCACGACTTCTGAAGTCAGTGACGTCAAGGAAAATGTCAGATCAAGTATTTATCGAACTCGTCTTCTCAAGGGTCCAAATTCCAAATCTAGAGCTGCTCTTAATGCCAAGACATGATGATATGTCCTTTCATTGTTTCTCTGGAGGTTTATTGTTAAATGGAGGAATACATTAAGCTCACTGAGCCATTTAAAAGAAAATAAATAATAGAACAACAAATGGATGCATCTAAGGAAAGCAGATATCACCTTTCACAACTTAGCTTTAATACGGGCTGATCAAAACACTCGTGCAGTCTATTGACTCAGGCCTGAAAAGATGCAGAATGTGGCTCTGATTTGTGCTGAAAGAAGCAGCTGTAAATAATGCAACTCCAAGCACTACTGGCTGATAATTGTAGTTCTGCTACAGCTCAGTTCATTTAATGATAAACATGTTGCAAAAGTCAGGAAATGTGGCATTTCCAGAAGCAACATTAAACAGCGATGCTCTGTTTTTCTACATTTTTGGTAATATTCTTGAATTAAGGAGAGTATTAGGCACTAAGAGCTACTTTAAAGAGCCAATATTATGCTTTTATTACTTTAATGTGCTCCGTAGTGTGTTTTTCATGTCTCTTTTGTGTGGTGGAGTACTTCTTTGCATAAGATTAAAAGTCAGCAGCATCTAGACTTCTCCTTCTCCCCCTCTTTACAGCCAGTAGCTGCCTGAAACTCCCCCCAAATAAACACCAGTGTCCTACTGTTGTTTTGTCATCAGATCAAACCCATTGGCTCAAGGTAGCAAGTCCATGCAGAGTGTTCATATTAGAATGAATTCAGAGGTGTTGACAACATTGCACCAAGCAGGACTGAGCTGACCAATCACTGCGGAGTAGACTGGCCAACCAAGCAGAGCGGACTGGGCCCATGTGGGGGAGGGTGCCTTGAAGTGGCAGGAGCTCTAACAGAGAGTCTCAGACGAAGTGAGAATAAAGGAGGACCCATTATATGAAAACTAGAGTCTGATGATTGTGAACACACTCTATCAGTCACCTAAATGGATCATGTGAGCCTGAGTCATAGCAAAATACAGCCTGATTAACTGGGATCCTAAATACATTCAGCTATGCAATCCATAACAACATCCTTACGAAGGATCTGCTACTTTTTACCTCCTCCAAGAGGGGGTTGTTTGTTTGTTTGTGAAAAGGATAACTCAAAAACTGTTCACTGATTTGGATGATATTTTCATATCATATTTTCATGGCACAAGAAAGAAGTGATAGGATTTTGGATGTGATCCAAACATGGGTGTGGATGAAGATTTTTTTAAAGGATTTGTTAACTCTGCAAGACAGGGCAGTTTTGAACGTTTTTGCTTATAACTCAGTAAGTTCTCAACTGATTTTATGACATTTGCATGGAATGTTAGCCATGAAACAAGGAGGAAGTGATAGGATTTTGGTGGAAATCTGAATCCAGATGCAGATCAATAATTATTTTTAAGGATTTGTTAACATTGTGAGACAACAGTTTTCAACACTTTTGCTAATAACATAGTCTCAACTGATTTTATGATATTTTCAGAAAATGTTAGCTATGGAACAAGGAAGAAGTGATATGATTTTTGAGGTGTTCCGATCCTGGATGCGGATCAAGTTTTTTTTTTTTTTTTTTTTTGGTGGCGGATCCAGAACTTTTTAAAGGGTTTGTTCACAATGCAATTTTTCAGCCTTTTTTTCTAATAATATATTTTTAGACCTCTTTTGCTACATTAATAGAGGACAGGGACAGTGAATAGAGAGCAGGGTAGGACATTCTGCAGATCGGCCTCAGGCAGGAATGGATCCCTGGCCAGCAGAGGTATATATGGGAAATATGGGATGTGCCTGGTTGCTTGCCACTCCACCTAACCAGGACCTCTTTTCCACAATTTTGAGAGAAACTAGCCCGGCATTGTTGGAAATGCCTTTGGGAGGTTTGAGCTCTCGGAGCACTTCTACTTTATCAAGAAATTGACAGGTTATGGTTAATTTTGTGCTGTTTAAGAGGGTTTAAATTGACCTTGTGGTTTTGTGGAGTTGATCTGTGACATGTTACTTTAGCCTTACAGCCTCTTTTACTGAGTCAGATTGTTCAACATTAAACACACATGCTGAAAAATGTTATAAGCACAGAAATTTCAAATGAATCTATCATGTTTCATCACTTTGTAACAACATATTTTCTCTTTTTCAGGGAGACCAAAGGGTTCTGGTAAAAAACAAAAGCAGCAGCAGCAACAAACTGAAAAATCCAACAAAAATCCATCACCGTTCCTGGATTGGTCCTCACTCGCTAATACCAGGAAGAGGACGTCTGACAACTTATTTCAGCTCAACGGTACACCCAGGAAGACCTTGAGAGGGAGGGAAGGTGATCTGTTTTCCTTGTCTCAGACCCAACCATCTTCCTCCACTCCAGCCAAAGGCATTTTCAGCAGCAGCGCCTTTGAGGTGGACTCCTTCAGCAGCATTGCAAACGGTTACTCCTCCTTTTGCACTCAGTCCACTGGGCCGAGTCCGGGTTTATCTCTGGGCTCCAGGAGCGCAGGCCTGTATGACCAGAGGCGCAGGCAGGATGAGTGTGTTATGCCAAAGAGCAGGAAGTCTGGACAAGAGTTCCTGGTCAAGTTAGATCATGAGGGAGTCACATCCCCAAAGACAAAGAACAGCAAAGCTCTGCTGCTACGAGGTGGGTCTTCTGGTGTGAGCTGTATGCCGAGGACGGAGGCCTACTCCCACCCTGTCCTGCTGGTGAAAGACAACAAAAAGGGCGGTGCCTCCCGGGTGGAGCTTCTCGTGAAAGGAACGACACCGCAGAGGAAGCCGTCAGATTCTCTACGTCTGGGTGAATATGGAAACATGGGCTTTAGCTACCACAGAGAATGTCACAGCTCGTACTCTGATCTGGATGATGAGGAGGATGAGAGGAGCCGGGCTGCACTGGCTGCAGCCTCAGGAGGGCTCAGGACGGCCGGCCGCTTCCTCTCTCGCCTCTCTGTCTCCTCCTCATCCTCTGGATCTTCAAGCTCCTCCTCCTCAGGCTCTCTCTCCAGCTCCAGCCTGTGTTCCTCCGACAATGATTCCTCCTATAGCTCAGAGGACGAGGACGGCTCTACACTCATGCTTCAGAGTTGTTTGTCGACCCACAGAGGGCTCATGCAGCCCTCAGAACCTTCCACTTCATCGAGGCCGCATCAGCACACGTTTGTGGCCAAAGCTGTGGCTGTTCCTAATGCCAAAGGAGGACTCCCTGAGCAGGTGTCCAGTAGTAAGTCCCTAAAGAGGAAAGAGTGCATCAGCTCCACCTCAAAACCATCTAAGGATTTTGTGAAGAAGCCGAGGATGCTTCCTGATGACAGTTCATACATTCCAAGGCCAAAAATGTCGACATTTCTGTCAGGACGACAAATGTGGAGGTGGTCAGGAAATCCTACACAGGTGAGAAAAGTTTGACTTTCAGCAGTTACCTTTCAATTTAACAGGACTTGTCTCACTGGGGTTATTAATACCTTATATTAAAGGTCAATAATATACTTTTTTCATTGAGTGTACACAGGTCTTATTGTCTCCAGAACACATGTTTAAGCTACTTGCCAAAAATCCTCTTCAATTTTTCAGTGCATAGAAACCCCTCTGTTCCAGCCCTGCTTAAAACAGGCCGGTCTGGTGTCTGCAGCTTTTAATCTTCATAGGCTGTTACCGGCCATGCCTCTCTCAGGAAGTGGATGGCTTTAGCTTTACAGCACTGTGCTCTAATATAGACCGTTGAAGCACAGACATGCTAAAATATGTTTTAGCGACTGGAGCCTGCAAGCTCTCATGAAAAAAAAAAAAACTGATGGAAAAGGGAGCTTAGCAAACAGCTAGCTCAGAGAGTGTCTCCCATCTGGTGGAGGAATATGTGACCTTCAACCCCTGCTTTGGGTATTCAGATAAAAGGTTTACCGTGTTTAGCACATGTCTACTCAATGCAAATACATAATTTCTGCAGCTCTCAGAATAAGTGCAACATATTCATGTGGGTTCAGCCACCCTGGTTGTCTTGGATACAGGTGTCATTTCAATCTGACTAGCCTCGTGGTTTATTTATTAAATTGAGTATCACCTTGAAAAGCAGCTGGTTCATGACAAAATTACTGTAAGTTGTAAAATAGAATAGAATGCCCTATATTGTCATTATACTTAATGTACAATGAGATTGGAGAGCTTCTTCTTCTTCTTCTTCTTCAGTGCAGTCAGATAATTATACAAAATATGCAAGATAAAATCCAACTCTATATACAATATGAAATAGTAAAAAAAGGATAAATATTAACAATATAAGATATAAACTACAAAACAAACAACAAATATGAATATCCATATAAATAGAAATGTGTTGTATTGCACAGGATTATTAAATATTCACAGAATAAATATATTGCACAGAATAAATACTCACAGAATGATTTTGTTGCAAGGGAGTGAATATTGAAGTAGAATTATAGCAGAGCAGCAGCAGCAATGACAGGTATATTGCACATTGTACATTGTATTGATGGCTGGGGTCGTTGCATGCGAGGGTTCAGGTGGTAATGGCTCTCGGAAAGTAACTGTTTTTCAGTCTGTTTGTCGTTACAGATATACTTTACAGATTTTGCAGCTACTGGTGATAGATATGTATTGGGGCAAATAAGCCACAAGCTAATAGGCTAGCAGTTTTCGTTTGATAGTTTATCTCCCATATAAATATGCTTTTAAAAAGAAAGTGATACAATATTGGGGGAATTGACACTTTGAAATGGTAATTGGATTGAAAGGATATCTCAGTTAAAGGAGACAACTTGTGAAAGCGTAGTAACGTGTGTGTTAGCAAATAAGCAGGTTCTAAAAGGCAACTTGTATATGTGAAAGACAGGGACTGGCTCACAGTTAAGAGTGGGGTTGCTTTTTTCTGTTTTTTTTTTTTTTAATTATTGTTTTTTAGACATGAAAATGCCAAATGGCACCAAATGAAAACCCAAAGACCAGCTCCTTATATGGAGCCAAGCAGCATAGAAATGGGCTGCTCAGCCCGCTACAGCTGCTCATTAGTTTTACTGATTAAGGGCACTTCCAAAAAAAAAATAAAAATAAAAAGGTTTTTTATCTAAATAGTGAACCAGTCTCTTTGTTTCGTGGATGAATTTCACATTATGAAGAAGAAAAGCTTTTAAAATGTGGCTTTCCCTCTTTAGCTGTTAACAATCCCAGAATCCTTTGCGAGTAGCTTGCCACAGAGTTTGGCTGCTCTGTCAGTCAGGTAACAGGTGAGTCTTAAATGCAGAGCAGTATGCGTAGCATCTTCACCAAATATCAAATCAGTCCAGATGAGAGCAGCTTAGAACAGGCAGCTTGAGCTAGTCAGTATCAAATCTTCTTCATACCGGGCAGTAGACAGCACCACTTGGTGTCTATATGG
The DNA here is from genome assembly GCA_037902135.1 of Cetoscarus ocellatus. Lineage (NCBI taxonomy): Eukaryota > Metazoa > Chordata > Actinopteri > Labriformes > Labridae > Cetoscarus > Cetoscarus ocellatus. Next base: position 358,085 of record JBAMNC010000739.1, on the reverse strand, counting down.
CCAAAAATGATGTTACAACTCCTCTGTCCCTCCATGATATAAGTAAATGATTAAGATTATAGTCAAATTGACATGGGATTGGCCGAATGGCTGTTTCTTTACAGCGGCGAGGTCTGAAGGGGAAGGCCAGGAAGCTTTTCTACAAGGCCATTGTGAGAGGAAGAGACACAGTGAGAGTGGGAGATTGTGCAGTGTTCCTCTCAGCCGGACGTCCAAACCTTCCATACATCGGTCGAATTGAAAACTTCTGGGAATCCTGGACCTCCAACATGGTTGTTAAAGTCAAGTGGTTTTACCACCCTGAAGAGACCAAGCTTGGGAAGAGGCATCGAGATGGCAAGGTGAGTTGTGATGGAGTTTACATCACTGAGATTGTAAGTCATGTTTAAACCATGATTGGGCCTCATTCACCAAACTTTTTTAAGATGAAGTCGGTTGTTAAGACCCTCTCTGGCCGAGTTTAGATGACACATTGTTACAGTTGGCACTGTGATAGATTTGATGTTGACAAAGCCATAAATTCATGCTGTAACTCGACCAATAGACATGCAGACTGCCCATAGGTTCCCAATCAATCATCATGACTAGTTTGATAAAGATCCGGAAAGGAGACTGTAAATACACATTCTTCATTTTAGGCCTGTGAATATGAGAAAAATATATGATATGCAATAACTCTCTTTAGTGTTGTGATAATAAAATTTGCATTCAATAAACAAAATATTAATAATGCATCTAAGCTGCAGTGTTACGGTGTTCTTGCCTGCATTCTTCTGTATGTTTTACACAGCAAATTTACTTGCAACATGTTTTCTCTAAATCTTAAAAAAGTCAAAAACTTTTTTTTTTTTCTCAACTAAATTGGGGTAAATAAAGCTAAAGCTAGCTGTATTTAGTTCCTGACAGCATCAGTATGGTTAAGTGCAGGGCTGTTATACCAGGCCTCCAGAAATATTGCTTGACCACATCTTTTTTTTCTTTGTAATAAACTCAATATCTGTTTATTATTAAGACTCATATCAATGAAAATATCTATACTATATCTATATTAGTTCATCCTTCAAGTGTTAGATTGCAGCAGGCACGTGACTCTCTCTCCATGTTGCAGTTATTGCTATGATTTCAGTCCCGGGAACATAAAATAGAGTTTATAAATGTAGCAGAAACTATGCCTATTATAAAATTAATTCTTTGTATGCAATATTAGGGATTCCAAATACTCTTTCCAGTGCACACCCCTACTGTTAACTGCACTTCAGTGTTTGTGTATCCAAATGAGGCAGCAAACTCCAGTGCTGAAAAATGAAGTAAAAAGTGCCAAAACCCCTGTTGCTCAAGTGTCTGTTTGAGGCTGTCTGCAGAGGCACCAGAAGTCACATTAAATTAAATGATAAAAAGCCTTTTGAGCCAAAATATGCACCATGAACTTCTGAACATGTTGATTCAATGCCCCTCATTTTGAAGCTACATTGTTTGCCTGTAGTTCTAAATACTGGCGATATAAAGCAGATGACGAGGGGCCAACACCAGTCTTCGTAGTAATCTGTCCAAATTGAAGAAGATCTTTGAACAGCCACATCATCTGTTTGATGATTTTTTCCCACAAGAAAATCTGAGCGATGTTTCGATCTGTAAATCCACCCTAGTAAACAAAGGCCAAACTTGAGGTAGTTACAAAACAATCCAACAAATTGGTCCATGATTTGGACCAAAGCAAAAAAATGATTGATGTGAATTACTGGAATGCTTTTTCAGGATTTTCTTAAGAACAAGATGAAGAAAATATTTTGAAAGATGTTGGTGATTGAGGTCCATTATTCCTTTCTGGTTTAAATAATATTGGCACTAACCATGTACTTTTCCTGCCCAGCATGCTTTGTACCAGTCCTGTCACGAGGATGAGAACGACGTCCAGACAATCTCTCATAAGTGCCAGGTGGTGAGCAGGGAGGAGTACGAGTGTCTGACTCGCAATCAGAAGCCGAACAGTATCTTAGACCTCTACTACCTGGCTGGGACGTACGACCCCACCTCTGGTCAGCTGGTCACTGTTGAAGGGGTCTCCATCATGTGCTGAACCTCAATGAGGACACTACTGAAGGACTCCTTCGGGGGAAGTTAAAGTATGATTTGAACATATCCTCAGACACTGGAAGATGACAACGTTCTCCTTGGGTATTTCCAAGGATCCATGGACTACATGTTGGCACCAAAGCAGGACTGTCTGAGGTCAAACACTGGAGTCTACTGGCATCTAATCTTCATGGAAATAAAAGGACGTCCAAAACTGGTTGATCCTTAAAAGAAGAATAGTTCAAAGTCTGGACTTTTCTGGACAAATTCAATAAGTGGCATTTCTATTGTCTTACTAATCCCTCTTCATGGATCCATTTGTGGATATCTTCAAGAAGACTCATGCTCCAGCTTCAAAAATGTCACCAAAGGAGAGCTGAGAGTATATTTGCCTGGACAAAGTATCATGTGGAATAGTCTTTACGGACCAGTTTTTTAAAGGTAGCCTTACCTAAGGGAATGGAAACAAAAGTGAGGCATGGGGCTCTCCCTGGACCTCGTCATTCCAGGGAAGTACAGAAAAAAACCTGTAAAGGATGTAAAGTTGATGTTTGTAAATACTTTGAATTTTTCCCAATCAAGCCATACACTTCAGTACCTCTCGCCTGTCTGAACAGATCCGGCGTACATTGTACAGTTCAATTATGTATTGTTGTCTGTTGTCTATATGTACATAAAAACTATTTTATATAGGAGTTTATTGTATATATGAGATGTATCTTTCCATGTTTGCGATTGATTTATTTTTATATGGGTGTAGAATACATAACGTCGTTTTGTTTTCCTTTGCTTTGGGAAGTCAAGATTGGAGGTGTTAGTGTTGCACTGCATATGCCCTGCTGAGACCGACAGAGCACAAACAAAGACAGAGGGATTTAGTCTATGACAGGTAATGGCTCACTTTCTGAGAGGAAGACGTCAGCCTGTTTAAAAATAGGTCAAGTGGCTTTTTTTGTAAGAGTGTTCTGTTACTTTGCATATTTGTTATCCTATTTTAAAAACACCTTTTTATTTATGTACCTCTCAGTTGGTCAGCATTACAACGCAGATCCCACTGGACTGCAATCACGGGTCAAAAAATGATGTAGAATTCATGATGAGAGCATACCATTAGGACTAGGGGTGTAACGGTTCACAGAAGTTTAGATAATACCTTGATATTGGGGTCACGGTTTGGTACTATAGCCGCTTAATGAAGGAATAAATCAACAAAAAAAACAAAATTTATTTAAACTGAAGTTAGTCCAAGGTACCACTAGAGTGCCAATGTCATTTTCAATTCTGCTGTGCTTAAACAGTCTCCTTGATGATTCTTTTGGATTTTATGCCTTGAAAATGTAGGGTGACACAAGTTCTCTGTGTCAACAACATCAAACACATGCCACTCCTGATATTAAATGCATAGCTGCATCGACAAATGCTTTGGCACGTCGCTGGCATTTCCCCCCTTGCTTACAATCACACAGCCACAAACACTGCATGTTGCTCTTTTGGCATCATATTATATAATATTAGCCTCATTTAAGACCGCCTCTGTCTCCCATCAGCCATGAATACTCCCTTGGCACCACTTATGTCATTTGTGCTGGCTGCCACATTGAGTGAGACTGACATTAGTGTTTTTAAAAACTAGCACCAATAAGCAGAAAACCTTCATAAGGGAAGTGTTGAGCATTAAGGTTAGTGATACCAGTAGCTGAAATAAGTTACAGTCGCTCTGAAATGGAACCTGTTCTTGATTCACACCACTGTCTAGTGTGTTAAACATAAAACAAACAAGAGAAGATTGAGCAAAATTTTGAAAAATAAAAAGGCTAGGCAGAAATTAACCAGTCCTGGTCAGCGAGCACAAACCTCTGCCTAAGCATTCCTGAAATCTTTAGCAAAAAATGTGGAAAAACTGGCCTGTCGTGTAATGTCAAAAATCCTGTACAAAAGCCCTGGATTCACATCTGGATTCAGATCAACAAAATCTAGTGAGGGTGGCACAGCAGGTAGTGTGTTTGCCTTACAGCGAGAAGGTTGCTGGTTCGATCCCCATGTCAGTCAGGGGAGTTTGCATGTTCTCCCCATGCATGCTTGGGTTCTCTCCGAGCACTCTGGCTTCCTCCCACAAACCAAGAATCTGCTCTTTAGGTCAATTGGAGACTCTAAAATGCCCTTAAGTATGAGTGTGAGCGTGAATGGTCGTCTGTCTCTCTATGTGGCCCTGCGATTGGCTGGTGACCAGTTCAGGGTGTACCCCACCTCTCAACCAATGACAGCTGGGATAGGCTCCAGCCCTCACAACCCTGAGGGATAAGCGATATAGATAATGGATGGATGGAAGGAAGATCTAATGACTCCGTTCTGGTGCCATGACCATCATTCCCTGTAAATTTCATCAAAATCTTTTGAGAACCTTGAGTTATTTTGCTCAGGATGGACAGAATATTATCTTTTTGCCTTTAGAGCATCATATTTAGGACTACCTTGTGATTCTGGACATTATAATGCACCTTTCAGTGGTTCATTGATATTACTCCAGGTTGATGAAATAAGTGGTCGCTGTAAGATAGCTTTAAGTGTCATGGGAGGCCCATCTGTTTGTTGTGTAACAGTGGATGGAGTGGACAGTTACTACTCACTCACCATTGGTGAGGGTCCACAAACTCTCTGTGTCCTCTGCCACTATACTTGTGCTTGTAGCCTTAAGAGATATTATCCTGCATATTGTCTTCAAACCTCTCTGCTTTTACATCCAGAGGCATTTTTCTTTTATCAATCTCAATCTGTGCAGTGACAGTTTACAATGCTTTACAAAGGAGCAGGTCCAGACTGTAAACCCTATTATTTTTACAACGACTAAGCATCATTTATTAATGTTGCAGTGACAAGGAAAACTTCATTTAACAGGCAGAAACCTTGAGCAGAACCAAACTTGTGTTAACAAGCCATCTGTTGAAACAGGTTAAAACAGCAGGGAGTTGTTTGACGCCGCTGTCTTTTACTGACCTTGTTTTCTTGACATGTTCATGTAATGCTTCCAGTATTCTTCAACATGTTTAATAAGATTTTGGTCATAAACTTCACTGCAAAGTAGGGATGTTCCCAGCTGAATCATTGAAGATCTGTTTGCACAATGGCTTGTGGTGAACAGTTGTGTGCGTATTCTTCCAAAGCTACCCGCTCATTTTATAACTTTCCTTAGTTATATTCAGTGGAGATCCCAGATCTGCTCGGGGTCCTGCATCTGCTTTCAACATTACATCACTAGTTATTATGACCAGCTGGAAACTTTGTATGATAATGCTGCATGTTATGATCGGCTTTACATCTTAAAATCTACAGATGTAGTTTTTCTTTGAGATATTTTAGCGTCTAACGGGATGAGATTGGACTCCTGTGAAATGAAGTGACTGCCGATGTTTGCTTCTGATTGTGACAATGCTAATTTTAGCCTATAATCAAGGAAAGCCAAATGGCAGCATGTTACATCATCAAACACAATGTCCAGTCTATCATATTATGTATGGTCACCAGGAGACCCAAGCAGATACAACCACCAAGCACATCTGGTGCCTTTAGTTAAAAGTCATTTGGGCGGCAGAGCAGCAGCTTTTTAGGGGAGCAACAATGGCTACTGGTGGCTGTGTCTAAAAATGTCTGACCAAAGCATTCACTAATATATAAAAAATCAGTTACTACAGTAAACAGCTTGTAAATCTGGTGCCAACTAATGAGTTATCCAGTGCACTTTGCTATTGAAATGTGAATTTTCCGCGCGTCAACTGGTTATTGCTAAATTACTCTCCTCCGTCGTCTTCTTTCACTGTGTCTTCTCCTCCTCACCTTTGTTAGGCAAACATTTACCTCCTGAATTGTTTTTTTCCTCTTAGACTCATTAACCATAAGATTACATGCACCAAACCATGACACCCAAACCCAACATTTCAGCATAAACACAAATACCGTTACACCCTAGCTATGGCTCAATATTTGTGTGTGATGAGTGCCCTTGCATCACAATAATCATGTCCACACAAATCAATGAAGTACAAGACTGGGTCTTTAAATGAATATGAAATGTGCATTGCACTCATAAATGCTTAGATTAGCACATTCTGACCGACAAAATACCAAAGTGTCTTTAATATTTTTATTCCTTATTTAAATTTAACATATGTCAAGCACCTGTACTGAACTCAAATCAGAAATCACTGGTAACATAGAGAATATTCGTCCTCCACTATGTGCATATAAATATATCTATATATTGGCTTTGCATTGTGACAATGGTTTCTTGCACATATACCTGCAGTTTTGTTTAGTGCAAACATATGCAGCGAAGGCCACCTGGAAGTGTGACTGTGAAGGTCAAGGTACTGGCAAAGTAAGACGTGGAGCGCTGAAAATTTGTTGGGATTAGTCTATTTTAGTTTCATCAGCCATCTGTGTCGATTTTGTACAATACGTGCACATTCTAATGCTAACTGTGAAGGACAATCAGATTCACAAAGCAATGGACGTATACAAGGTTCACTCAATCTGAAAATGACTTAAGTTTATTTAATTTGTGCCAAGTACATTTTGTCTTTTTTTGTCTTGTTTTATATGCAATCCTGAGTATTCTTTGTTCACAAAGTTTTTATTTTGTTCGCCAACATTTTATTTATTGTCATTGTTGCTGTCTTTTTTTTTTTTTTTTTTCTAATGCCAAGAGCGCTTTATGAGAATGTGACATTGTTTTTCTTGGTGTGATGTCGCATTTGCATTTCTTAAATAAAACAGGTCTTGTAGAGGCCGTCTAGTAAAAATAAATAAAGCAACACTGGATTCTTCTCATCCACAAACCTCTGTGCTTTAATTGAATTTTTCTGCTGTGTCTCCTTTATCTTATTGTGCTTGACATACATGTGCTGATGACTGTTCCCATCAACACATGTATGTTTAGCTGAAGATTTATTTTAGGTCTTTTATGGATAAAGAAGGAAACTGAGGAGCGAGAGTGAAAATCAAATGTGAACCCCAGCCATCCTTCTGCAGGACCATCTTTTCATGTTAGCAGTTTGACAGTTTCTCTCGTGGGCGGGGCTTAGCTGGATGCTAACGCTAACCCTCGTCCTCCAGAGACATAAGTCATAGCTGTTTCTTGATACTGAGTTAAATGATTATTTTATATTGTATAAATCAGCTCTAAACGGCCTCTCAGGATGGTCGATTGCAGTGTTTGTCTCTTTAAATAAAAATGAGCTCCTTACTATCTTCCTTGGGGGTACTGTAACACGAGTACAACTGTATACTTTCATGGACACCTGTCTAACATGACCCAGGAAAAAACATAGCTCCTGAAGACTGAATAGCAGCCCAGCCATCTGTATGTTGCCCCATCAAATCATGTGAATCTTGCTAAACCCTTCTTAGTCTAGGATACAACACGTGTAACTTTGTGTGCAGACCTGAAGGTCCAACCTTACTGTGTAACTGACTATACAATTTTAACTTTTAATGCAGACCAGAAGCTAACCTTGCTAACCATTCATCAAAGAAACAACACAACTGCAACTTTTACTGCAGGCCATGGGCTAAAGATGGTAAGGTAAACCTATTGATCAACATATTTTTTCTTCTTCTTCTTCTTTTTCCTTTCTTTATTGATCTCAAACTTAAAAAAAAACAACAAAGTCAAAATAATACATATGTACACCAACTGTACATGTCCATCAAATAAATGTACACATGTGAGAACATACATATGTATGTCAACAAAACAACCAGTTTGAGAATGGACAGAATGAAGCAGAGCTTATCTAGTCCTGCCCCTTCCTTACAAATCATATCCAATACTTGAAACATCACAGCTGTAATATAAAATGGAAAACAAAAAGCTAACGTTGCTAACCCTACTTCAAGGGGTTAGCAACACAAACACTGCCCCAAAACCATGACAGTGATAGCTGATATCGATCCTCATAAATCAGTAAATAACATTTTGAGTTTATGTTGTCTCATTACTGACCAATGCTTTGATAATAAACACTTTCATGTCCTAAGCTGACCAAATAGCATATCCAAACACATAAAAATTAATGAAAATTGTAGATTTTCTTTTTGGCACCGGTGTCTGGGGAAATATTCTCCAACATCTCAGTATGTAAACATACATGAAGTGACTTTCTGGCAAAGACTGTGTTTCTTTAGTGATATGAATAATTTTAAGGATGCTGTATAAGGGTCTAAAGTGCCTAAAACATATAGTTTACATTAGTATCTCCATTTTTACATTGGTTTTCAGGGAATGTCACGGTGTTGTTTTGTAGAGATGAAAATCAAAAAAGGTTTTACTGCAGCTCTACATTTCGGTTAATGCAAGCTTGCGCTCATTTGCCCTCCAGCCTGCCCTGCTGATCCCGTTTCTTAAAGCAATACAGACAAATGCTAACATCTCCAACGTTACATGATGCACATCAGCATCGGTTTAACATCATTTTGACTGATTTTGACCCCGTCTACAAACATCAGCCATTAGTAAATGTATGTGAGGTGATGTCTATCTGTTGTGTCGTACCAATGTGTTTCTGTCATATAGCACACCTTACTACTGATTCTAAGAATGAGTTCTTTATTGGGTTGTGAAAAAAATCTGTTTTCATGGTCAAATATGAGAGAAAATATTGGCATTGTGGGAGAATTATGCCATAAGATAGTTGGAATAAATGTAGGAACTTACATTGGTATTGGCTAAATTGTTTTTTTAAACAATGGTATTGACAATGGCCCAGATTTTCGGTATTTCCTATCAACGTAAATTTTATAGTACAAGCTAACTTTGCTGACCCAACCACATGGGTGCATATACTGTCTGCAGGCTTCCTTCAATCACCATTACTGTTTCTAGATGGTACATAAGATCCAACTGAGACACAATAAAGGCCTATGTCCACAGACACCATTTTTTTGTTCTGGCGGCTCTAGTATTTAATGTTATGGACAGTTATCTTCTGTTTCTCTTGGTAGAATCCGTGATGGCATTTTTCATATTTCAGTGTCCTTATCATTTTTCTTCATTCGTAGAAATATCATCCAACAACATGACTACAAAGTCAAGGAATTATATCTTACCGTTTGAAGCAGATATGGACTTGAAAACTGTTCCCTCAAGTCTCATCACATCAAAGTTCCACCCCTCCTTGATTTTGATGTTCAGTGATGGAGAAGCTCCGCTGACGAGTGTGTTGAGCAAGTGGAATAGGAGAAGGAGCTGATGCTGAGGGCAATGTTTTTGCTCAGAGAGGTAGGTGCTGAGATGTTTACTACATTTGTTTTGAGCTGAAAAACAAGTGATACCAGAGGAAAAATACTAAAACTGGTCATTTAAAACACTTACACTCCCACTGTAGATCTGCCATGGACAGCTGATTCTGATCGTCTGCTTCATCATCGTGCTTATCCCTTTTGGGGTTGTGGGGGACTGGATCCTATCCCAGGTAGCATTGGGAGAGAGGCGGGGTACACCCTGTATCGGTCCCCAGTCAATCATAGGGCTACATAGAGAGACACTCACCCACACCTAAGCTCAATTTAGAGTCACCAATTTACCCAACAAGCATGTTTTATGGTCTGTAGGATGAAGCCAGCATGCCCGGAGAGAACTCATGCATACACAGGGAGAAGAAGCAAACTACACAGAATGGTCTGGCTGACAAGAGGTTCAAACCAGCAACCTTCTTGCTGTGAAGCACGCCCTCGATGAAGCATTTGTGAGTTTTGTTTGGCACAGAAACAAGTTCCCCCAACCGGGGATTGTATGTTGTCATTACAAATAAAGTCCGACCACCTCGCTCTTCAGTCCTCTGAGGCTATACTATCACCATCATGTAAACTGTCTTTGTGACACCATTTTCAGGCTGTATCACCCACTTTTAGTTTGTTGATTATCTGGATACCTAAATATGCAAACATTCTGAAAAAGTGGGTTGAGACCATTCATGTTTTTGCATATTATCAGCTGATTTGTTTATTTTAGCTGGAGGATGAACCAACAGGAAAACAAGGACTCTTTAAAACAAACTTGGCTTCATTCTTCTTAAACATATAGCGTTGCTTTTGCTGGAACATATATTGTTTATTCCCATATCACCCACGTAATTCCTCCCATAACCATCCCCCAGCCTCCCACCTGTTTTAGTTTCTTATCACTACACATGACAATGGCAGGCTTTACCTTGTTTGCTTTATGTATACCACATATTTGATTTATACGTCTTTATACACCTTAGGGAGTTATAATGTGCCCTCTTTAGTGAATTTGGACTCATTTGTAAAGCACCAAAGTCTTTTTCTGCCAGTTCTTTTATTTGTTGTGGTAAATCCTTTGATGTTAGTGTCTGTGGCTGAACTAAGTTTATGTGAGCTTTGGGTTCCTCAGTAAATAGAGACAAATCTGTCACAGCATCAAATAAAGCCTACTGGGTTTAGCTGCCAAGCTCTGTAAATATGATGTTGACTGATTCAGGGATAGATTGGAGTTTTTTTATGATTTGTGATAAAGTGTGTTCGCCTTTTTTCTTCTAAACTAATTGGTTGTTGGTCGGTTAAAATTTACAATGACAAAGTAGAACAAAAACAATGAACTGGCTCACAGGCTCCTGTTTTGTTGCAGAGATTGTTCTGTCAGCATTCAAAGATTTGATGCTTTCAGTATTTTTCAACGTTAGATATCTGTAAAGAGCTATATTTTGTTTTAGAAATAAGCATAATAAGATCAGAAGTTCCAAAATGGGAAAATTCATAAGTTTGGAAGGATATGCTATGAACACTTCTATTTTCACTCTTTAGATAATGACTCTCAGCCATCTCTACATCTCAACACATTCACATTAAATCTGTAAGGAGTTAATATTTTTGTTAGTTCACATTGCCATGTCACACACACACCCACAGTACTGCTCTCCCCCACTGAGTCAGTGTGCTTCCTTCTCAGCAATATTCAATGTTAATTCCTCTTCCCTTCCCATCTCTGTGACCTTCACACTAAAGGTGAAACTTCACAGGACCGTAAATGATACAACTTAAGACAGCATCGTGAATGGGGTTCCCCCTCTCTTGCTCACGGAATTAATCTGTCAGTGTTAACATTTATTATTTTTGTGACTTTTGAATGATACATTTCTGTATATTGCAGCAATTTTCAATAATAATGTGTTATAGCATCAAGACTTCACTGAATGAATTGTGTCGTATAGAGCAGAGGTCCCCAACTACTGGGCCACAGACCAGTTCCGGACCGTAAAGCATTTTGTGCTGGGCTGTAGAAAAACAGTTTATTTTATTCGTAATTTATTTAACTACTGTTATTTGATTAACAAAGACTGAAGGGTGTTTTTTATTTTGAAAAGATGTCCAGATCCTTGTGTATCCACATGTGTAGCTTGACCACGTAGATAGCCTCTGACTCTGTCACCACTGTAATGAATAGAAAAGTACAACCTGAGATGAAATTGTCGTTGAACCTTGTGCTTATGCACTTTTTCACTTGAGCTTTTGACTGAGGAGGAAATATATATTCGGCTCCGCATGATTCGTGTAACTGGAGGACAGTCGAGGCATATATGAGGTAGGAACCAGTAAAATACCCATCAGTAATCAAGAGAACTAGATCAGTTCAGACTGACCGATGGGTAAAACACACTGCCAGCCCCGTTTGTCCACCATTCTTATCGCATTTTCCTCCAAACTCAGACGGTGTACCTGTTAAATCAGTTACCATGTCAACAGGTGACTTTCAGCCAACGTAAACAGCTGATAAAAACAGAGAGAGTGCTCGGGAGTGTCTCTATTTTTGGTGTTTAGAAACAACCACATGGGAGAACCCACATCACAAGGATTTTAAAATCCTTAATTTGGCTACCTGTATCTTTTAGAATAGATTTTGAGATGATTTTACTGGTTTATAAATCTCTTAATGGTCTTGCTCCTCCTTATTCTGATTTATGTTTACTATATGGACTCAATAAAGTCCTCAGGTCCTCTGGTAGTGGTCTTTTAATAGTCTCCCCGAAGACCTGAGAGCGCCACCTACTGTTCATATTTTTAAAAACAAACTCAAGACCTACCTTTTTAGTCTGGCTTTTAGCTGATTTTATTTTACTCCCCTAATCTGTTTTATGAATTTCCTCACTCTGTTTCAGTTTCAGAGTTATTGTTTTGTGTTTTATTTCCTCTTTCTATTCATTTTCTTCTATGATCATGTTTTTAGCACATTTTAGCACACTTTTAGTGTTATTATTGTCTCATTTCTTAACGCAGTTTTCATCAGCGTAGCCTCAGTTCTTGTGTTTTCTCACTTTTTAGATTAAGATGCCTGTTTTCAAAGTCCATGATGTGTCTGTGTGCTGAATGCTGGGGGTGGGTGGAATTTTGTTTTTGTTTGTGTTGTAAGTTTGTTTTTCCTTGCACTTATCACACATGTAAACACTCTTGTATATGTGTATGTACAGTATGTATGTATAAATATCTATCTATCTATCTATCTATCTATCTATACATACATACATATATAAATGTGTATATGTGTATATATATATATATATATACATTATTATACATTATACATTATTTTAATGGAAAATGCTGTATAACTAAAGTTTGATTGATTGATTGGCTACCTGTGAAATTATTGGTTCAGTGTTTCAGGTAAAAAAAAAAAAAACCATCTTCACCGCTCCACAAGATGTACAGTACCAGTGCAATGGTCCATCAGCCCTAAAAGAATGAACATTTTTTTGATTTTTTTTTTTAACATCAGGTTTTCATGTATTTTCCTGCAATTTGAAATAAATAGGTTTTGAAAAGGCTAGAAATATTTAAGATGTATGATTTTCTTCAGTTAAAGTTTTGAGTACAACGGGATGGACTGTCTGATAAAGTAATTATTTCTGCCCCCAAATGGACAATTTATGTAAAGGAGGGCGCCCTCTAGTGGAAGGAAATCTATCCTACAGGACGTGAAAGCAGCTGAGCACATCAGTTTTTCTGTTATTGACTCTAAAACAATGTCATTTTGTGTTTTTTCCTGTTTTTATCTTCTTTTAGAGTGTGCACAAAATGACATTATCAGTACGTCTGTACCTGATTCATTACCCTCAGGCAGCTTTTACATTCCTCTACACCACAACACAGACTATAACCTGCAGCATCTGTACATCTGCATACATGCTCATTGGCTCTGACAGAGCCAATCTCCATAACCTGTGTCAGTGATATAACCACTGGTCAGGCCTGAAGGAGACACAATATGGGTCAGTGACCTTTCTCTTCAGGCCCATGGGGTCTTTTTGTCCTGCCTGGAGACCGGGCGCCGCCACCCCTCCCCCTTAATGCCCAGACGGGGGCTAATGGGCACATCAGTCATCTCCAACAGCGGGCCAGTGAACACAAACAGCTCTGTTTACCACCACAACCTTTAGTGTTGACTGTGGCCACTGCCCCGTGTCAGAGCTGTGGCCCTTCCTGCATCAGCAGCATGGGGGTGGGAGGGACTGTCCTCACCACTGGAGCTGGTGACGGGGTTAAGAGTGGGTGTGTTGGGGGTTAAGGTTATTACTGTGTTTTTAGAGGGATTCGCTTCATTGCTCCTCTGTGCCGAGAGAAATGGAGCAAAGATGTTAGTCATAAATGATCTAATATCATAATAATGGACTGAGGACAAAGTTTTAACTTAATGGCACAATATTTAGAATTTTGCTCTGAAAGGTGTTTTTTTTTTTTTATAATGCTTTTGCTTTTGGTGGGGGTGGGGGAGTGAAGCTCCAACATTTTTTCATTTTTCACTTGGTTTGGTTTTCTTTCACACTGTACTTTAAGGGGACCAAGGCCTGTTCAATATTGATTAATATAGCCACATGCCACTAGTTAGGGCTGTAGCTGCAGGCTTTTTTTCTGCACTATGACCTGGAAATATACAACCGGCTTGGCTGGATCTTACAGTGAAAAAAAAATCATGATTTGTACCTTTGAAGTATTCTTACTCAACTTTAAACTTGAATGTAGCTACCAAAACATGCAACATCTGTGGGAAAGATAAGGTCACAAAAATAGGTCAGTGCACTGAAAAGAAATAAGAACCTGGATTCTATTACCTCTCACTCGACAGGCCAGTCTGCACTCCTGACTTTTCAGTGTGTGTCTGCTTCAGCTCGCTCAGCATCCAGACTGTGTTCCTCAGTGTCAACAGGAGGAATGCTTCCCTGCGCAAATATCTACACCTCATAAATGTCTCGCCCTCTGCTTGACCCTGTCTGGCCTCTGACTGTGCGTGGGGTTGAACGGAGGGACAGACAGCCCAGTGTTAGTGTGTGTGGAGCAGAGCAGGGGGGTCGAGGTGAGGTCTGGGGTCTTAACATGTTGCTGGGAGAGGAGAGGAGGACAAACAGATCACTCAGATGTTGTCTGTGTCTTCTTTAAGGGCACCAAAACCCCGATCACTCGTTTTTTAGAAAATCAATTATGTAGCAGATGCAACCACAGCATAAGAAGCACAACTATACTGTATGCAGAAGAAGCACAGACTCTTCTAAGTCATGTCTCTATGGAGTGAAGCAATACCGAAGCAACAGCGTGAAAACATCTTGCATCTTTGATGTCCACATTTATTTGATACTTTTGGAGTCTTAGTTGCAGAGGAGAGAAATGCTGTACTGCGACTAAAAAATTCAAAAAGGAAAATTCTGGCAAGTCAAAGAGATTTTCAGTGTATCTGATAAGCAACACTAGAACTCGGTCTTCTACCTGGTTATATTATTTGTCACCTGAATGTTCACAATTACCAGTTCAAGGACAGTGGTTAGTCAAGAGGGAATTTTTTTTTCTCAAAATAGCAGTCGTTGTTGCTGTTGAAGAAGTTGCATGTAGTTGATACAAATTACAGTCACTTTGTACCAGCAAAATGCATTTGTTTATCTTTAAGTCTGTGTGGACATTTGAGCAAAGTTTTAAGAAAATCCCTCAAGGCATCCTGGAGATGCCATTCTTCCAATAAAAATATGTACATAAGACTCAAAGGCCTTGACCTGTGACCTGTGACCTCCAACATAAAATCAGTTTATCACTTCGTCATGGTCAAGGACAGGCCCACCCATAGAGATGGCTAGGCCCCTGAAAGGGCTTGAGAATGGGCCCTCCTCATATGTGACAAAACAATATCAGTGTTTAGAAAATACCATTGGTCTCATTGTTAGTTTGTCTATCCCATGTAGGTTAGAGTCCTTGGGAGTGGTTTGCCTGGTCTAAAGGTGGCTGGTGTATCAAACTACGGAAGCCCTTAAAGGACATGATTTTGCACATTTTTCTAACATCGTTTTCTCATGATAACGTGTTAATTTTGTCATTACATCAGGATAACCAAGCTTGTTTCTTGAGATCTCAACTTAATTCAGCCATTATCTTCAGGTACACATGCTTGTTTTCCAGAGAAAATGTAAAAGGTTGTTTTCTTGAGATAACACGATAATCTTTCATATTATCTCTGGAAAACAAGCTTGGTTATCCTGAGATAACGACATAAATAAGTTGAGATCTCAAGAAAACAAGCTTGGTTATCCCAAAATAACGACATAAATAAGTCGAGATCTCAAGAAAATGACTGAAATCAACTATTTATCATGAGAAAACGGGATAAGAAAAAGTGCAAAATCCCATCCTTTAAGGGCTTCCGTATCAAACCACACCCTCTTTTGTTCCAACTTTCAACCAGATCCACTGCCTCGTCACTCAAATAAAGGAAGAAAAAGTCCAAAAACAGAAGAAATACATCAACAACAAAAACAATACAATTATAATATCAACATCTTAATCTCTGAAAGTAGTATTAAGGATAGGAGCATTCACCTGACAAAAAAAAGACTTGTTGCAGGTCATAGCATGGCTGACCACATCAGTAATTATGGTGATATCAGTTAAGTCCAGTGGTTAAATTCACAATGTTGTCCTCACAAAAATAAAGATTGTTCCATTTCAGGAGGGGAAAGTTTACACTTCAAAACAGGCATTTACATTTTTTTCACCTTAATAATAAGTGGTGCATTTTTAGGTTGAAAAGAACAAGAAATCATGATTTAAATTTTGGATGCACCATGTCTCTTTGAATATTTAGGGGCACCTACATGACTCTCTGCCCCAGAAAGCTTTCCTATCCCCTCTTATAAATGGCCTTGGTCAGGGGCCTGGCAGAAATTGTGGTCCCCATGAAAAAATATCATTGTGGGGTCCCACCAGCCCAGTCCAAACCAACCCTGCCAAGTGATCATTTATTAAAAACACAAAAACAAACATACTTTTGATAACCATAATTTAGTGTAAAATGGGCCATTGTCCTCAAAAGAATGATGTGGCCCCTTAATGTTATTCAGAGGCAGAATCATGACTGAGTAAGATCTGTACGTGCATAAAATCTCCACATTACTAAAGCGTTTTTGAGGCCTGTATTCACACATGAATTGAATACAAAATCACCTGCTGTTTGCAATACCTGCAAAATCCTCATCAGTATATGGCAGACTAATGCATGCACCTGTGTTGCATAAAGATATGCCGGTCCCTAACCATGCTGTGTGTTGCTGTGGCCCCGGTCCAGCTGTGACACCCCTAATCCATTTCTCTGTGGCTCATTATTAGTGGCTTGTAAAGATTCTGTATCAGCTATGCTAAAAGAGCTTTTCGCAGCATTACATGGGATTACAGTTGCTCCTCGCTACATATGTAGCTCACAAAATATGATGCAATATTGTAACCCTGTTTACAAGTGCTGACTGAGTAACAACATTCAAGACTCATTACCAGGCTCTTCCCGTCTTTTTAGAGGGTGGAAATTTAAAACATCTGAACGAGAAAATCAAATTAACATCTCCTGTTAGACTTTAACATATCTTTCATTTTGTTGTGTAGCAGAGCAGTGATTTGTCTATAGCTGAATGGTAAGAACAGGGGTTACCAAAATACACCATTTCTATTACCCTGTGTAGCATTTGCACTTGGCAAGGACCCTATGTCTTTAGTAATGTGCAAAGATTTTAGGCAGATGAGAAAAAGGCTTTAAAAATAATAATGCTTTTACAAGTAGAGATGTTGATAGATTATTTTCATGAATAAAAGGGATATGCCAACTTTTTTTTCTTTTCATGTCTTGCCTCACTCCCCAGTCCATGACAGGCAGATGGACACCATTCTTTCAAGTCTGCGTGAAGTAACAAGAAAGAGGTGGCCATCACTAATTAGCTTAGCTCAAACACTGGGAGTCAATGGGGAGCGTTAGCCTGCCTCTGCCTACAGTCATCAGATAAACTCTTCAGCAACTCTAAATGGCCTTGTGTGCTTGTTGTGACTCATTTTTTACAGCGTTATGTCGTGCCATATTCTACCATCATCGTATTATCTTCTACTCCTAAACAGAGGCTTAGTTTTGTTGACCTACTTCCGCCGTGGTTTGCGCTGGAGATTTGATGTTCATGAATGGTTCCAGTCTTTTGAACAGCTCTTTTAAGTGAACGATGATCACCAATTTGCAGTTTTGAGTAAGCAATTCTTTTGTGAGACATTCTAAAAATTGCAGGCAATTTGCATTTAAGAATGTCTCACAAACAAACGGCTCACTCACAACTGCAAATTGGTTATTATCTTTCACTTGAGAGAGCTGTTCAAAAGATTTGAATCGTTTGTGAACGTCATACCTCTAGCGCCAACCACTGCAGAAGATGGCAATAGTATATGACGATAGTAGAAGGTAGGGTAACATAACGCAGTAAAAAAAACGAGTCACAGCAAGCACACAGGACCTTTAAGATATGCTGAAAGGTTTATCTGATGACTGTAGGCAGAGGCAGGCTAACACTACCCACTGGCTCCCAGTGTTTGAGCTAAGCTAATTAGCGGCAGGCGAGCTTTGGCCGTCTTTTTCTTGTTACTGAATCTATAGTCGAAAAAATGGCGTCAATCTGCTTGTCATGGACTTGGGAGTGAGGCAAACACGAAAAAAAAGAAAATGTTGGCGTATCCCTTTAACAAAGCAGAATGAATCAACGGGACAGAAATCTAAATCAAGTCAGTAATTGGTGTAACTTTTTGCCATCGATAAAGCATCAGTTCTGGGTACACCTATACACAGTTTTGGAAGGAAAAGTACAAGTTAGGTTGGAGAACAGACCACAGATCTTGTGTGGATGTGGGCTAGCTCAAATCTTTCTTTGCATAATCCCAGATGCACATCATGATGTCAAGATCAGAATCTGTGGGATCTGTGATCAGGACTCTTAAAGGACTTCTTGTTATTCTTTATGCTAATGATAATCCTCAATGACATTGGCTGTATGTTTTGGGTCATTGTCCTGCTGTAGAATAAATATATGGCCAGTCGGTTGCCTCCCTGATGCATAATGGATGAGTATCTGCTTGTGTTTCTCAGCATGACACCGTTAATTCTGACAAAATCCCAAACTCCATATGCAGAAATGCAGCTTCAAACTAACAAACAACCTCCATTATGCTGCTCTGTTGCCTGCACACTCATCATTTTGCCACTCTCCAGCCTTTTGGTGAACAACAAGTCTTTTGCTCCAGCCAAATATTTCATATTCATCAGTCGAGGGCATCTGCTGCCATGTTATAAGACGATAGTGGCTCAGTCTGATAGTGCGCTCTGTCAGTGATCATACTGGGTTGCCCTTGTAATGATGGGAATAGAGATGATGTTATTTATACCAATACCATTAATGAATCTGCTTATGGATCTGATTCTTTGATTCCTGTTGATTTTCTGTGTGGGCAAAGCTGGCCAACACAGTTTTTTTTTTTGGCAAAAAGTCAAACATGGGACCCTCCTGATGATCAATGCTGTGCTGCACTGTAAAATGCTTCTGAAAGTTGCTGGTTTTCCACCCATCAAATGTTGTACAGTAAGTGTCATTCTTAAAATCAGTTCTCATTGTATCCATGTCTGCAACAATTTGACTTTTTGTTATCATTTCTGATGACTTTCTCTAGGCAGCATGACGTCTTTGATTTGCAAGGCATGTAGAATAAAGTGGAGGGAATTGAAAAGTGAATGGATGAGCAAAAAGACTATTGATACCAATTGCATAAGGAAGTTGTTATCAATTCTCAAATATAATTGGTTCTCGATTCCCATCCCTAGCCCTTGGGCAGGACACCTTTGAATGCTCTGACATAATATAGTCGAGACCTTGGGCTCTTTGTAAAGGTTAGACTATAGAGACATCTAACTCTGTGGTCTGATTCACTGCCAGCAGTACTGGCATTGAGTAAGTACAGAATAAACTACATTTTTGTGCAGTTTTTTCTGTTTTTGCCATAAAAATAAAAGCACATTAAGGGTCTACACAAGTGCTTTGATAGTTAAAAAATATTCATACAGAAAATGTGTTCGAAAATAAATTACAGCAAACTATTTTCAGTATAACCCCCGCAACGCTGAAAGTGATTGTCCTCCTCTGTCCTCTGTCACTGAGGTGGTGAGAACACATCCAGACCACTTCAGAAGTGATACAATTTGCATTGTAAACTCGCCATGCAGGTTTTCTAAAGGTAATGACAGGTAAAAAGTAAGAAGAAGCAGATAAATCCGTGTCTAAAGGTATATAAGCCATCTGCGGTGCATATTTTTTCAATAAAAGTTCCCTTTACGCAGCCGGGTTGAATGAGCGAGGAGGTCGTCAGGACGCGCCGGGATTGATTAGGTCTCGAAGCGCATTGGGCTAACATGCAGTGTCCTATTGGTGCAAAAGAGGCGTCAATAAAAAGGTTAGAGTTCAGACTCCATGTTGAAAGCAGAATTGTAGCCACAGTTGCCAGATCCGCTTATTATAAGCGACTTTGGGCTTCTTCTTTTTTTAAGTCCTTGACTATTTATTGATTCTCTTTTATCTGTTTAACCTCGTCTATTCATCATTACTGTTAATTTATCTACTGCATAGCACTTTACTGATTAAATGCACTTTATGGAGCTTTGTCTGATTCTTTAGTCTTTGGCATTTTGTGGTTTAAGTGCATTCCTTTTTCACTTGTGCTCAGGATTTTTCCTGGTTTTCCTCATGCCTGTATGTTTTATGTTTTATCATGTACTGGTGTGCTGATGCCTGCAGCAAAACAAACTTCCCAAGGTATAATAATAAATTTGCAGTTGAAGTTGAAGTTGAAAGTTGCTTGTAAATAGTGGCAGTTGCGGGGTTTTTTTTTTTTTTTTTTTTTTAACTTGTTCCAAGAGTGCAGTTGCCGGGAGGGATCTGATGCACACTTTACTACCAATATCAACTCAAATCAGAAGTTACACAAGCTATTTTATCCCACTCCAAACACAGGTGTAAATGGCACTGTTTCCACCAAAAAGAAATCCTTATAGCCAGAACTTAATTTATTTCTAATGTAGCTACTACTGTTTTCTCCATAATAAAGCTGTAGAGGATCAACATAAAACTTAGACAAAAACCTGACTATGTCTGTTTGGTTACAAAAATGAAGGTTAGACAGACAAGGTTAATAGCAGTAAATAGCAGTACCCCCTCCCTTCACTTCTGTATAAAGAAAAGGATGTTCCACCTCCAAACAAAAGGATGATGAATATGAAAATTAAGAGCCAAATAAGAAAAAATGTCACTGTGAGATTGAAATGTAATGCAGATAAAAATCAAAAGCCGCTTAATGTAGAGTTCTCTTAAAAAGAAAAAAAAGAAGAAGAAGAAGAAGAAGTAATATCTTACTTTAGAAAAAAAGCTTGAGGTCGCTTGTTTTGGGCTTGTTTATTTCATGTACCTAGTGCTTATTTCAGTAGAAAAATCTGGCAACACTGGTTGTAGCCTTAGCATGAAGCTCACCGCACGTGTTGAGCCAAATAAGAGGAACATTTGTATATCGAGCCGAAGTTCAGTGAAAGTACAGCTGCACTTCATGGCCATGTATGGATATTTTACTGCACTTTGGACCAAATGTTGGATTTGGATCGATTTATGGACATCTTGGGAACATATCAAGGCAAGTTTGCTGAACTTTTTGCATCAAGTGCCAGATGGGAAGGCTGCAAATGTGAGTAATGTCATTGTTTATAAAGCGGTTTTATTTGCTGCTTGTCTGACAAAACGCCGCACAGTTTTTCCTTTTGTGGTTGTATCAAGAATCGTAGCTTTCAGATGATGTATCACACTTGGGACTTGGTTACCCCAGCGACTCTGCAGGGGTCGTTTTATGCAGAGAAAGCCCGAAAAGGCCCGCCTATGGGCCGTCGCCTGTTGTTGGGTGATATACAGTGTCATATATTTATTGTCTAATTAATTTTCCAGAGTTTTCTGCCTTCAGTTATTGCTTGTGTAGAGGGACAGTGGGTCGAGGTGGGGAGGGGACAAGAGAGAAGGGGAAGACACTAGTCATATTAGCATGACACATGGAAATTACTTGACATAATCAGCAGTGTATTGAAACCCCTTAAAGTGTAGAATATTTCCATTAATTAGCAAACCACACTTTGCCAGTCTCATCATGCACCTGCTGCCCCAACTTCTTTGAAAAATGTTGCTAGCACAGAATGTTTTCATTTTACACATTTAATGACATGTATTATAGGGCTGGGTATTTCCAGCAACTTCACGATACGATACGTATCACGACACTGAGGCCACGATACGATATGTGTCCTGAAGTTTTGTATTTTATTACAAGAAGAAAAAGAACAAGGAAGAGTATTAAATGATTCTACAACTTAAGAAACTTTAATGTAAGTTCATTGTCAACATTACTCAAAGATTACTGACAACAACTGTCAAAACATTTCTGCTGCATCGATTCTGTAGAATACGTATCCCCAAGGATTGCATGACAATGTATTACTGGATCGATATTTTGAGCACAGGCCTAATGTCTTGATGTTGTACACAATTGAGGAATGGTTGGAAAGGGTTTTAAAATCACTGTAATCTGCTTTAGTTCACATTTTACAAACTGTCTAAACTTTTTTTTGAAATTGAGCTTGTATGTGGGAAATGAAGGACAAACACATTCTGATGTTTGCAGGTTGCTTAATGGATTCAAGAGTTGTAAGTTTTGGTGAAAACTGATCCCATGTGTACACAAGCCCATAGAAATTGTTTGGGAATTGACAGAACCATTCAGAAGCATATTTGACAGGTGATTGGATGATTGTTCCATCAATCACTTTCATTAAGGTCCAATCAAAAAAATATATTAGGCAGGCCCTACTGCTGCGTTGTAAAATACAAAATAATAAGCCACTTCATGGAACAGACCTGCCAAAACATGTCAGAAGTGATGCGATATCCTCCCTGTCGAGAAGTGCTTTCAGTGTTGTTACTTGTATTTCATTTGATAAAGAAATGCAGTCAATCAATCAGTTATTTATTCACAAAAATATATTAACAACAGGTGTGATCAATCATAATTGGTCATGAAATAGTCTTTTGTAAAATGGGTCCAGATCTGATAAAACTACTGCTGAAGCTGTTAGCGTCTATGCTAATCTCTGTACGAGCAGTCACTTCCTACTGTCTTCTCTCTGGTAGCTCCCTCCTCTTCCTGCTTTTAAGGATGTCGGGCCACTTTGAGCTGAACACAATCTTTGACATCTGGAGCTTGGCAAGATGGGTCTGTCTGATTACAGACCCTGAATCAGGCGGATCCAACTGCACTGCAAGGGAAATATGTACATGCTTCTTCTCCAGATGTGCTGCATAGCCACATGCACTGCTTAATTGTACTGTATAACTGAGAGCCCTTTCCAAAAAACTTTCTTTAAAGTGCTTTTATTGAACAGTAGTGCACTATTTCTGTTGAATGGATAAGTCTTATATAATGAGAAGGGAGCTTTTAAAAAAGGGAGACTTTATAAATTGGCTCTCTTGGTTTTTAACAAAAGCTACTCACAAAGGCAGATTGCTTGAACTGAACCACGAAGGTATTGTTAAATAAGAAAAAAAACTTCCATGAAATGAAAGGCTATCATTTTCTTTAATGAACTAGACCTTACAGAGTACAGTTTTTTTTTTTAACTCAACTGGAGTCTTTGATTCAAAACAAGTGCTGTGGCAGAAGTCTGCGGAGATAACAACACATTTACATCGAACCAGGACATCTCGGCCACATCAGTTTAGAAGGTTGGAGTAGGGACTTGGACTGAAGTGTAAAAGAAAACAGAAATGTAGTATACTTTGTCCTTAGCAAGTTGAGTTAGGTATTCCGAAATGCTCACCCATAAGGTAAAGAACAACAAGGTGCTTGTCACTGAGCATAATCAACTTTGTGATCAGCTTACAAATTAATCTTTCCACCTCAGTCTTCACACTAAAGGGACCTGAGACAAAAGAAAGACGAGGACAGGGAGGGTTCAGCACTCTGCTTAAACCATCTGCAAAAACAAAAAAGCAAATTTTCACTTGTTACTGCCAAGATCAGCCTCAGCACCTGCAAAAATCTGGGTTTTGATGTAACATGTACGTAAATGCCTTCATGTGTCCCTCTTGTCCCTTTATATATTCAATTTTGCGCAAACACCTGCAGTCGTTGTTTCATTTGGGTCCACGGCACTTTCCTGACCCAACAATGGCAGGAAAAGTAACAGCCTGTCATAAAAGGGGTCAGGCGCCTGCTCAAATGATCCTATTTGTCAGTGCGGGACAGCTGGAAACAGTTAAAAATAAAAGTAATGAAAACACCATGTTGTTAAGCCGTCTAACAGAGAAAATACAGAGCTCAATTAGTAAGCTGAATCTTAATAAATGAAGAAAAGTGGTTTATGGAGAACTGAGGATTCTTTTTAGTTATTATCATGTGTAAATAACAAACAGCTGGAGTACTGAAAGGAAACCCAAGGCCTAGGTGGAGCACTGCTGTTCATTCTTCGTAATACAGACCCCCTCCCTCCTATTAGGATTTTGTGCAATGCTGTTTGTGCACTCTTATGACAATGAAGAGGATAGGATCACTTTCCTGTACGAGTTTACCAAAGACATCATAATGTGACGTTGTGCTGCCTCCTGTAGTTAACTATTTGCTTTACCTGCATATTTCAACAATGTAAAAATTGTTTAAACTTCTATGTGCCTTGCATGAGACAAAAAGTCTGCATCATCAGGTCTTCTTCTCCCTCTCCCCCTGTTCATTGCACTAGTAGCTTCCTTAAAGCCCCCCCCCCCCCCCCCCCCAACACACCTATTAGTGTGATGATGTTTTGTCAGCAGTTGAAGCCCATTGGCATAGACAGTTGAATGAATGCAGAGTCATTGACAACATGGCACTAAGCATTGCTGAACTGACTAATTAGACTAATTACCACAGCGTAGACCAGTCAACTAATCAGACTGAGCAGACTGGGCCCACCTTGGAAAGGGGGCTTTGGAGAGGCAGAAGCTCTGATGAAGCATCTCAGACAGACTGACCATACAGGTGGACCAGGGAAACACAGTATATGAAAACTAGAAGGGTGACTGAACATTACTGATTGGTGAACACTGTCTTGCAGTCATCAAAATCAAATGTTTTGAAGCCATGATCTGATTGTTGAAAACATGTTTGTGCCCCTCACACTTGAGACAACCCCTGAAAAAATTAGTGGCCCTGTAAGGCCAACCTGGTCAAAAATGTACCACTGAGTCCTAACTGAACATTCAGTGTTGCGCTGCATTGCGCTGCATTGCTTACCTATGCAAAAACGTTGCACCTCATTGTGCCATGCTGCTCGAGGGCAGTCAGGACACTTACATGTGACTCAGTGTAATAGGCCTGATTTTGTGGCAGATGCTTGTGCAGGTTGCGTCTAGTTATTTAATAAGTTAGATCTAATCATATTAAACACAGACAAAAAAATGATAAATGATAAAGAGCAGAGACTGAAACTCCTGTGCTTAACTTTTGTTTTGAATGGATGGCTCTACTCAACAAAATGGCACTCCGTAAGGTGCATACATGTACTTAACTGTAAACCAAGTTTTTATTGTTCTGTGGATGATTTTTTCTTATTCAAATGAGGGAGAAAAGTCCTTTAAAGTGTCCTTCCTTGTTCTTGGTGTGGGCAACTCCCGAAGCACTGTAGGATTAATTGCAGCCCATAATAGGACGTCCACTTTTATATTCGAAGACTTCAGGTTTATGCATTTATTGAAAGGAATTGATAGTGACAGAGTTCCTGTGCTCTGGGGGAGATGAAGCCTACTATAGCTGGAAGGCAGAGCTATCAATTAACTGGTCCACCCTCTGGTCATGAGCTTTGGGTAATAACTGAAAAAATGAAATTTCAGATACCTGTGGATGAAATGAGATTCTTCAGGAGGATGTCTGGGCTCAGCCCTGAAGATAAAATGTGGAGCTGGGACATGTAGTTGAGCCACTGATTCCTCACATTGAAAGAAGCCAGTTGAGGTGGTTAGGATGCCCCCTGGTCGCCTCCCTATGACGACCTCACCAGCATGCCCCACCAAGAGGAGACCCTGAGGCAGACCCAGAACTCAATGGTGGGATTATATATTCATCCGGCCTGAGTACGCCTCAGAATCCCCGAGGAGGAATTAGAAAACATTGCTGGGCAGAGGGGTGTGTCATTTGACTGAATTAGCCTGCTGGCTCCACGACCCAGCCCAGGATAAGCAAAGACGATTGGTGGATAGTAGGGCTGTCACCTCATACTCGATATTCGAGTATCTGCTCGAGCATGGGGATAAAGTCTGTACTCGGGGTGTAAATAAATATTTAAATGTAAAATACTAAGTGTAGCCGCACATCAGGGAGACTGGAGCAGTGGACCATTTGATCCAACAGAGGGCGTTCTCAGTGCAACTTGACCCTCAGCCACATACACTGCTCTCTTGACCTCAGTAAACAAAGAGTGAGGTACAGTTTAATAGAATGGAGGACACACAAAGCTACTCCGGGCAGACAGTAACAGCAGTGAATCATCTGAGGAGCGCTGTGTGGAGGTATTTTGGGTTCTACACTGCTGATGGCAAAATCAAAATTGAAGACCGGGCTGTGTGTCGGCTATGCCCAAAGCTGCTTACTTACTCTTCCTCCTCAACAAATTTGCGGGCTCACCCCTTGGCTTTTCATCCAAGCCATGCAGTTGGGGAGAAGGCACCAAAGTGCAGCGGCACTTCGTCAAGTGCTCAACCCTGTTTGACTGCTTTTTTTTTTTTCTTGTTAGGGTCTTTACCAGAGACGCAGGAAAAAGTTGGCACTGATAAGCTCTTGCAGATCATATGCAAGGCTATGCCGCCCATTACGGAAGAGCATTTTTGGGATTTAATGATAGAACTGGAGCCACGTTACACCATTTCGGGCCACGTTGTAAAACTGTACAACAATACGTGGGCAAACATTGAAGCTGTATTAAAAGCTAAGACTCTCTCCCTTGCTACTGACGGGGGCATCATAGCCGTTATTTGCTTGTATGTTTAAAAACATTTCAAGTTTGATTTTGGGGAAAAGTGACAGCCTTAGTGGATAGTAGGTAGTGTTTAAAAATAGGGAGATAGAGGCGGGAAGACACGCAGGAAAGGGCAGTTGTTAGACTCCAGTCCTTGCTGACTGTATTAAGAGCAACAGCCTCTTTGAACAGCCATACTGGGCTGTAGGTACTCAGATGAAGTCCATTCTTTACAACTTTTCCTCCTCACAGTTCATCAACAGAATTAGAGCAGTGTTTCTCAATGTGGGGGTCACGAGACACCAAGAAGATGCCTTACCAAAAACAAGAGACATTTACAAATGAATTTAAATGGCATGTTCTCCCACTATTTTCAGAATGCCTTCACAATTAAAACGTACATCAATGATAATTTATATGCCATACATCTAAAAGATCATTAAGATATTACTTAGCATGATTTACCAATGATGCTGGGGTCTGTTGCTTTTTAAAGTTGCGTATAAGTGGGAGTCCCTAATCCCTGTTCCCTATAAAATAAAACCTCATTCATTTCAGCTTCCAATAATCTAAAAATTAACTAATGCACCATCATTGTTTTTGAAGAAAATAGTGACATTTATTTTAGAACGTCAGGTTTTGTTGAAGCATGGCTGTTTATTCTTCACAATACACCCCCCTTTCTCCCCACTCCTTGCTGTGTAGTGCTGTTTGTGCATTCTTGTGTCGACAACCCCTCCGTCTAGTTCTCTGGGGTGTTTACCCCCTTTCACGGTAGCAGGGAAGCAGCTCCCGCCATCCCATCTCTGTTTACATTGCTCTTCTCCTCTATTTACTCAGTGCTCCAGCACCCTGGTGCACGGCGCTCCAAACAGCTGTTCCATTATGGAGAGAGCAGGCGCTTCAACCGCACAGTGCTGCCACTCTCCTCTCTCTCTCTGACAGCCCACCGTGGTCGCTTGCATGATGGCTGCCTGGCTCCGCTGGCACGCCTGCCATTGTTGCCATAAAGCTCAGTCTCCTCCGTAGCCAGAGTGGCTTCTGGGCATGGAGTCAGCCAGGGCAACTGTCAGAGATTGTCTTTAAGCCACAAGACGAATTTGCCAAGTTTAGCTTTTGATTAAGTGTCTCCGTATGGGATGCAGTTCTGTGGTGATTTAAACAAGCAGCAACCAGATACAGATGATCTAGAATAAACTGGCATAAACATCTTTACAATAAAAAACAAGGCTTTTTAAGTGTGTCACATTGAAACAGACTGCATTTTCATCATTCTGGCACTTCTTCCTTAAGTACCCTATATATCCTGCTACAACATGACATCATCCATAGTGTCCGGAGCATGATAATCCTTCAAAAACACTCTGCCTGGCCTGCTGTCACATAAAAGAAAGACCATTGTCTAACTGACTGCCTGAGGGTCACACTATACCATGAATCTCCAGTGGATTATTTTTACCCTTTGCATTTTCTTTTTCCTGCTGGTTTGCACAGCTGGTGCTGAGTCAGGAGACAGGAAACCTGGAGGAAGGCCACCAAGCATCCTCAGGGTCCCTGTGGACCGCTGCAGGGCCGAGTGGCTGCACAGACAGGAGACACTCCATTTATCACAATACAATGGCTTCTTCTGAGGGCCAGAGGAATATGGTCCTGCCTGGGTCTATATGTTCCTTCATCTGTACACTACTGCTGATGTATGAATGGGCATCAGATTGTTTCTTCCTCTCAGGTTGTGTTTGTGTGTGCGTGCTCATTTCATTTTAACTTGACATACATATCAATACAATCTAATTTTTACAGCAATTCTGACCCGATTGATAAGAGCGTCAAAGCCACCTTATGTTGCTTTTGTACCAATAAATAGTTAAAAATCCATGAACATCATTTTTATTTTATGCAGACGTTTGCACTGTTAAAGTGCTGTATACTCGACTGCTGTTCACTACATGGACCTCTTACAGGTACATTTTATGATTTTGATATTACACATGAAACATACTACTAAAATACTGTTACCTTGTTTCTGTGCATCTGTTGTTTTATGTGGATGTTTACAGAAAAGGAGATAATGAACGTTGGATAATTTAAGCCAGGAGTGTCCAAACTTTGTTCTTCAAGGGCCACATCCTGAATAACACAAGAAGTATGAAAATTACAGGTTTTGGAGAGGCCCGTATTTCAGGTTATCTGTAGGGGCCCCTTGTTAGAATGAGAACGAATGTTTAAGTTAGACACAAAACAAGAGCAAACTGCAAAAGTGCGATAAATTGAATGAATGTTGCTGTTTGAAGATGTTAGCACTTCATGTTTTTTGGATCTTTGAGATGGTGCAGGTAGAGCAAATTAACACAAATTGCTAATATAAATTCATTGTTATTAATTATTCAAGCAAAACGTTATATTGTAATGTGAGACAAATTTATTGTTACATTTTTTAAATTACTGAGGGCCAATAAATAATGGACCAAGGGCCGAAATTGGCCCCTCGGCCATAGTTTGGACACTCCTGAGTTAAGCAGACAACAAGGCAGGTAGATTTTTTCTCTGTGATCGGAAGGTTGCAGGTTCGAGCCCAGCTCCGACTTTCACATGGCAATGTGTCCTTGGGCACGACACTTAACCCCAAGTTGCTCCCACTGCTGCGTCAGTAGAATGTAAATGGGTATGAAAGGGCGTGAAAGTGTTAGCTGATACTGATGGAGAACTGACAGAAACTCCACCATCAGCGAGTAAATGGGTGTGAATGGGTAGATGTGACCTGACTAGGAAAGCGCTGTGTAAGCTCAAGCCCATTTAACATTCCAACTCATGATTCTCAATATAAACCTGTCAGGATCAGGCAGCTTTAGGTTTATGATAGACCTGTTTACTCTACATCAATTATCTGTTGGTTTTAAGGAACTTTTTTTCTCATTTTTCTGCATGAATCCTTGGCTCTATTCACTGTTGCATGTGTAAAACACAGCCTGTACGTCTATGTAGAATCTCATTCATCCAGGTCATGGTCATTCTGAAGATTCAAAAGCAAGGCAACTGGACTGTGTAGAGTTTGTTGGGAAGACGTTTCACTTCTCATCCAAGAAGCTTCTTCAGTTCCAAACGGCTGGTGCTGGAAGCAGATATTTATCTTACTAGAGGAAAAAACAACAACAAAGGAAGGGAGGAGTTGGAGAACGACTCATAGAAACTTATCCCAGGGTGATGTAACCCCTGAGAGTCGTAACCCTGAATGGGTCATTAACTCCCCCTGTCATGTGAGGTGTTATGGTCACATGTGCCCAGGTGTGAGTGTTTGGATGAGAAGTGAAACGTCTTCCCAACAAACTCTACACAGTCCAGTTGCCTTGCTTTTGAATCTTCAGAACACAGCCTGTAGTTTCTGTGAGCATAACAATCAGTTGGTATGCACACAAATATTTACAGGAAGCATTATTGGATTTTAGCAATGTCGGATATGACGATTTTTCTACACTCATTATCACTGATATCAATATTTTGTGTCAAGAGCGCAAAGTCTTAACTAAAATTGACCTGTTCCTTTTATGGTTAAAGTCTGTTTGCGTTCAAAACAGATATTAAGCAAAAAACAATATTCTGTTCTTTAATGAATATCCTTTTGAGTCATAAAAGTGGACATTGCATGATGATTAGGTAAACCATCATGGTTTATTGTACACATTGTACATGGCCAATTTGTATGGTTATAATATTGGCTTTAAATACTTGCTGAAATTTTCGTATCTACCAATACCTACATAGGTCCAATAATTGTGCATCCCTACATGCAGTCAGATAATAAATTGTGATTAAATAACTTTCTCTAATGTTGTTAACTGCCTCAGACTTGGACTTTGCCCACTTAAGGGGTCTAGAGGAGCATTTTATCTATAATTTCAATTCATGCTGCAGTTTTTAGAGGGGCTGCAACATTAGTTCTGCATTTTATCCTGCCGGTTCTCTCTGGTGCATGTCTTGTCTCTAAATTACACTACAAGAACAAATCTTCAGCAGCTATTGTGTGAGTATATTGGCCTCAATTAAGTGCAATGAAAGGAGAAGAGGTGCTGTCCCTTTAAGTATACTGTCAATAGCAAATAACCTCTCAAATCATGAAGAATTTGCTTAATCTTCTGAGCCTCTGGGTTTTCCCTGGAATGTAACCCCTCCCCCTCTGGACATATTAGGGCCCCCTTCTGCACTATTATGCCATCATACCCCTATTCTGTGATGCAGGTGGTCAAAACAACTCATGCACTGTTGCAAATGCACCCCAGACCTCTCAGGGTGATGAAGAGGGGTACGTACGGGAGGCATTTTAAGTTGCTGCACACGCTCTCGTGCACACAGAGACCCTCTTTCTCCTACGTAGCCTCCCTCTGTAGTAGCCTCGCCCACGATGAAAAGGGATATCAGCATGTGTAATGGCACGAGTGGTGAGTGAGCGCATTAAAGAGGGAGACATCCAGCCAGAGAGACAGAGCCTGTACTCATGCATGCATGCCTGTGTGTGTGTATAAAAGTGCCAGTCATTGCGGGATATAAAAGAATTCCACCCAGCTGCCAGGCCCCCAGCGCCAGTTGCCAGAGCCCTTAAACACATCCATGTCCTTCACTGGATTGCTCTCCTCTTCTTTCCTCCTTGAATATATCTAGCACTTTAAAAATATACAATCTGCTTAGATACTATAAGCTCCATGACTGGCACTTGGACATCTTATTAACATGACTAGAAGCCCCTGGGCAACTAAGCCTGTCTTTGATCAAACATTTTGGAGAAGTCGCTCATTTTCTTCAAACAAATCCATTGGGGTTGGTGTGCTAAATTTGAAACAAAGTCAAAGCACTGGATTTTACCTTTTTTATGCAGAAAACAGAGGCACCGCCATATGCAGGCTTTGTAAGAAAGAGGTAAGCGGCTGAATCACAGTCTGTATCGCTGAATGAGGAAGACATTGAACAGCTGATTCGACCGTACACTTCTCCATTAATGACCCGCATTAAGATCAGTGGGCCTTAGCACACCCATTTGTATGAAGCAAAGATGTGCTCCCTTTTTTCTGCCTGACAGTTGTCATTTTTGTTGAAATTACACACACTAATTTGTTGAATGGACACACTTATCAATATATTTCACTAGTCCATCTTTGAAAGAGCCCATAGGAAGTGTTTGGGAATGAGCAGAACTTTTCAATACCCGGCAGGTGATTGGATGATTGTTCCGTCAATCACGGTCATTATGGGCCAATCAGACAATGCATTAAGTGGGCACTACAGCAGTGGTAAAAAGGACAGAACATTTTGTAAAACAAGCTCCTAGCAAAACATGTCAGAAATGAAGCAAAAATATCCTGTCTATAGAGAACTTTGTAGTGTTGTTATCTGTTTTTTCATTTGATAAAGAAATTCGGTCAAAAACTACAACTGAAGGTGTTAGCATCTATGCTAATCTCTGTGTTAGGCTTGTAGCTCCTACATCTTCCTACACTAAAGGACGCTGACTGGGCAATGCCGCTTTGGGCTGCTGACAGTCATTGTAGATTGGAGCTTGGCAAGATGGATCTGCCTAATTATAGACGTTGAATCTGGCAGATCCAACTGCACTGCAAGGTTATGGGTGCGCACGGTATGCCTTAAAATGAGGTGTTGTCAGGCACAAAGATTAATCAAGCTTTTTCTCTATAGAAATTACATCAATTACTCGTTAAGTCCTCATGATGGTGCTGTTTTGGCAATGCAGGTGAGGTCAGTAGAGATGACTTTCATTGTGCAGGAGAGAGTTGGTCAACAAACATGGAAGCACAGGTGAGAGATTAAAGGAACTAGCACTTCGGCTTTCAGATCTGTTGTTTGGACTTTTTTTTTTAACTTTTAAAGGGGCATAAGAGATGGAAAAAAATTTATAATGAGAGACACAGCGGAAAAAATACTATGGAAATACGGCTCACATCATTTAGGAGATGGAGAGACCCAAAGATTTGCAGCTTTGGCAAGAGTATGATTTGGGAACTGGCATGTGTGATGTAGTTTCCTCCATGGCAGCGACACACCTCTATTATGGCATGTTTTGTTGATCTTACAGGCCTGTAATGAATGTGACAGACAAAACATTAGCCAGTCACCTTTCAATTGTTTTCTTTCTTTTCTTTTTTGTAATGGAAGATGTGGCCCTAACATCCTCGGGTGAATGTGAAATAAATGAATATTGATGGATCAAGGAAGCAGCCCCATCAGTACCAGTGTACTGTGATTCTCCTCAAAAAGGGTAACACTTACTGTAGTTTCATAGCGGTCTACATTTACCATGACACTGATAACCATAGTTGTTCAGAATTTTATTATTTAGTGATATTCTTTAATAATGCATGAAGCGTGAATTAGTGAGAACTTGGAAATGAAATAACAGCAACTTAGAAATTACAGACATTGCAAGAAAACAACCTCACTGGATCATTTTAACCTACTTATACATCTAAAGGTTAAAGGAAATGTCAGAGTTGAGAAGAGGCAGAGAGATATTCAGCTTTAGAGAGAGAGGCGAAGGAAGAGCCCAGCGTGTACAGGCGGAGCGATGAGATCAACTGACAAACATCTCTGCAACCTTAGCAGAAGCAAATCAGCATCCATCCCCCAAATGTCCTGCAACAGTTGTTATGTACAGAGGCCCAATATCACCTTATGTCTTCTTTTTGAATTTAAGCCCTGCTACCTGTCAGTGGGAGACAAACCAAAAGAGAGTGAGTGAAAGAAAAAGATGGAAGAGTGGGGCTGGGGGCCCGCTGCCAAACAGTGGGGGAGAGAGTGAAAGAAGAAGAGAAACAGAAAGATGTAGACAAGAAAGAAAATGAAACCTAAATGGACCAATTCAGCTGAAGGAGTCACACAGAGCATTCACCTGAGGGCAGCCTCATGCCCTGTTTGTGTCTCCATGGAGACAAGCCTCCTGAGTGTGTGTTTGTGACAGT
Organism: Cetoscarus ocellatus; assembly: GCA_037902135.1. Classification (NCBI taxonomy): domain Eukaryota; kingdom Metazoa; phylum Chordata; class Actinopteri; order Labriformes; family Labridae; genus Cetoscarus; species Cetoscarus ocellatus. Next base: position 324,644 of record JBAMNC010000739.1, on the reverse strand, counting down.
AGCCCTGCTAGCCAGTCCTGCTATTGATTTTCACACAATTTCCTTGACCAGATCAGTGGAAAATCCAGGCCTGTGGTCAAGTCATGGAGAGGATAACTGCAAGATTTCACTTTTTTTATTTTTTTAAATATGCAATCATGGCCTGTTTATACCCCCCGCCCCACCCCCACCCTCAGAAAAATTTCTTCTTTCCCTCTGGTGCTTCTAATACTTTTCAGAAAAAGTGAGTTAGAACAAATTGATCTAAATCAGCCCTAAATTAGGTCATTGGGGGATATGCCACCTCCCCCCCAGTGGGAGACAGGCACCTGAACCAGGTTTCCATTTAACACACAGTTAGCTCTAGTGAAAGGAACATGTCTAGGCATGTATGTGCGACCACAGTAAACACTAGAGCATAGCACTTGAAACTTAGAGCCACATTCATTCCCTGTGACAGGTGTGGCTAATCTGACACACCAGATGGGCGGTTCAACATATTTCATTGGTCCATTTGGGCAACAGCCCACAAAAAGTGTTTAGGAATGAGCAGAACCTTTCAATAGCATATATCAGGCAGGTGATTGTACAATCTCTCTGTCAATCACAATCACTACAGGCCAGTCAGATAATGTAGCAGTTGGGTGGTACTGCCGCAGTGTAAAATACAAAGCATGAGCCATTTTGTAAGACAAAATACCACCAAAACATGTTTGAAGTGGAGTGAATATATTCTTTGAAGTAAAAAGTACTTTCAGTGTTGTGCAGTCTAGATATAACTGCTACTGAAGCTGTAAGCATCTATGCTAATCTCTGTACGAGCAGTCACTTCCTGCTGTGGTCTTGCTTGTAGCTCCCAACTCTTTCTGCTCTAAAGGACTCTGGTAGGGCAGTGCTGCTTTGGGCTGCTCACAATTGTTGTAGATCGGAGCTTGACAAGATGGATCAGCTGGATTACAGACATCGTGTCAGGCAGATCCATCTGCACTGCAAGGTTATGGGTTAGGTCAGACACGCCAAAGAGGATTTACATTCTGTAACATTTTGCTCCACCACTACACCCCCCCGTGACCTCCGATCTTCTGAAGCCCACCTCCTTTCCCTACCACCTGACACCAAGCACCGATCCTGGGGAGACAGAGCCTTCTCTGTTGCCGCCCCCACCCTCTGGAACGCACTACCATCACACATACGAATCTGTCCGAACCTGTCCACATTTAAAATCCTCACCAAAACCCACCTTTTTAGAATTGCTTTTAATGTATGACTGCTTTTAAATGTACTTTATGTTCCTTTTCTTTTCTTTTTAATCATGTTTTTTATTATTATGTTTTTTTCTATGATGTTCTTAACCTCTGCACAGCGTCTTTGAGTGCCTAGAAAAGCACTTTATAAATAAAATGTGTTATTATTATTATTATTAACATACACTGGGGATATCTCTGGGACCATGGCAAACTTGTTACAAAGAATAAAATGTGTGACCTTCAAAGTTAAGGGAAATAAACCTAATTGGAAAACTACTATTGTTATTAAGAAATAGATCATATTTTGAGAGAACAGCTAAAATAAACATGTAATCACTAAAACCTGCTTAATGAAGTAAAATAAATTATATGGCTGTGTGTCTGCTCAGGGCTTCCTTACATTTTTTACATTTTTTTCACATGAGCATGGTGCATTCTGTTACTCCTTTCTAACATATAGCTCAATAACATCAGATAAAGCATTTCTCAGCTGCTACCAGGCATTTGCCGAGGAAATCTCCAGCTTTGAATATATTAAGTTTTAAAGACTTCAACCAGCTGAGCCAAAGGCGTGATAATATCTGATAGTCTGGTGCCTTGAGATATAAATACATTTGCAGTATACAGGGGCATATCTGTTTTGTATCCTGCATGGATTGAAGCCTTGAGGCGAGGCTTTCCTGTCATCTCCCCTCACTCAGCTTCACTTCCCTCGCTATCCTGACCATAGGAACCAGATCACTGGCTCAAGATGGCCTTTATCTGAGGGTCTATTGGCCAGTGTCGGGTTACAGGCCTCGCTCTGTACACACGGCACATTATGGAAGTTTTAATAGGTGATCAGAGCAGCTGTTGCTGGCACAGCGTTGATTTACTGTGGCTGAGAGAGGGCTTAATGACTACAGAGGCAGACAGCTTTTAACCCTTTGATGTGTGCTGGATAATGTAATAGGATAAGGTAGCCCCCATGGGAAAGTTGCATGTATGAGCACTAACATAAGCAAAAACGCTTTTTGGAATACAGTTACACCGTCTTAAAGCCCCTAAATAGGAGTGCTACCCATTAAATGTCATCGAAAAACAACATGTAGGTTTTGAATTGTGCAGCTAGGCATGGTTTGTGACATGCTTGTGAGGCCCATGTATGAACATATAAACACACATCCATGCACAGTTGTGTTGCTTGCTGACAGGTGGTGCATGCTCAAGGAAATACAAGCTTACCCAGCACAAACAGCCCCAGTAGGCTTAGCACTTGAGGGGAGAGCAATCGGTGTACTTATGCAGAAGTTAGCACTATTCCGACCATGTAACATCAATCTTAAGGGTCAAAGGGCCAAAGATTCTGTTTGCACCTCAGAGACACCGGTACCCGCTTTTTCGCAGTTTGTCCAACATCACAGCTGGGCAAACAACAGGAACTGGGCCGGACAAACAGTCAGGTGATGGATTAAACATTTGATGACTTACAGCTTTGTCAAAGGAAGACAACAAGCCTCCTGGCGGGCAGTGAGGCTAAATGCAGATGTCAGCATGCTAACATGCAGTGACAAAGTGAACATGCTGACGCTGGGCAGGTGTCATGTTAACAATGATCACAATTTTAGTGTGGTGTTGTGCTGCCTTACATATTATTCTATTTACATGATGGAGGAATCTTGGCGATTAGCATACTGACAAGACTGGAAATTTAAATAGGTAATATGTCAGAAAAGTGCTTACTGTTGAAATGTTTCATTCATTTCCTGGCAAAAGGAATTCTTGTACTGCACTGTCCATGTGCACTGACTTAAGTCAAACATAAAGTTGGTATGGTTGTATTTAACACATAAAAAGCTAATCAACAAAGATGCCAAAAAAAAAAAAAAAGCAGAAATTGTGATTTATCATTGTTTCACATTCATACAAGATAGCGACGCCTCCATCGAGCTGCTGACAACAATAACCTATAAGTGAAATCTGCCATGTTTTTGCTCTACTGAGAAATACAAAAAGACCTTAAGGAGCAATGCAACACATACGCTACTGCAAGGACAACTTATTGACACAACTTAACTATGAATTTATTATCATTTGATCATTTGAGCAATTATATCACTAGTATGTATATTAGTACGTCAAATAAAAGGCAATAAGTATCAGAAAATTAACATAGATACACTATGTAACTGATGTAACATTTAAATACACACATATATATGTATATGTATATGTATACACACAAATATGTATATGTGTTTATATATATATTTTTATATATATATGTATACATACATATATATGTGTTTATATATATATATATGTATATATATGTGTGTGTGTGTATATATATATATATATATATATATATATATATATATATATATATATATATATATATATGTATATGTATATATATATATCTCACTGGTCACTTCACAACTTCACACTACACCAACAGCTATCAGCCAGTCACATAGTAGCAACTCAGTGCATTTTGGCCTTTAATCTTTGGATACTGTTCATCATCAAGCTTTAAGGTTCATAACAAATCTCAAGGCACTAACTCATAATTGTGCTCTGTATGATCGAGTTGGCTGGCCCTCACTGGCCACTCAAAGGCTGTGTCATTTGTGTGTCCTTATCTATAAGGTTATACTTAATCTGCCTTCTTTACACTGAAGTAATTGCATTCTACAGAAAAGTAATGGAAGCTACAACCTTCCTTTTGTGACTGAGTCACAAGACTTTCTGTCCCCAGTTTGATTTGATTTTGATAAAAGAAGTTTCAGATCTGCTGCTCCTGCAGACTGGAATTTGCTGCAGGAAAAACTGGGCCTGAAAGAGTTGGTCTCTGATTTTTTTTAAAGCCAGATCAAAATCATTAGAGGAAGATGCTTCAGGTTATAGATGCCTTGGCTCTTGGCTTTCTGCTCAGTGACTTTTAGTTGATTGGCTCATGTGTGTTTATCTGTGTTTGTAATTGTTTTATTTCTGTATCTTTTTCTACGGCGCATCATGGCAAGGACACTTATCTCAATGATGCCTCCTGCTTAAATGAAGTTCAAATAAAATAAAATAAAAATGAATAAACGTAGACATGGAACCTGCTAAAGTTCAAGCATCAAAATGTGATGGAATGGTGGTTAAAGTGACTTTGAACTGACTTTGACTTTGGCATGGTTGTTGGTGCCAAACAAGTTGGCCTGAGTGTTTCAGAAACTGCTGACCTGTTGGAGTTTTCAAGCACGTCCATCACTATGGTTTACAGAGACTGATCCAACAGAGAGCACATCCATTGAGCAGCAGTTCTCTGGGCTAAAATGTGTTGTTGATGCAAGAGGTTAGCGGAGCTCACCAGCATTGCACAACAGAAGATTGGAAAAATTATGCCTTTTCTGAGGGACCTTAATTTTTGCTACAACACTCAAATGAAAGCATTGTTCCATACTTGCATGTATCAACAGCTCAGGCTTGTGGTGGTGGTTTCATGTTTTGGGTGATATTTTCCTGGCACACTTTGGGCCCCTATTGAGGATAATTTTAATGCCACAGCCTGCCTTAGTATTGTGCCTGACTTTGTCAATTTCTTTGTGACCACAGTGCACTGATCTTCAAATAGCTAATTCTGGCAGGATAGCACACCATGTCTCGCAGCTTAAATCATCTCAAACTGGTTTCTTGAACATGACAATGAGTTCACTGTGTAAAACAGGGAGAGGGAGAGAGGTAATACTTTCTACCTTTCTTCCTAAATCGGCTTGGACAATATGTTCCAGTTAACATGCCAATCCATCAGATGTTTCTGTCTTTTTCTGCAGAACTATTAGTCTGAATTTCTCATTTAGCAAACAAACACTTGAAGGTGAAATACCATACAAACATTTGTGTACCTTAGTCATTATTGTTACCACAGAAACTCTCATCCAATCTACTGTTGTGAACCCGAACATAAACCTCCAGTCCAGGCCCATTAACCCATCTCAGAATGATGGCTAAATTGCCCGCTAGCTCTCCGAGGCCAGCCAGGATGTAATCAAAAACAGACGGAATAATCAACCAAAATGCTTTCTATTCCGGTAAGGATGCCTCCCAAAAAGCACATGAATTACGTCGAAACAGGCCCAGGACTGTGAATGATGTCGGCTACCCTGCACCAGCCAAGTCACTGTCTTCCATTGCCAAGTGAGAGGATGCCAGGCACTTCCTGCTGTAAACAATCGACCCACAGACGGAGGAAGAGGGGAGGAAACCTCTGAATGAGAAACAACAGGAGACGGAGGGGAGACCCAGTTGCTCAATGAAAATTTCTCCAGTGAGCAAATGTGCCCAATTTGTCAGACAAGCTACCGTAGACTGTTTGAGGGGAGTGTGTGTTTGCAAGGACAAATAGCATCTCTCTGTGTGGATGAGCACATAGCAAGTGCTCGGGGCTTATAGAGACAGACGTTGGATATACAGCTTGGCTGAGTTCACACTACATAATAAGGGCTCCCTCTCTTTTCTTGATCACTGTCTCTTCTCCTACGTCCCATCTACTCCGACTGCTCTGCACTGCTGACTATAGGCAAGTTTGATACGCTTTGTCAGCCATCCTCGAAAAAGAGGGATGTTGTCCTTAGAGGCAAAGTTAATCAACGTGTTTTCCTACCAGCAGTTATGGAGAGTGCAATGGTTGTCGGCTGTTCCAGGGGCAGCAGCTTCCTAAGTTGATGACCATTTAGCTTCTTTGGTTGGGGAGATGGCTAAGGAGCTGTAGCCTATTACTAAGCACATTCATATACACAGTTAGCTCAAGCTATGGTTTTGCTTGATTTGGCAATTTCACCTAAAGGGTTAGTCTGGGTTTTTTGAGGTGGGGTTGCTTGAGGCCCATGGCACTAGTAAATGTAATTGCCGCTGAAGAAGCTTGCAAGCTTTGGGGGGAGATATCCAGGGGGGGATGCTAGCCAATATGCAGCAGCCACCAAAAGCCAATTAATCCACTTTTAGGTTAAAACTACTAAAAAAACTGAATTGGCTCAGCTAGATGCTAATTTAACATCTTAACAGCATTTAACTTTTCCCATACAAAGCCTTTGAGTTGTGAACTATCACTGGAGCACAGACTGACATAAATCTTGCTCCCTGGATATTACAAAGATGGGTCACGCTTGTAATTACCTTGGATGGAAAAACAGCCAGAACAAATAGTCAATACTCCAGTTTCCCCGTATTCAGCAGCATAATGTGGACCTTCATAAACTTCTGCTTATTGTTTTAAATATGGACACGAGGGCTCACCTCCTGCAGCAACAAAGCATTGTGTTTGCAGTGCCTATGATACCGATCAGGCCTACAACACAACAGCAATATGAAGGCTTACCAAAAGTAGGGAGCCACTTGTGACAGCAAAAGCCCTGTGGGTTCATAAACATGGGCTTAAAGTCTATGCATCTGCACCACCAGTTAACCTGTGATCTTTCCTGCACCTCAGTTTACACAACAGTTTTTCAATTCCTCTTTCTTCCCCGTTACTCCATCTGCAAAGGTCTTCCTCTGTGTACTCCAGCTCATAAAGGTGTTGACTCTGCCCACAACTAACTGCATGTTGTCATCACTCGAGTCAAAATCACTCATTTTTCATTTTCGTGAAGTTAGTGTTTATTGTTCCCTCTGACATCCTGGTCAGCTGATGGGGCTGAGGGATACATAACCCCTATGTCCAAACAGACAAAATTTCTAAACACAGGGTCTTTGTCAAGGAAAAGTTAAACGTTGTAAAGAATCTCATTGTAGCACCCAGTCAAGCCAATTTCGTTTTTTTAGTAGTTTTAACCTGAAAATGGCTTTTGATGGCAACCGGTGGCACTATTGACTGGTGTTTCAGCTAGTGTCCAACCTTGGATATCTCCCCCCAAATCTTGCAAGTTTCTTTAGTGGCAATCATATTTACTAGTGCCATGGGCCTCAAGCAACTCCACTTCAGAAAACCCAAACTAACCCTTTAAGTACAAACCTTATCCACTGTCAAGGCACTGAGTTTGTTGAAATCCACCACCAGAGGGCTCTCAACAGTAAGAAGAAATGACCAATACTGAATGGTACAATACTTAATTGAGAATTGTTGCATATCAGTGTCCATGTTGTTGGCAATATTCTGCCAAAACACCATAAGTGCAATTTGTGTTTAATTCCTGCCAAGTTCTCTGCTTATTTGCGCGCAGGAAACCATGGTGACTGAAATAGAGCATATAATGTTCGAGTGAAAAGCTAATAGGCAACAAACAGCATTTGAGAACTACTTTTTAGCACTTGGTTAACCACTGAATTAACTTTACTTGCCCAAATCTGAATTTTATTTTCCTTGCACCACATTTGAACACATCATGATGACATTTCATTTACCTTGTCTTAAGCCCTTTTCTATGTGCAGAGGCGTCACAACGGAGCTCCGTCATATTTACGTCTCGAGACATTCACATTGTTTAGCAAGGCTGCAATATCTATATATCTGTAGATATCTATATGTAGTTTATCTATCTAATATAATTCATGAAACATGCCTCTACATTCACAAAAAAGGCAGAGACACTCACTTGCAGTGCTCCTGCCTCCTGCTGAGTCTATGTGACTCTCTCAGTATTACCCCTCCGAGATGAAGCAGATGGGATTTCAACTCTTATTTCCCATTGCATTACAGGGTTGTTTATATTACGGCTTAAACAGCAGCGTGAGTGGGGCTTAGTAGTCATTTAAGTGAGCTGACTTTGAACACATCGTGATGTAACCTCAATCAGTTTGCTAATTATCTTTTGTCCTGCTGATTTTGACATTTGATTACTTTTGTAACCACAGGGACATGCTACAAAGATTGGACAATGTTACTACGATTACTCTAAGTGGAGGAGGAAGATGACTGACCCACAGCAACAGAAACAGGCAGTATTGTGAGTCGGAAAGCTACTTAGCAGTGGTCATTGATGATGATTTTTCTTCCTGAAGACATCCAAAGGTACTACATTTTGGTTTCAATTTAATGCAATTCATTTCCTTGCTTGTGTTCTCCCTGTCACGCATGCACAAGCCCCTCCTGCTACCTTACCTCACCCCTGCTTGTATTTTGACAGACAGGTTATAGGATTGAAATATGGTTTTGGAGTTTTAACAGCAAACTGAAAACATTTTATTAAAGTCTTGTTCACAAAAACTAAACATAGATTTGGTTTCACATGGTGGATCTGCTCTTGCTTAGTCTGTCCTCGTCGCTCATTTTTCCCAACATCTTGGTCGACATTAGTACTACCCTGAGGCTACAGCACTAACAATCCTGCTAACACATTTTCTTGGAAAGTAACACAAACATGCTCCTCTGACCCTCTTAAAGGAACCTGAGGATAACTAAAGCTTTTGAATCAGCATGGCAGGAGCATTACATAGAGACTGTATCGCCAGCTCACACTGTTTATGCAGTTGTGTGTAAATCACTCTCCTTTACAGTCTCTGCATGTGGGAATGCAGTAAAAAGCGAGGGAGGAGGAACGGCTAGCACGATGTATGTCTGGCTCCTCCAGAATGGCAGCGCTTGTGCATAAACGTCGGAGTGAACAGACCCAACATGTGGAGATGCTGAAGCGCCATGTGTTTGCACATAAATTACCATGTATGAATGTGCATGCACGCACAGGCACAAACAAAAACACACACACACACACACACACACACACACACACACACACACACAAGGGGAGGGAGTATTAGCTACGCATGCAAGCTCACATCCACCTAGACTTTAGCTCACATGCACAAACAAGCACATTTTCACAGACGCACGCACAAACCTGTCATTGTAATTCATCTGATTGTTCTCTTTGTATGAAAGAGACAGGGGAACGTCAGAATGGCAGAAGCTGAGGCCTCATGTTAGCCTTGCTGTCAGAGTTAGTGAGGAAAGGCTGACATTAATATGAGCGCTCCTGTCCCTTAAAGCTCACCCTGTCTCAGGGCTGAGCTGTATGGACTGAATATCATATAGCAGTGTTTTTTATAGAGGAATGGGGATACAAAATATGTGTATTTCTTGTTATTTTTTCCTTAAAGAAATAACTAATGACTGCCAAAATACCAGAATTGACTCTTTTGTTGGCTATCCAATTGGTCTACTGACCCAATAATCTTGTGGTTCCCAAACTTTTTCTCTCACTATAGACATCAGCACGTCAGTAACAAACACTAACCACACATTCAGCCACAGCCTTTGACGACAAAAACATATATTAGCTTTTGACCACGCATATGACATAACGTCCCATTCCATTCTGACTGAATGTCAAAAACCATGTTACTGAATGAGTAAATATAAATGTCCCTCTGGCAAACTTTATCTTAAATATCCAACCATAATTACCTGCTCCTGTGTCCTGGACTGTTCTCACAAAGCTTTACAGTAAATGTCAGTTTTATATAACTGAAAGTCATTTTATGAGGCTTAAACTGTCATTTGCAACAGAAGAACTTTGTGGGCTAAGACTAATGTTAGCAGTTGTCAAGTCAAGTTATCATTGAACACATGGCTGTGTCTTTATCAAATAAATAATCAGTATAAGCTGAATACTTATTTTGAATATAAACTTTTACTGGTTGGTCTTTTATGGTTGAAATACGTTGATTTGGGTCTGTACAAGTATAATTGTACATTGCTGCAGGGAGGATCTGCATGATGACAGCTGCATGCTGTACAAGACAGTACATCAGCCACTGGTATCCTCTGATCCTGAAACATCCTGAAGTGTTGTGCAGATTTTTCACTGAATTTGAGGACATAAGCTCACAGTTTATATACCTGAATCATCAGGTAGCTAATGTTCTCATGTCTTCCTGTTCCCATCAAGGTTTCCGCTATTTACCTTTCAAAACTGATAAGTCTCCATCAGCAGTTTTTTTTTCTGTGTGCACTGGAGTATCCTTGTGTATCCAAAACAAATGGTGGTCATAATCCCTGCAAATATCACCTATTTATTTTGTTGGGTATTGGTTGTTATTCTTCTTTTGAAGCATGCAGAGCCTCTCCTGTAACATCAGATCGACAGGCAGTCTGACTGCCGGCACACAGAAACAGCTACTTCAGCAGTCTATGCTCTTGTCTCTGTTTGTGATTGTTGTTAAGGCATCCTAACTCATTTGAGAGACTCATAGATTTGCAATCTGTATGTCTGATAATGTCCGCTCTCTTGTTCAAAAAAGCCTCTCTGTGTATTTATCAGCTAAAATGCATTATAGCCCATTGACAACAGCGGGGCTTCTGCTGTCCACAGACCTGAGTGATGTCATATCAGTCACGTGTCTGCAGATGGTCATAAGGATTTATCTCAGATGTTGTCTGCAAAAAAGTACAGAAAAGCAATTTTATTGTGTAGGGATAAACTGAAAAACAAGCAACTCTAGTGAGGATGTACATTTTCAAGCTGTACCCTCAGATCTGTCAACAGTCATTTCCTTTAAACATTTGTGAGCAACACCCTGTAGTAGATGTGCTGTATGCAGCCAGTTGTGGGACAGCTACCCCTGCTCTATGGATAGTTGATTCACAATTGGATTGAAATTAAAAAAAGAAAAAAGATTTACTGAAGCTTCTTAAATGTCTAACGTAGGAATGAGAGACGACTCCTGCCGTATTCTTGTCATTGTTTGAGTTGTGATGCCCAGCCTAGATTCATGACTAGCCTGATGTTAACTTGATGTTGATCAGGATGTCCTCTCACAAAATTGTGCATGCTTTTGTAGCAGTGCAAAATAATGTGCATTGTTTTATGGCATGCTACACTCCTGACTCAAAGCATTTGTTGCAAGACTTCTATTGCTTCTGCGAACTTTTGTTTGTGTCGAGTCTTTCAGTGTGTTGCGATGACATTGTGACCTTTATTAACTTAATAATAAGGTTAAAAGGTGAGCTGTGGATGTCTTCAAGAATGACAGAAATACCCACTGTAATCCAGGAGTACTTTTCATACTGTTTCCTGAAACAAAGATTTATGTGTTGTTTGTTGTTTGATGACAACACTGGCAGGTCAAACCATTGAAAATCACAAGGACTACAACATACTCAAAGGTAAGAGAAAACATTACTTTCTCATTATTGACAATATGTGATGTTCTGGTTGTGTTTAGTAGATCTGATGTTCCTCAGTTGCAATTTAACCATTGATATATTGCTAGTAATGCTAGAGTAATATAATGTTGACAATATGTTAGTTCTAGCTAGCTAATATTAACAATATATTACAGATTAAATATAGTCCTGATACAGTATGGCAGATCATGATGACAATATAACTTCTTTTTACCTTTATAACAGATTTGCCTGTTGAAGGTCTGAGAATGAAATGATGCAAATAAATGGATTTCTTGCAAGTTAGACAATATGCGGGAGTCTGTCTTCACATTTAGCATTGTCACTCTTGAATTGTAGCCCCCCAGTGTCGCTGAAAAGCATCGTCTGTCAGCCTGTATGTTTACTTAAAGGTAACACAACTTCTGTGTTCACTGTGGTCTTTTCTCAGAGTCAGATTACAGATATCAAGCTTTCTTTTACTATAGGAAGTCAAAGAAACAAGATAATTGCTCATATTTAGTCCATCAAATTACACATAGATGCCAGTAAGACATACCTCGAGTCACATGATCATTGCTCATCTTGGGATGTGACATGCCCACATTGCTGTTGTGATGCAAAAAAATTTTATTGCTCAGCCCCTCTTCTTTTCATTAGTCCCCATAGTTCAGGTGAAGCTGTAAGCGAGACTCATCACTGTTGACTGTAAAAAGTTACAAAGAAATCCTTCAGAGTACTCAGGTTACTTTTTGGGGAAATAAGTCACATAATGCCGTAATTTTAAAAGTCAAGTGATCAATTGTTATTTATTTCTGCTCATAAAAGTTATTTGATACTGAACAAAGGAAGTGACCTATTTCACTTTTCATTTTGTGATTGCAGAACAAAACAGCACTGTTTCTGTTTCTCTGCGTGCAGGTGGAAGTAAATAAAGCCTTGAGAGTGTGTGCACGAAGATGACTGTACAGAGATGACTGTGTGGGCAGCATTAGCTTTGGAAGTCCCCCTGTTTTGTTGAATTTCAGTACAGAGGGACCAGAACAACATCAAAATGAAATGTAAGTTCAAAACCTTGTTGTATCTTCTTACTGAGACTTCTGTGGTGCACTGTGATGCCAGTTAAATCATTTTATACACTGTATTTAAAACAGTGTGTCTCTTCTGGTCATTATCAGATTGTGAGCAGAACAGGATCTGTAAATGTTATCATGTCTGTTATTTTGTCATTTGGTTGGTAAGTTACAGATCATGGGTACCACAATTTATAGAATCCACACATTGAAAGGTAGATGTACTGTCGACTGTTTACCAGATTTATAACCAAACAAAGAAATTATAAGCAGAAAGGTTTCAATTTTTGTTAAACAAAATTATGGTATATTTGTACCTCCTCGACATAGGCAGGTCGTCATTGCTGCACAAAACATCCATGACGTCTAACATATCAACGAAGGAGGAAATTGTGGCACACACACTAGAGAAACATGTTTGGCTCCACGGATGCTTGCAACCATTATTCTGTCAAAAGTAGGGATGAGTTTTTAAATAGCATTATGGATCTGACAGCTGGGGCGTTTTTTCAGTGTTTGATACACTAGTTTTTATGTAGCAATACTTGAACCTTTCACGGGTAAGCAGTATCTCCTTCTCCTTATCCAATGCGAACCTCACCAGAGGTAGTTTGAAAAGAGGCTACTGAGAGCACGTTTTAGTTAAGTTGCGGGAAACGATTAGGTTGAAAGTTGAGCAATGCATTAACTTGAAACTATTGAACAAAACAGTAACTGAATCTTTTGTACATTAACTGAGGTGTATGGGGAACACTGCATGTTGCGTGCATGTGTGATTGAACGGCCTAATAGATTTTACGAAGGCACAGAGGACATCCAAGACAATGAACGTCAAAAAAAAAAAAAAAAACATTGAACAAATCATAGGAAGTGATCAACTACTCATCATGAAAAAATATGAAATGGTCTCCATTGATAAAGAGACTGTTTGGCAAATTTTGTAGGAAAATTTCATCGTGACAAAAGTTTGTGCTAAAGGTTTCGTCAGAAGACTCCTGGTCAAAAGCAAATTGGTGGAGAAATTTTTTTAACAAATTGAAAGAAACCCCAATTTTTAGGAGGAGTGATTACATGCGATGAAACTTGTATCTTCCAATACTATCCTGTAGGGGTGTAAATCACCAGTTTCATGACGATACGACACGATATCGATTCTTTGGACAGCGATATGATATTTGCCGATATCACAAAGTCTGCCACGATTCGATTTCGATTCGATACAATTCAGGGGTCTTCGATCGATTTAAGATGATATTATGTACTCATTGAACACAGTCAGCTACATTTCACCTAAAGCAAGAAAGAAATACGAAGGAATTTCTAAGTTTTGACAGTTTTATTACTGAAATGTGAAATGATGTGCTGACCTTTGGGTATGATAGGTTATAGAGGATTATAACCATTTGTATAAGCTAATCATGTTTAAAATTAAAATTGGATTAATTGGTAGTCAGGTGTTTTTAGACTTTGCTTCACTGTTTAATGGTAGGTGTGGAGGAAGAATAAGAACAAGCTCTCACTGTTTTCCTTTCATACAATAAGTAATTTCATTAATCAGTGCGCTACAAAATCAAATGATGAGATAACTTACTGTACTCGTGTGATTACTCCTGTCGTGTAAGTGCAGCATGCATCCTCTGCTGTCAGATAGACCGTATCTTACCCGGATACAGCAGTGCTATTTTCTGATTGGCTGACATGTCAAGCTCCCGTTTGGCTCTGTGATGCTAAGAGCGTGTTGCTACACATTAGCATTTAGCGGTGTTACTCGGTGGGCGCTACACAGTACATTTGCAGGAGAAATACTGGGTGTGGTGTGTGAGAGAGTGAAAAGGTGCGCGTCTCATACGCTGAATGCGTGAGACTTGAGAGCCCTGTAAAGTTGAAACTTCAGAACGAGGCACTACTGGGCGGAAGCGGTGAAATGGATATCTGGTCAGAGTTTCAAAGTAAAGGCGTTGAAGATGACGAAGTTGATCGATGTTTTGAGTTTCCATCGATTTGATTGGATCATTGCTTAACCAATCGATGTATCAATCTAGATCGATGGATCATTACACCCCTACTATCCTGAGACAAAACAGCGGTGCATTAAAAAGCACCATTGTCAATTAGGATGAAGAAAGCTTGACAAAGCAAGTCCAGATTCAAAGCCATGTTGATTGATTGCTTTGGCATATGGGTATAATTCTGGAGGTGTGGGTTCCAGAAGAGTTGAAGGTGAATCCACACCATTACAAACAGTTTCTACAAAAGTTATGAGAAAAAAAGAGATTACAGCTGTTGTACAGTGGTTTCATTTTTCAACAAGACAGTGCACCAGCTCTCACTGCGCTACCTTGATCACTCTCCCTGGTTACCTGATCTAGCACCACATTATTTTTTCATTTTTTCATAAGACCAGATTGGTGCGCAAAGAAAACCATTTGAGTCTGTGTCAGAAGTTAAGCGAAGAATGACAGAGGTTCTGAGACAACTGTCTGAAGAAGACCTTCTGCACTGCCTTGATCAGTGGAAGACCCAAATCCTGCAGTGTGTTGATGGGGAGTATATTGAAGGGAAATATATTAGAGCATTAGTCTTGTTATTTAATCACCATACCTTGCAGGTCAGTAACACTTAAAACTCATTCTATTGCCCAGCCCTACATCCGTCTATATTTAAGCAAGAGTTTAGTCGGTACACAGCTCTTTTTGTTGTCCAGCAGCCTGCAGTTTAATCAATGAG
The DNA here is from genome assembly GCA_037902135.1 of Cetoscarus ocellatus. Lineage (NCBI taxonomy): Eukaryota > Metazoa > Chordata > Actinopteri > Labriformes > Labridae > Cetoscarus > Cetoscarus ocellatus. The sequence goes on along the minus strand of JBAMNC010000739.1, from coordinate 309,552 downwards.
AAACTGCTTTTATTGCTCACCTATTTACAGGCTGATTTCCCTCCCTGTGAGTGAGGCATCTTCGTCAATAATGTATTACACTGGCGGCGAGGTAACCTCCAATTAAGTCATACCACCTTCTCTCTCCGCTTCACTAGCTCTGTCTTCACTCCTCTGAGAATGAGGAGGGGGAAATGGGGAGGTCGGTTTAACAAGTTTGGCTCACTCTAAAAACAAATGACAGCCAACAAAACAAATGTAGCATTACAACTGAGAATTAAAAGGCTTGACATTTACCGAGGCTCATTTATATGGCTGTCCACACTTAGCTCATTGGCAGCCCCCCATTACGCTGGGTGGAAACGGAGAAGAAGGAGGCCGGGGACGGGATGGGCAAACACAGTGGGGTGAGCCGTTAACGGCCTGTGGGAGGATCGTCCTGTAGATGAATGAACACCTGGATTAATGGGGTCAGTGAGCACCAAGCTGCTGAGAAAGGAGAATCCCAGCCAAGGCAGCCATTTTACATTTTAACTTTTACTGCGTGTCTCATGGTCCGTTTTCCTCGGCTGGTTTTAGAGGGGGCAGCAGGAGGGTCCCAGGAGTGCAAGAAAAGGACATGTTTGGATCTGTGTGCTTCATGTAGTGCATGGCAGTGTCAATGATTATTATAAAGTTATGATTTGATTAACCTTACGCCATTTCAAGGGCAGGAATCATAACAGGAACTTCAATGGGTTCACTCTGCTTTAAAATTGTCAAAGAAAATACACTGAACTGATGAGAAACTGAACTAACATGGGTTTGAAAATCCACATCTTAGATGTCTTTCAACCCTAGTGAATTCTTCTGGAGATACCGTTACATTATTCTTATTTCTTTAAACTCTTGCACCTTTGTCCTTTGGGCATTGGAGCTCAATTTGCCACAAGACAACCTTGACTCCTCTCTGAAAGTGCTTTACAAGCTCAGCTTAAGCAGGGAGGGTGCTGGCCCTTTAAATGGAGCTCTGAGTGCATGGCAGGCTAATAGATGCAGTCTAAAGGTGCTGCTGGATGGCAACCTGAAAAATGGTCTTATCTGAAAAGGTCCAGGACAGTTATAAATGAAATAATCACGCCCGGCACATTAATCCATGTTCATGCCCTCGGGGGGAGACCTCAGCTCAACATTTGAACTGTGTGAGTGCATGTCTACAGTATGTGGATGTGTGGATGTGTATTCAAGATGCATAAGTCCCTGTATTGGCAAGTTACCGTCCCTTTTGATTCTTTTTTTTTTCTTCTTTTCTTATCCTTCAACTGAGTTTTTTTAGCTCTGACATGACCATTTATTTGTCTTTCTTGACTTAACACCAAGACTTTTCTCCTGGAACTACAGCTTAAGCAAAAAAAGATAAAAAGACAAACTGAAGCAGAAAAATAAAAATGGAAACGAATTTGAGCTTTGGTGTGTTATCCTGCTGGAAGTAACCAACAGAAGATAGGTACACTGCAGTCGTATAGGGATGGACGTGGTCAGCGACAGTACTAAAGTAGGCTGCGACATTTAAACGATTCTCATTTAGCACCAAGGGCCCGTAGTGTGTGACGAAAATATCCCACAACAACAACACACCACCACCACCAGCCTGAACCACTGATAAAATTCAGGATGCTACTTTATTTTGTTTATGCCAAACTCTAACACTGCTATGGATGCAACAGTGCAACCAGCCAACCTGTCTTCCGTCAAAGTTTTCTGTTTGGTTTGGATTTGACAGCCTTGGTCCAATGGGTTGCTTTTTAAACAAAATCTATTCTATTCTTAGGCATTTAAGGCTAATTTACTAGTACAGCAAAGGCTTATTGGGGACAAACAACCATTTTTATTTCTCCTTAGAAAATTCCTGTATTTCTTAGCAGAAAAGAAAAGTCTAAAAACATACTTATCACATTTGTGATGATTAAAAAAACACATTCTAGCTTTCATCGGTTGTGTTATATAACAAACAAACACATCAACAAACTTGATCTCCAAACAACTTTGTTTTTTTTTAAGTTTAGACAAATAACTACATTTTCTTTTTTATTGAAATGAGATTTTAACAATTTAAAAGGACACTTTATTGATTCTTGTATAGTTGTAAATTATTCTGAACGGACCGAATACATCATGATATTTTACATATTGTCACTGTCAGAAACAATCTCAATTTTTTATGTTTTTTCATAAAATAGGGAAAAACTGTATAAAAAACAACACAATATTCATTGATTCTGTGGTGGAGAATTTTTTTCTACATTTCCTGAAAAATAGCATATGTAAATTAGGAGTTTTGTGCCCAACAGCGATAGCATCCTTCCCAAAACAAATTGCATAATTTTGGCAAAGTGTGGTGAAGTCAGCAAACACATTGTTAGAAGCATAAACATTTTTACACCTTGTAGTACCAGGTTAAACCCTTTTTTGGCCTTCATCCTTCATGACAGATTTTACAAAGTACTGGAAACATTTCTTGGGAATTTTAGTCCATATTGACCTGATAACTTCACAGAGATTCTGCAGATTTGTTGGCTGCACATCCATGGTGTAAATCTGCTGTTTCATCACGTAACAAGGGTGCTTTAATGAAATTGGGATTTGGTTATAGTGGAGAGCCCCCGGAGCACAGGGACTTTATGATCAAGAAACCAGTTTGAGATAACCTGAGATTTGTGACATGATGAATTATCCTGTTGGAAGTAACCCCATTAGAAGATTTGTACACTGGTCCTAAGAGGATGGCGTGGTCAGCGGCAATATTCAGGAAGGCTGTGGCATTTAAGCAGTGCTCAGTTAGTGCTCAGGGGCCAAAAGTCTTCCAAGAAAATATCCCCCACACCATCAGTACATTATCATTCCCACCATCAGTGGGAAGTGTTGGTACAAGGCAGTATGGATCTATGCTTCCATGTTGTTTAGGCCAAATTCTGACTCTACTCTGTTGCTGCAGAATATAGAGTCATCAGATCAGGCAACATCTTTCCACACTTCTAATGTTTGATTTTTGTGAGTCCATGGAAACTGCAGCCTCAGTTTCCTGTTCTTGGCTTACAGAAGTGGCACCCTATGTGTTTATCTGCTGCTATAGCCCGTCTGCTTCACGATTTGATATGTTGGTCATTCAAAAATGGTCCTCTGCCTACCTTGATGGTAATAATAGCTATTTGAATACTGTTGCCTGTCTGTTGTCTCAAACCTTTTTGACTTTTTTCCTCTGACATCTGGCATCAACAGGGCATTTTCACCCTGCTGCACACTGGCCATGTACTCTTCTTCAGACCATTCAGACCATTGAAATGGTTGTACATGAAAATTCTAGTAGATCAGCACACACAAAAATGTATTGGATTGCTGCCATGTGATTAGCTGGTTAGCTTTTTGCTTTTACAAGCAGTTAAATGGGTACTCCTAATTAAGTTTTGGTGACTATAGATATATAAGGTCCAAATTTGTAAATCTAGCTTTAAGATTAACAATGAGAGAGGCAACATTTGGTGTAAAATGGGCTAATTTGTTCCTTTATTTATATGCAAACTTCAGACTTCAAAAAGGAGTTAGATGACATTTTGTACCCAGTAACGCTTTTGAACATGAGACAGTTATGACATTGATATAAATACAGTACTTATGATACCATTGTTATAACTAATATTGGCAAGTATTACATCAGTTTGTTGCTTTCCCATTAGCCTGATCTGCATCTTACTAGGGCTGAATGATACTGCCAAAATATATCAGTATATTTTTTTGTATTGTTACTGTGAAATTAAAATGACTTTTGCATTTAATTGCGTTTTCAAGCATTGCAACCTTTTTATGAATCTGTGCATTTATTTTATGGTGTTTTAGCTGTAACTGAATGTGTGGTCCAATCTCTCCCTGTTTGAAGATCAAGGATATTGGGTTATATTGTTTGGAATGACACTTGGTTAGGCCTAGCCTAAATCTTTTGTAGGCCTTGCCTATGTCTTTAGCCAAAGGGAGAGAAGGGACAAGACAGCAAACCAGTGCTTGATTCAGTCAGTTCTCTCAGTTTATATATAGCAACGTAAGCTTTTTATACAGTGTGACAAACAAAGATGTGTTACAGACTTTTACCCTTTACCCTGCCCCCACATGTGGAGACTAAGATAATGGCTCAGTTGTTTCACATAAGAGCAGGGTCAACACTGATGTTAACATTTTTCTTATACCATTGTTAATCTATAGTTTTGACCTCACTGTAAAATTGCTGCTTCCTGACACTCACTGCTGCTTACCTTGTTCCCTCTTGCTTGTTTTTCTTTGTCCACACTTCTACTTCGGACCAGATTTCAAGGTGCACTAAAAAGAACAGATTTTTATAAAATACATTGGTACGTTTTCCAATCGTGGTCTAAATTTGATGTAGCATATTGCATTATTCTGTATGCATATCAGGTCACTCCATAGGTCAGATAATAATAGGTTTATTTAACATCAATACTTTGAAAGCATCATTTTTGGGTGGAAATTTCTATACTGACATGACAGGGCCACCTGATGACAGATCTAACTCATGTTTAGTTGTTGCTCAAGTGACTCCTGAAAAGTCTGGCAATCTAAGGAGTGGGGATATCTGAAGGACAGACGAAAAGCAGTCCTCATTTGTTTAACATTACTTCCGTCATCAGTCAGAGAAGCATACCAGTGACAGGACTTCCTCACAACCACTTCTCGAATCTTTTCAGTTTTTATGCCTCTAGGCCGGATAACAAGAGCCTGGGGTATCATGACGTCTTATTGTCCATATGTCTGACAGTACTATTTCTGTGAACACATCCCTGGGACATTTTTAAGGCTCCTTGTCCATCCTGGACCAAAAACAAATAGGTAAGATTTTGGATGTCGGTGTCATTGGAATTCTTGTCCATCCCTTGTTGTGAAAGTGACATCTCGTGAAGTCTGAAAGGGATTTTCCCCAACTCTTGCACAAATGTTAGTTTTCAGTCATTGATCAACTGAATGCTTTTCGAGTGTACAAAGACTCACTCTGACCTCAAATCTTCTTAATACAAGATACCTAAAAATGCAAAGAGGGTTTTTTTTGTCAAATTTGGCAGAACCTACACTTGAACTTGAGGATGAATGCATCAGACTTTTGTAGGACCACACATTAGCACAAAAACTGCTGCAGCCCTCCTACTTGATCAACCACGATGCTGTCAGTGACAACAAATGCATATCTTGCAAAGGCATTTAACTATTAGGCATTGTAAGGAGTATTAGAAATTGATAAAAAGCTTTATTGTTTGTAAGAATCAATTTTGATTTTGATCTAAAGAAACATATTTAGAACTTGTGATCCCTGTGCTAAATGTCTAAAAAATTGCATGTTTACTTGTTTTCCTAGTTTCCACATTTTTTCCACCAATTAATGTACTTTTAACTGAAATGCAAGTGACATTATGTTAGTAGTTCATAAACGGCACAGTTTACTGAGTTTTTCCTTTTTATTTTGTCAACCAGTTCTCAATCAACTGATAAAATAGCTCAGAGAAAACCAGACTGAAACTTTTGAATTTAACAGACTTTATTCTTTCTAGGTAAAAAAAGAAAGAAATCCCCTTCTTTCATTTTCAAAAATCAATTTGCTGCTCTATCACAAACTAATTTAGGTTTGCTTTGTGTTTAACCAGCCAAGCAACTTATTTCTATTAGGGGGCATGAGAAAATAGTGACAGTGTAACCCAGTGAACACACAAATCCAGATTTGTGACAGAACAGAGTGGCATTTTGTAGTCAATACTGCCATCTACTGGAGATGAACAATTTGTACAGCTAATGGAGATTCTGGTGCAAGAGAGCTGGGCCAAATCCCAGAATAGATGAATGGTTGTTATATTTGGCATCCCAAGCTGATATAATTAAAAGGGGGTCTGTAATGCATCTTTCTAAATGGATAACAGTATGAAGTGTGATCTAATAAGTGAATTGTTTCCAAAATTATCATGGCTGATAGTTCTTAACTTAAAGAAAAAAACAGTGATGCTTAAAGGTTTAGGAACCAGGTAGACAGAATTTAGACAGATTAGAAACTAAAGTGGCAGATGCCAACATGTCACACTTATTTCTTAATCAGGGTTGAAACCTGGACCTCAGACTTTACTGTGAGACTCAATGGTGTCTTTTGTTTGTCCCTGTGGGCCTGGCAAACAGTCATATCTTCCAAAGTATAAGCTATTTGTCCTTGCTCTTTCCGAGCCCAGAAAAGGATTACTCTAGTGTTGTGACTTAATTAGTTCCCTCAGACTTGACACGCCTCCAAACTGTTCATTGCTCAGATGTTTACGCAAAAAAACAAATATTTGTCGTACAATATAAATAGTTGGACTCTAACAATTAAAACTGGTGCATATTTCCTTTGAAAGTCAGCTCAAATTTACTCTGATGATAAAACTTAACCATAATCACAAGAAGTTTTAACACTGCTTCACCATGAGACTGCTCAAATTTGTGTATTTAGTTGGATTAATTGGATTTTGCCAGCTATGACATATACACTCACTGGCCCTTATAAGGTTAATCTGTTCAATGGCTTCTAAATACAACTGGCTTATTAGGCAATCACATGGCAACAGCAACATTTCTGTAGACATGGTGAAAGGACCTGCTGATGTTCAAATAAAGCATCAGAATGTGCCAGATAGGTTTGTCTTAGATTGCTGATTTATTGGCTGATTCAGGCACATCATCTCAAGAGTCTACGGAGAATGGTCCAAAGAAGAGAGAATAACCAGTGAGCAGCAGGTCTCTGGAAGAGAAGGCCTTATTGATGCCAGAGGTCAGAGGAAAAGGGCAGACGTGGTGCTAGATAATAGAAAGGCATCTTGAAGCAGGTGGACTAAAGTAGTAGAAGACCACACTGGGTGCCAGTCCTGTTCGCTAAGAGGAAACTGAGGTTATAATTTGCATTGGCTTACTAATTTGGACAATGAAAGATTAGACAGTGTTGCCTGGTCTGATGAGTCTTGATTTCTGCTGCAATATTAAAATATTAGGCTCAAGAATTTGTGAAAGCATGGCTCCATCTTGTCTTGTATCAACGGTTCAGGCTAGTGGTGGTGAAATGGTGTGGGGGATATTTTGTTGGCACACATTTGGCCTCTTAGTACAATTTAAGCATTACGTAGAAGCCAAGCCTTCCTGAGTATCTTAACTGACCATGTCCATCCCTTCATGACAGTCTACCCATCTTCTGATGGCTACTTTCAGTTTGATATTACACAGAGGTCTTACAAAGGTCAAATAATCTCAAACTGGTTTCCTGAACATGTCAGTGAGTTCACTGTGCTCCAGTGGCCTCCACAGCCACCAGGTATCAGTCTATCAAAGTACCTCTGGGATATGGTAGAATGGGATGTTTCGATCATGGATGTGCAACCAACAAATTTGCAACAACTGTGTGATGCTATAATGTCAACGTGGACCAAAGTCTTGGAGGAATGTTTCCAACAACTTGTTGAATCTATGCTATGAAGAAGGCAAAGGGGTTGAACCTGGGGCCTAATTTGGTGGCCAGTGAGTTTATTTCTAAAGTGCACAAAAAAAACATCTCATTCAGGGACATTTGTAAAGATCACGTTGACAGCTGCCCTTCCCCTGTGCCCATGATCTGCTACGAGGCAATGCTGCCACCCAGTGATCACAAGATGAAAATACATTTAGAACAATGTTGATTGTGTTGGGAAGTGACACATGCTGATGCAAAGATTTGAACATTTGAAGGTATTTTGTTGGGATGATTTACCTTTTATGAAAAACTGGTTATGTTGCTTGTCAGATAATAAGAACACTCAGTTGGCCTTTTCAAAGTATGATTATAGCACATTTTAGCTTACTAAATGTGTTTCTAAAACATATTAAATATTTAAATTTAGTATATATTATAGAGTCTGATGCTTTTTATGTAGGAGGACGTGCATTTGATTCCTCTGTCTAAGAACTTTTTGTCTGTTGTTGTTTCTCCAATCAAACAGAGCATTGGTCGTCAATCTTTTTTGTACCACGGCCTGGTTTTATCTAATACAACATTGTTTCCCATTGGTCCTCAGAGCAACCTCTAGTTGTACCAAAGAAGGGTCGAGATTCCCTTGTGACCTATCAAAAACAAAAAAAAAGTTACATTCCTGTGCAACATTTTCGCCAGTTGTAGATGCTTTCATTGATAAAACAAGGTAACATGGGCTTACACACACATTCTTGTGCAAAGAACTTTATAGAAAGTATGACCTTAGTGTTTTAACATTGTTTTTGATAATACATGTTAACTAAATTTTGACAACCTTAAAGCTAAAAGAGTCTTGTTCCCCCCTAAGCCCTTCTGGTTGGCATGTGATGGGGGTTTTTCAGAGACCTTGTGCTTTTTTATCTAAGATCTGACAATTGACTCTGAACCTGAGAAAGTTCTAATAGCCTCAATATTTTTTCCTGAACATTTCCTACTGTCACAGAAGCTTCCTGAATCTTGTAGTGGTTAATTTACAAGGTTGGAAAGGAAAAAGTCAACGTAATATGATGGTAGTAATTCTGCTGCTTGTCATTATACATGCAGTTCACCCTGAAAATGTATACGTTTTAGTTAAGTGTACTGAGAAAGTACCACAGAACTTTACGGGAAGTTGTATGAGCACTGCATTCTGATAAATAAGAGATCAAAATAAGGTAAAACTGTTTCCCTGACACAAATACAGAAAGAGAATCAGGTAGATAAGAGTTAATGCACCTCAGACAGAATTCAAGTGGCCACCGAAACGGCTTAGCAATATTAAAGGTGTTTTCCAGGCTCTGGCTGAAATGAATACTTGGAAGAAATAAATGGCGGTGGTGAAATCCTGGATTAGTAAAGGTGTTTAGTCCAAATGGTTTAGGCTCATTTAGAGTCTTGTGAGTTCTGTCTACAACTGTGTAATTTATTTTTTGTGTTAAGCCTGACAACAAACAACAGTTACCTAACAGTAATTATTTTACATAATTTGTAACTCCTTTAAGGGTTATGCTGAACTATTAAAGAAGGCAGAGTAGTTGAAGTGCATCTCTGTTCCTCTGTCATCTTATATGTGATTTTTCTTTGGGTCCCCTTGCTTGTATTTAAATGAATAAGGGAAGTCAAACTTGTGCTATGATACAACCCAAAAATGGAAAAATAATCTGTGTGTGTGTGTTTTTGCTGTGTGGGTGTGGTTTAGCCTCACTTGCCTGCTGATTCATCTCCAAAACAGTGTCCGCTAATCTCATCACACTGCGGTATAAGAGCCCTAGCTCTTCATCCAATCATTGCCGGATTGTTCAGCCTGTTTCTGTGCCAGTCACTGCCTTGGCTGCACAGAATAGTGTAGACTACTTTGCTTTGTACTTCTCTTGTCCTACTTCTCTTTAGATTGTCTTCTGATTGTTGTATTAACACACAAACACGCCTCTTAGCATATCTCCAGCGGTTAGTCAGTATATTTACATGCACGGCTAAGCCAAGCTATATAGCTCAATGAGGCCAGCAAGCCTTGGTATGCCCAAAGATCCACTGACATAAGAACAAAAGCCTCACCAAGGCAAGAAGGTAAGTTCTTTGCTGCTGGATAGAACCTTGAAATGATTACCTGTTCATTTTTTTGCCTTTTAGTAGTTTAAAATATTTGTTTGGATAGTTGTCGGGACAGTAAAGTGTCAATATTGCATGTCAACAAATAAAAGAACATATATTTGCCCTGGTTGCACAGAAATTGTCTATTGCATACTAAGGCTGTCACTTTTCCTAAAAATCAGACTCGAACGGTTTTCGAACATACACCCAAATAACCGAAGATGTTCAATTATTTTAAACAAACCATTCTGGCCATTGCCCCCCTCACCTCTGGAGTAAAGGCATTATTGGCCAGAGAACTGATGCTCACTGGATATTCTCTCCTTTCAGACCATTCTCTGTAAATTCCAGGGTTGCTTGTCTGTAATTAAACTCAGTAGATCAACGATTTTAAAGTACTCTGACTAGTGCATTTGGCACCAACGACCATGACATGTCCAAAGTCGCTTCAGTCACCTTTTTCCCTCCATTCTGATGCTCAGGTTGGACTTCAGCAGTTTGTCTTCACCATGTCTACATGCCTAAATAGATTGAGCTGCTGCTATGTAATAGGCTGAATAGCATTTTAACAAGCAGTTGAATAGGTATACTTTGTGTCTGCTGAGTGTATTTCAATTTTAGGCAAAAAAACAGCAAAATGATCTTACTTGTGCCTGATATAAGGCTGGTAAGTCAGACTGAACTTCTCATCAGACTAGTAAGTCTTTCAGTAACTTTTGTTATAACCTTGTTAATATCTGTTATCAATTGTTTAGACCTTACTATATTTTATCAGAACTCTATTACTCGGATTCACAACAAGACAATCAAAATTTAAGTCTCATATAACAGGCAGGGGGTTTGTTATGGTGCTTTCAGTGAATGTGCTGTGAAAAAGTTTGTTTCAATACAAGTGCAGTGGCGATTCACATTATTTATATCTAGGCCTGACTTTTGAGGATGGATAGCAACAATGCAACATCATCAAAGTCTGGTACACTTCACCGAATAGCCTTATATGCCCTTATACTAATTAAGCAGAACTCTATGTATACAGACTGACTTCATCCAACCAGCATTGTTTATTTCTTTAGCAATGATCTCCAACAAAACCACCCCATAACAGCTTATTCAAACAAGGTATTGGTCTATTCAAACAGTCGCCATCTTTGTAGCTTTCATTTATAGCTGATATATTACATCCTCATGAAACGCTTCCTTGGCAGGCTTTCCTTTGCCCCATATAGTGACAAACTTGGCAGTCTTTGTTGCACCCTTTGTGTTGTAATCAGATACTTTTTTTTAAATGTTTTGAATGAAAGGTGGTTATTTTTTTCTGGATGCACTAACTGTTCAGGAGACAAGCAAGAGTTCTACCTCAACATTACCCAATCTCATAGAGAAAACCCTTAAAGAAGCAAATAGCCGATTTGGGTTGTTAGACACACCACTGTGTCTTTAAGTTACAAAAACAGTAGCAACAAGCAGATCTCTCCTCAACCTGACATATGTCCATCTGTGTTATCTTTACTGAGTATTACTACCTGTAATAAATTTACAGCCCCGGAACACTGTCTGAAACTGACTAGTGCTGGTACTGATCTTGTTCTGTAAATAAATAATATTAACAAGCTTATATTGGCTTATTACTCGCCAATGTTTTGATGCTGAACAATTTGTTCCTCATTTCCCAATCAGCAGTGAAACACTTAAAAAATGCATGTATCTTTTCGCATAGATGTACATTTTTATCCAGACAGCAGTCAAAAGAAAAGGATTCCCCAATATCACAGTATGTTAACATATCTGACATCTGGCAAATATTGTTTAAATTGTAAAAAATACAATGTCCTGGGAGCTGTACCATCCAACTGATATCTTATATTAACATGTCCAATGACAAAACATGTCATTCTGCAGAGGTGCAAATATAAAAAGTGTGACAGTCTTTTCGCCTTCCTGCCTTTTGTGCTGATCATGTGACTGATAGCTTTCAATTGGTACATAAAATTAACAAGAATGCAGGAGATTGTTTTATATGTCTAAAATATCCAAGGAGACCTACCTGTAGAACCCAAGAACCCCAACTTTTGTCAGGGACATCCCAGATATCAACACATCAATATTTGATTTGACCAGATCTGTTCACAGCCCCATTGGAATATCAAAGTCACACATAATTTAGCAAAAGTGGTTTAAATGAATAAGATAGAGACACTGTCCTCTGACTGGTATACACACAACTGTCAACTAATGTTTGCGCTTCACCAATGGCCTCTCTTTAGCTCTGGGCCATTAACCAACCTTTGTCCTTAGATTAACATTAAAGCGTTAACCCCCCGTGGTGGTCTGGAATCACTATGCTAATCGCTCTTAACCGTCAAAGCTAATTAATTAAAGCACTTGCCTTTAAAGACTATCAAACAGAAACAACTCCCTTGAGATGTTTCATTGTTTTATCGTTTCATTCAACATTTTTAAGGTTTTGGAGTTTACAGTAAGTTTTCCTTGACTCTACCCTTAATTTACCGAGGAATCTTAGAGAACCTCAGGGGAAGATAATGCTCTTACAAAAGGTCATCTTGGTGTGCACTGTAACAAAGGTCATGGGGCATGGAGTCGCGTCCTCTATTTTCAGGAGACTTACAGAATAAAAAGGACAGAGAGATTTGAAAGACTAGGGCTAAGAAATGAAGAAGTCAAGAAAGGGCAAATTGGTGGTTTTACAAGCAAATGTGTTCGTCAGATTTCCTTTTGCTGAGCTCACAGACTTTAACACATTTGAATATCTCAGAGGTCTTGAAGCACACATAGTGTGGCTAAATAGCTCCTCTGAACCTGCACGTGACAAAGTGAGGTGAAAACTTTGAGAAAGAAACCTTTGTACTGCTTTAGGGTGTTAAGTCTATTCTTCTGGACAAATCCATTTAGGGAAAGGTTCTTTGTGAAAACTATTTTAATCTTTATATCAGCTCTCTAACAAGTAGGATTCTAGCCCAGGAATAGAAATTGTAACTCATAATGGGCTTATGTTTCCTTAACCTGACCCACGTCTGCTCAACCTTGGTCAATGTCTTTTTAAAAAGTGATTCAAAAGAGAAGGAGAAACAGCAGGGGAGCAACCAAAAGCACCTTTAACGTCTGGACATTTTCCAATTAGGCTGTGGCTCGCCAGCAGATCAGAGCTAGGATAATCCTCGGGCTGGATGGCGTGTCTGCAGGAATATGGATGGGAATGAAGGAGTGACAGCCAAAAGGGTGTCAAGTTGACAAATGAGTGGTGGTTTAGGCGAAGTAAGACGAGGCTGCCCAAGGATGGAAAATGATTTCAGGTGAGGGGGAGATATGGAAGAGATAGAGCATGAATCTGCTCTGAGTTTGCACTGGAGGAAGCCTGGGAGGAGGGGAGGTTTGTGGTTGGTGCACTGGTATGTGACGTCATCGGCTTGTTGGATGAGGTGCTGTGTCCTGCTGATTTTAATCCTTACTCATTAAGGAACAGGGAGACCAAGTGCCTGTGCAAGCCCTCTGGGGAAGGAGAGAAAGTGACAGGAGAAGGAAGGAACAGAAAACAATCTAACAAAAGGAGATAAGTGGAGTTACTTTGCAAGTTTAGAGACGGGAAAGGTGAAAAGAGGCATTTTATTTCTGCTTTTCAGCTTCCAGCGTGCACTCCCTCATTACCCTTTCCCCCCGTTGTAATCTTCAGGAGCGGCCTGTGCAAGCATGCCCACAAACGGAATTAACAAGGCCCTGAAGCTGCAGTTTGGTCTCATCAACTATGAGAACCGTTACCTGACGGCCGAAGCTTTCGGCTTCAAGGTGAACGCCTCAGGTATAAGCATGAAGAAGAAACAGATCTGGACCTTGGAGCAGAGCGAGCAAGATGGCCAAGTTGTGTTCCTTAGAAGCCATCTTGGACGGTATCTGGCCTCTGACAAAGACGGGAAGATGACCTGTGGGGCAGAGAAGCCAGATCCTGACTGCCGCTTCCTTATTGTGCCCCAATCTGATGGTCGCTGGGCATTGCAGTCAGAGCCTTACCTGCGCTACTTTGGAGGCTCAGCTGACTACCTGTCCTGCTTTGCCCAAGCAATTGGAGAACAAGAGTTATGGGCTGTCCACTTGGCCTTGCATCCACAGGCCAGCTTGCTCAGTGTGGCCCGTAAACGCTATGCCCACCTGTCGGCTTCAGATGGTGAAATCTCAGTAGACAGCAATATTCCCTGGGGTGTGGACTCACTGGTAACCTTGGTATACCTGGATGGCAAATACAGCCTGAAGACTTGCGATGGTCGGTATTTGAGAAATGATGGCAAACTGGTGAAGGAGAACAGCAATGCAACAAGCTTCACGCTGGAGCTGAAATCTGGGAAGCTGGCCTTTAAGGACTGCGATGGGAAATATCTGAGCCCCGTGGGTCCAACAGGAACACTGAGATCTGGTCGATGCTCCAAGCCTGGGAAAGACGAGCTGTTTGATCTGGAGGAGAGCCATCCACAAGTCGTCTTTCAGGCTTCCAATAAAAGATTTGTCTCAGTCAAGCAAGGTAATTAAGACTACCAAAGCAGTCTGTAATCTTTGGTTTACTGCACCTCCCAAATGATCAAATAATGTCAAGTTTAATAGAGTTTAAATCATTGATTTTGAGTATTATTACAATCACAATGTGGTCACACCAGATAATAGCCAAGTTTCAATTAGGGATGCATGTTATATTCAGGACAAGACTGGAGTTGGCTGATAATTGGCTAAAAAGCTGATTATTGGTATTGGCAGATATTAACATTTTAATGATATTTATGGACAATAATTTGACTGTACATATTGACCATATACACACCATATTTTGGCTATAGTACTGGCAGAACCTGTAAATGTCCCATGACGGTTTATCTCGTCACAGTTGAATTTCCACTTTTACAAACCAAGAGGGTTTTTTTTGCTTTTCTTTTATTTCTAGCTCAAAAAGACTGTGTCATCATGAAAGATTAGTTCAAGTTATGTAGTTGCTTTGTGCTCTTGACAAAAATATCTGGTATCGATAACAGTATCGTGATAACGAGTTTGTTAATATTGGCACATTATATATTAGCAAAAATACAATGTTGTGCATCCCTAGTTTAAATTGCATCTCCAATTTTGTCCCTCCATGATCATGAAAAGAAGATTATTGAGATTAAACTGTTATTAGGCATCATGCCATGATGCACTCCATGAGGTTTGTCATTTGTTGTAACATTTCAGTAATATTGTCGTATTTGCCCACATGAGAACACCTCGGCCTTAAATACCGAGATAATTACTTTCTCATATCTTAATCTAATACTTTTTTAAATGTTTTGATTGTTTTAAAAGTGTACAGAATGCAAAGAATGTAACAGTCCTGATGTAAAATGATAAAATGATTATATTTGATTACCAAGATCTAAAAACCAGTCAAAACAATTGGTATTTTACTTTTCTTCATAAACAGCCTCACAATGTTCAATTTATGATTCAGCTACACTTAGAATAGGAGTTGCCATAAATGAAAGAAATCACTTGAAAGAATAGGAATATTTGACTCTTTAAGTACAGGTTATATGGACTTCCACTCAAAGGTATTTATGGTGCACATGTTGCCAAGGTAACAAATGAGCATTCTATTATGAACATATAGGCCAAGTGTAGCTGGGTCAATTTTCATGCTGAGTTAACACGTAGGAAGGGATGTAATAATATGGAACCACTGAAGATGTAATGGGAAAATAATTTCTAGTGATAATGTTCTGAGAGCGAAGAGTGGAAGCATGTAAGGCAAAGACGATACCGGATCCTTTAGGGTTAAATTTATGGTAGATTTAAGAGTAAATGCTATCCTTTTATGGTCATCTGCTTATGTTTAAAAATGTTGATGTATTTGTTTTATTCCTTTCCACTTTCCTTTGTCAATATTATTGTCTTTCTCTTGATATCTTTGGTAAGACATTGTTTGCAATGTGTTGTTGATTTCAGACTCTTTCAACTCGAGTTCCAACTCAAAAATATATTCTTGTTACATTGCAAAGACAATGTGCTTGTGCCCAATAGCCAAATTGCAGCATGTGTAATGTTGGATTTGTTAATCTTTATTTGTACAGTGCCAAATCTTAACAGATGTTATCACAAGACACTTTACGAAGGAGAAGGTCTTGCTATACTCTTGTTTTGTTGCTCATTTCAATTATTTTTATTATTATTATTATTATTAAGTTGTCTATTTTATTTTTTGGGGAGGGATGTAGAAAGGTAGATTGGCAGGCTAAAATGAGAAGTTACGATAGTGATACATTTATGGGTGAGTATAGACCATAAATTTGTCCTTATCATATTTCTGTGTCAACCTTAAATTATCTCAAGAGGTTAGCCTCTTGAGATAAGGTACCATGTTTTTAAGATGCTCCTCCTCTGGTTGTGAAGGTTGTCATTGTGTTGGTATTACCAATAACAACCATGTATAGAGAGATCATTCTAATATTCGCATGGACAGCTTTAATGATTACTAACTGGAGAGGACTGTGGATTGTAGTCATTGCAGAGACCACCACACATCCCTGTTCAGTGATCATTATTAAGTTAATAATAGGAACTGTAATGGTAGTGGTGTAGGGCTAAAAGAAAGGCTCGATATTTGCAATTGTAGTAGCTGAAGCTTTGTAGGTTCACACTAACAATCCAGTGCAGCCTACAAATGAGGCACATAGATTTTTTTTTTATCCTTTCTCCTTCTTTGAGTTGATATTATGAATATACCCGTTATATGTTTCTTTAATGAACATCTATACAAAGAGACATTAGTTGGGACACTCGGTGTCTTCAAAATTCCTCTTTTCTGGGACAACCACCGATGCTCAGTTTCCCACCAAAAATGAGCTTTTAGAAATACTGAGAATTAACTTACAATCCTAACGATGTTGGCAAAAAGTTATGCAATAAAAGGCCAATAACTTATTTGTGAAAGTGACACAGTAACAACACAACTGGACTGTGTAGAGTTTGTTGGGAAGACGTTTCACTTCTCATCCAAGAAGCTTCTTGGATGAGAAGTGAAACGTCTTCCCAACAAACTCTACACAGTCCAGTTGCCTTGCTTTTGAATCTTCAGAATGACCATGACCTGGATGAATGAGAATCTACACAGAAGTAACAACACAGCATTGCCTAGAAGTATTCCTTTTCAAAAATGTAATATATACAGCATGAGGGAAAAGTATTGCAGTGTCATTTTTTTAATATCATTCATCCCCAGTTCCAGCCTAAGTTAAAACTAAACTTTCAGCATTTTGATCTTTACACGTGTTAGTTTTATGTTGGAAGAGTTTCAAATTAGTATTTAGAAAAAACAAAACAGGATTGTGCTTGTTAATTGAAACAGTTCATTTGTTAGGACTTTGGTCCCATTAAAGTTTATGCTGTACTTGAAGACTAAGGCCTCTTTAATATGTTAACAGATGTTTTTGTTTTGTCTTCAGTAGACACAAACATTTTCTGAAACTCTGTTGAGAGTGTTTATGTGTAGACAGAGAAAACTGCATTTCAGGCTTGTGTGCCGGTATCTCCTCTGCTTGACGTCGCTGTTTGAGTTATCACTTAAGGTTACGTGAGAGTCGTTTTATAGTACACAATGCTGAATTTTTTTCTGGTTTAAACCTCACTCACAGGACTACTTAGATGCACTTGCATATACTCGCATGTGCTGTCTTTGGATGTGTTGCTACTTTATACTGTGCAGCACCAACAACACAAACTTTGCCTACATTTGCCCCCTCATCACGAGATCCTGTGTTGCAGTCTGAAGAGTGGCTGTACCTGTGTCTGTGGTTCTGTTATTCCAGCAGGTTGCTCTGTCCGTCTGTGAGCAGGATAACTCAACAGATTTTGGTGAGATCTTTAGGGATTGTGGGTCATGGCACAAAGAGAAGATAACTACATTATGGTGGTGATCCAAATTCAGATGCAGATCCAGATATCTTTGATATGTTTGTAAATGCCTTGGTGGAGGTTTGTGCTCTATGAGCACTTCAGTTGTATTATAATATCAAATGTAGCTCCTCAGACATGTCTGGGATTGGAATCCAAACAGAGAAGCATTAGCAAATAGTGTCTGTCAAGACCAGTTATCATGGTCACGTGTTTAACCTTGACAGCAATCAGACTTTTGAGTTGGTGGAATATCTTTGAAAATGGGGCTGATCAACATATAAATGTGTGAACGACAGGCATTTTTCCATGCTATTAATATAATTTGAAAGAATATTTACCCTCTTATGTGCTTTCAGTGAACAGAATTTTTTTTATATGATATAGTATAGATGGAATGATTTCCTGAAATAGAGGAGAAAAACCTCCATAAAAAATACCAGTCTATGTCTCAATGAAGCCCGAAGCTATATTTGTTCCATTGGATATCGCAGACTCGGAAATTAAGGATTCAACTGCATTCAAAGCAGTTTTGAAATTTAATCTTCAAACTTTAGGTACTGAGGAAAAACAATGTTTTTTACAGGAGACAAGTTGAAGACATCTTTGAACTTACAAGCACATAAGTACCTTGAATAATGTTAGTAAGTTGTAAAAGAAGAACATTAAATGGTGCTATAGTTTCCTCAGAGTAAAATATTAGCATGATGCCCTAAAGTAGGGGTGTCCAGACTTGACTCAGCAAGGGCTATGTGAGGAAAGATACAATAATGTCTTGGCCACTTTGATACGTCTCGCTTTTAGAGAATTTGGAGGTTGTGAATCAGATGTTAGGGTGCTCTGAAAAGCCCAGGCTACCTCTGTATTGCCCCTGCTCAGGATGAGGGGAAACTACAGACAGCAGAGTGGGGAGACATTGATGACCCCACCTCCACAATCAGACACAAAACAAGAGCAAACAGTGCAAAGCACCATGAAGCAAACATCATGCTCTAATATGGTTCTTATGCAATTACACCTCTCAAAGTTTGTTGTGGGGGGATTAAACTGGAACACAGGCCTCATTTTGACCCTAGGCCAAAGTTTGGACACCCTTGTTCTGTGCTCCAATCCAGAAAACCCGCCAGACAATTCACTTAAAGTTTAACCGTTTACTTTAAATAGACAGAACTGAAACACTTTAGTAATCCCTTTCCACAATTAGAATAGAAATGAGCTCCTCTCTCTCCAAGTCTGTGACTGAGTCCATGGAGTCTGAAACTCCTCTTCCAAGACCAGGTTTTACCAAGTGACACATGCTAACAAAGTGGCATTTCATAAAGGTAACTTATTGATGCATGCCCAGAGAAGTACAGCATATATGCTATGAACTGATGCGTAATTGTAAAGATAAAATTTAACGTTTTTCTGCACTGCATAGTTGTCACACTGTTGTCATGATACCGGAACTGTAAACTTTAGCCCAGTTTCACTCTGCTGTTTCAAGCTGTGATATTTATGCCCCTGTTAAGTTTCACCTCCACTGTGAGCATTGCAGAAACAGTATGGGGGCACAATGCTCCCTCTTTGCTCCATCTCCAGAGGTATTAACAGAGGTGTGATATTGGAGAAAGGGAGGCATGTGGACCCAGCAGGAGACAGGAGCACCCCGGGTGCCTTTGTGTGTTTGTGGGGACATGTACCATGTTGTGTGCATCAAGGCCATATTGCAGCATGAATCAGCACAGTTGTTAAAGCCACACGTAATTAATGTGAACGTCTTGAGGTGTAAATATAAAGGAGCCTTGTTGTGGTGGTTTTGTTTAAAGGCACTGTGAATATGGGGACTGATAAAATACTTGTAAAGATATTTGGTATTTGATACCTGTTTCAACAACACGGCCAAAACTGATATAAAGCCATAAGAAGTCCTTGATAAAAATATATTTTCATTAATGACCTGCAAGGCAAAAAATGCAGGTCCCGTAAAAGTCACTAAGTTTGTAATAAATTCTTAATTGTTTCCATATTGTTTAAACTAATATATTCTTTGTTATTAATGCTTGTCTAGAAAGCACTTTTTCTCAAAATGTTATTTGATTGTATTATCAGTAAAGTTGTTGTAATTTTTTTTGTGTTTATATTAAATAAAAAGATGTAAGAACATTATAATGAACTAAAGTCAATTTAAAATATCTTACCATTGTAAATTAAGTAATTATTTTCTGCTGTTTAAAAAAATATTTCCAGCTCTGTGTTGAAATATCTGATTCTAGATCTGTTTTGTAAGTTTTACATTTTTGTCACCACTAAATATACAATTTTATGGTATTATAACACATAAAACATATGCCTTTGAAAAAGAATCACTGTATCATTTTTTGACAATCTTGCTGCACATAGCGTAAAGTAAAGTTAATATGTTCAAAGTCGTATACATCTTTCAGCTGTGCATTGGTAAGGCCCATATCTTACCAATGCCCTTGGCATCTCAGTGCATCAGGGCCACTTTAGAAAAATAGAACAAAGGATTTTTTTGAAGAAAAAAAGAGTTTTTCAGGATTAAAAAGTCAG
Source organism: Cetoscarus ocellatus (assembly GCA_037902135.1). Taxonomy (NCBI): domain Eukaryota; kingdom Metazoa; phylum Chordata; class Actinopteri; order Labriformes; family Labridae; genus Cetoscarus; species Cetoscarus ocellatus. The sequence goes on along the minus strand of JBAMNC010000739.1, from coordinate 289,478 downwards.
AAATTTGCAAGATCAAAACTTAACATTATCCTGTTCAAAAGGTTGTAAATCTCCAGAGAAAAAAAGATAAAATGCTTGTGTTTTTAAGTTTGAAATTTCAACCCCTGATGAAAAAATTTGATCTTGCATTTCCCCTGTGTGTTTCTATTTTAACAAATAATATTAACCTATTTAAATCAACTTGTGAGGTCATAATGGAACCACAGCATGGCTATTTGACCTAGAAGCTGCAAATACACTTCCAATTTTATCTTAAGCTTTTAACTGTTAAAGGAATTTCCCAGTTGTGATCATACGTGTCACATCTTTCATTAAAATCAAAAGTGATGACATCTAAGGTCCACAGACATTTTTGGAGTCCCTGGTAACAGTTTGTTTGAAACCATCCTTACAAAAAGACAACAAACAATATGCGCCCCCTGTGAACTACGCGCTAGTTGCATTATGTTGTAAAAGAAAAAAAAGAGTGAAATATTTGCATGCATGTGTCCACCACATGCATTAACTTTACTCCAGCTCAAAATTTTGGAGCATTTACTCTGAATGTATGACTTTTTAGACAACAAAAAAATCAGTGTTTGGTTTTTCGTAAAGTCTCAAATTATGATTTTATGTATTTATTTATTCATGCAGCTTTAGACTGTTAAGATGTAAATTTTTAATTTAGAGAAAACCTTTTACCCTGATAAAAAAAAAAAAATACCATAGCCTTCATTTCCCAAGATAATGGTACTTTAATTATGATAAATTAAGGTACAGTTCACTAGCTAATGGGGACTATATTATCTTCGGCTGGCTACACAAGTCCTTAATGGTTGACAGACACACTTTGGGGTCATGGTGGTAATGGGCTTTGTCATCTCCACTGAGTCCATTGAAGATTAAGAGGCGTGCAAATGACTCCCGTGCCGACCTGTTCCTCTTGGTTGTCAAATTCCATCAGGGTGCTTTAAGCTTGGCACTTAGGTCACAATCAACCTTTTGACGATGTCCATCATTGAGGCTTGAATTCAGTGGCAAAACAACCCGTAGTCTTTTTTCACTGAAAAAACTTTGCATTTTTATTTTTAAAAGTCAAATTAAAGAACAAACAGTTTTATTAAGTGTCACAGGAGGACATCTGTAGTGTGGGAGTTGAATAACAAGGTAATGTTCTTCCTGTATTGTAGTTTTTATGAGAAATGAGGTTATCAAATCAACTCCACCGTGCAGATTTTCACAGGCCTTTAACGTGAATAAAACTTCACATTCACAAAGGGAAATGTGTCACCGTCTTTGGAATACCACCCCAGAAATGATGGCATGAATTTAATATTCAATCGTTGTATTCATGCTTGCGGCAGTCCCATGTTTTTTTTTTCAAGGAACAAGGTATTGAAAGCTGCTTAGTGGGCCCTGTAGTGCAGATTTGCATTTCACCACTCAGGGAATTACAGCAGGGGAATGAACGGTGAGGGTGGAGTGGTGGCTGTGAGGGATTAGGGTTGTAACAGGCTTAAGAGAAAGGTTGAGGGATATTTTTGTGGCATCTAATTTGAACAACAGCAGACAGCGTTCAACTGTGTCTGTATTCTCTGCCGCCTGACACATACTCCCAAGACAGAATGCATGTGGATTAAGTAAGTGACGTTGGACCGGCTGAAAGTAAGGCAATTGGGTTTTCAGAAGAGGGTACACACTGAGACATAATTAAGGCAAAAGTTGAATTCCTTACATTTTATTTACTCTCAATAATGATTTATGCCAGAAAAGTGTGCACAAGAGCCATGGTTACCAATCTTTAACCCTATTTCAGTTAATAAACAAAGACTCACAAAGCACAGTAAGTGGAAAAAACAGAAAAGTTTCATGACAGTATTATAGATTAATATTACTTCTACATTGTTTCCGTGAATATTTTCAACAACTTGAGCCCTATTCCAAAATTAGAAAATAAATGTTGGGTGTTCAACCCTTTTCGCGCCTATTTTTGTATCTGATTTGTTAGGGGTATATACTAAACATTGATGTATATCATTATATTGATTGGCAAATACCAAGTCAGATCGATTGAAAGTCAAAATTTCTATTTAAACTGTTGTCTGTAGGACACAACTTTATTTTGAATGTCCTGCTGCACACCCCTGTGACAGATTCTGCCTAGCAGAGTGACTTCCTGTGAGTTCAAAATGGCTAGCAGTGAGCTGATGCTAACAGCTAGCCCCTTAGAGTTTGAGGACAGAGAGGATATTCAGTCCTCTCTCAGATGTACAACAACAGTTTGGGCATAAAAAAACACTAGGGTACTCCTCAGCTGTATTTGCTGACCACATTTTCTCTGTTTTTACCAGTTTAGAACTGGTGCCTGAACCTACATGTTAAAATATGACTTCCCTTGCTTTACCATCACTTATGTAGAGCTTTAGTAGCACCTGATACAGACTGTAGGTAAAGAGAAAGTAAAAAGCTTGCTGTCGGTGTCTGTTTAGATAAACAGAATGCAGACAGAGTGTATTTGTGTGTCACATTTATGGTGCTTTTGACACTCAGACCAAGTGAGCACTGGTTCTCTTTCTTTTTCAGAGTCTGGTTTGTCTAAGGTGGTGTGAAAGCTCACACGAACTCTGTTGCTGACTAATGAACCAAACTCTGGCCTGCCAAATAACGGGTATTTGTTCTGGGTGGGTGTGAAAAAAATCCATACCAAACAAGAACCAAACAAGGCAAGAGAACCAATAGTGGGGTGAATTGTTGCTTGAATTTGGCTAAATTTCACAACACAAAAGCTAATAGTGCGTTCACTGACAATAAAAAAACAGCAGAGTGAAGCTAATATTAGCATTGCTAGCACTGCCAGTCTTCAGTCCACTTTAAAGGTTAACATCTTTAAATCTGGTAGGAATTTGTTTATACATTGCTCCAGTCAATATGCAAGTGCTACCAGATGCAGTTCTTTTTTGTAATTTTTGGCAAACAATACTTGTGAATTACTTTGAGCTAAAAAATGTTCTAACTCAAAGCTAGCTGTGTATCTCCTGCTCATAATGCAACAATGGCCTGATTGACAGGAACAAGACCGCTGCAACAGCCTCTAATAGCGGCAACATTTGACAGGCTTTAGTCCACCGGACTGTGTGCAGTGTGAAAGCAAGTACCAGTAAAGAAGACACTCTGAGCCATTTAAACTTTGTCCTATCAGTTGTCCTAATCCCTATCTATCAATATTAAGATCATATCATATCATATAAAGTCTCATAATGTCACAAAAAGTGACACATGAATTACATATTTTTATACCAAAGAGTAAATGTTTGACTAATGCAAAAATAACGATTCAAGTTTACATATGTGTAACAGTATTTAAAGGAAACTTTTAAGTAGAAAAAGAGAACACAAGACAAAAACTTAATTTTAAAAGTTTCAAAAAAGGTACAAATAAATCCTACAAATTCATCAGAGTACAGCTAAACCTCAAGGTTCTCTCCAAACAAATGATTGGTGCCAAAAGTATTCCAGTGTTTGGAAGTCATCATGTTTTAACATAAATGCCCATAATTATGTCTTTTATGCAAATGTCAAATTAGGGTAATTGGTTTTTAATGAGATTTTAAATATTAAAATAAATTTAACAGTCCATTCAAAATAAGTTATCAGACACTGAACAATGAAATTCTAATCATGTTAAAAGATTTTCAGTTTTCTAATCAAGACGGAAGCACTTCAGCAATAAAATAGTCCAGACTGTTTTTTTCATTATAGATGAAACTAAAATACTACACAATATCCCATATCGATCACAGTCTCCTAAATCATGTTGTTTTTGTATAGTATCATGACTGGCATTGTAATATCAGCAAATATGGTATCATTGTCCATAATCAATATCAAATCGCATGGTGAAATAATGGGTAATTTACACACCCAAGTGTGCTGACATTTGCTTTAGCATCTTTATTTTTTGTGGCATAGATTCAATGAGTTACAGGAAACAGCTCCCCCAAAATTTAGTCTATTTTGCCATGTTGGTGCAGATTTGTTGGCTGCACATCCATAATCAGTATTTCCTGTTCCACTGCATCCCAAAGGCGCTCTATTGGATTTAGATCTGGTAACTGTGAAGGCCACTGGAGTACAGTGAACCCATTGTCTTGTTCAAGAAACCAGTTTTAGATGATATCGAGCTTTGTGATGTGGTGTGTCATCTTTCTGGAAGTATCCATCAGAAGATGGGTACACTGTGGTCATAAAGGGATGGACAGGTCAACAGGCAGGCTGTGTCATTCAAACAATGCTCACTTGGTATTAAGGGACCAAAAGTGTGCAAAGAAAATATTCCCGACATCATTACCCCACCACCCTGTCCAATTGATTCAAGACAGGGTGGATCCAATGTTTCATTATTTATTTTAAATTCTGAGCCTACTATCTGCATCCGTCAGACCAGGCAGCATTTTTCCAATCTTGTTTTGTCTAATTATTGTGAACCCATGTGAATAATAGCTTAAGTTTTCTGTTGTTAGCTGACCAGGGTGGAACCCTGTGAGGTCCTATGCTGCAACACGTCTGCTAGATGCATTGTGTGTTCAGACATGTTCCTCTGCATACTTTGGTTGTAACAGGAGGTTATTGGCGTTAATGTGGTTATTTGAGTTAAAGGATTACCTGTGCAGATCAATTGACCAAACCTTCCATTTTTTAAATTATTTGTTTGAACATTTTTTAGGACAAAAAAGAACTAATATTGCATGGCAAAAAATAAGAGAATGTGTTTTTGATTTTTGCTTACCTTGATTTCATTCATTTCATCCTTTATTTCATCGTGTTTTATAAAAGATTCAATACACACAAAAAAAATCTCAGACAGGTGAATGAAAAAGAGCAGAATGAAGAAAAATCTTATAGAGTCTGCCCCTCTCTCACAAGATATTAACTAAACACATAAAACAAATAACCAAGAGCTGTAGTCCAACATGCCTTTTTACATTTCATTATTTATTTAAAAATAATACTAACAACAAAACAAACAAACAAAAAAGACTATATGTTTATTCACATTTTTCCACAAAACAAACATAGCAAGACTTAGATTAACACATTCCCCTGCATTTAATGAACATACTGGCTTTAATACATTTTTTAAAGATAAAATTTGATTGACCTTCTTTGATTTCTTTGATCAGATTGTTCTTAAACTGATTCTTCTCACTGCAACACAGTGCTCCTTCGGTTTAGTTCTGAATCTTGTTTTTTTTTTTTTTTATAATTTATATTTATTTATATATATTTTATTTATAATTTTTTTTAAAAATATTTCAAACCCTTTTAAATTACAACAACTTTCTCTTTTTGTCAAATCGGTTCTGGATGTTGATTGGTAACATTTTCTTATGAGCTTTATACATAATCTGCAACATACTGAGATCTACTCAACTCATTGAATTTTAACAACTGCAACTTAACAAATAATGGGTTTGAAGGATCTCTATATTGACTTCTAGTAATAATTCTTATTATTTTTGTTAAATGAAAATTGGCTGGATGGAAGTTTTACATGCACTTCCCCACTCTTCAACACAATTCGTCAGATATGGAACGATCAATGAATTATACAAAAGGTACAAAGCTTTGTCATCTAAGTAATCCTTTACTTTGTGTAACATAGCATTTGTTTTTGCTATTTTCACTTTTATTCCATTAATATGTGATTTCCAAGTTAGATAATCATCAATAATAAAACCTAAAAATTTGATTTCATTCGCTCTGTTAATTTCAATACCTTATATATTTACTGAAGCATCAGTGTTTTTGCCTTTGTTACCAAATATATTGAAGTTCGTTTTTTCAATATTAACATCCACCTCCAACACACATTCTAGATTTTCTCTGGTATTAAAAAAAGGTGGTATCATTGGCAAAAAGAATACATTTTAACAGTTTTGAGATATTAATATCATTTACATACAAAATTAAAAGTTTTGGTCCCAGAACGGACCCCTGGGGCACCCCACTTGTTAAGTTACATATTTCAGATTTTACATTATTTATTTGAACAAACTGATATCTGTTTTCTAAATTGCTCGTAACCCATTGATGTGCCACCTCTCTGATACCGTATTTGCCAAGTTTTTTAAGAAGAATAGTATGGTCTCTGGTGTCAAATGCTTTTTTGAGGTCTACAAAAATTGATTTTATCAAGTGGAGCCAAGGCATTTTTGTCCGAAGTGTAGCCGCTCATGTTTTATTTGCTCATTTTCAGGTCTTTTTCTGTACACACTAGAAATGGTTGTGGATGAATATCCACTGTAGATCAGCAGTTCCCTCAAATACTCAGATCTGTCCATCTGGCATCATCAACTATGCCACATGCGAAGCCACTTGAATCGCTCTACATTTTGATGCTTCATATGAAACGTCAGGTCTTCATGACCAAGTCTACATGCCCAAATGCATTAATTTGCTGCCATATAATTGGCTGGTTAGCTATTTGTGCTGAGGAGCATGGTGTGGAGTGGATCATGTGAGTAGATTATCAATGGAAAAGTCAAAAGATGTCATCAAAATGGTAAAATTGTACAAGAATTTTTAAGAAGTCATATTTTGTCTTTGATCGGGTTCATATATTTAGTTTCAATGACTGTCAGAATATGTTTGAAACTGCTATGTCAAAAACATCTGCAGTTCTCCATCACTCTGAGACTTGTAAAACACACTAAAGTGAAGCTGCTTGATTACAACAACAAAAAAAAAAAAAGCTGCGGTAGTTGTATGAAATATTGAGATCACAACTATCAAACATGATTTCTCACTAATTTTAAAAACATGCACTTTGAATGTATATGCTTTTGACGCTCATCATTTTGAATATTAAAGCACGGGCAATACATAGAGGAATATTTGTAAAAATATAGAGCCCTCAAAATAATGCTATTGATGATTGATAATGAATTATTGATTGATCATGTGGCACAGTATTCTTTTGAACTTGATTATTTAGTTTTTATTATGATGGAAGGCAGTTAATGTAATGAAGTTTAAAATCTAATTAATTGTCCAGCTCTGTCACAGCACAAATGTTTGTTTGCAAGCCCTGAGGAAGACATCTATAGTCTTTATGTTGTTTTTTGTTTTTGTTCTAAGTACTTTCTTTCTCATTTTAACAGTTTTCATACTTGGAGTCCCTGGTGTACCCCTGTTTTAGTAGGGACAGTACATTTTAAGACAGAAAGTGCCACAGCCCAGGGCACAGATAGCTTAGACTTCTTGGGCCGTATGGACAGAGGCTGTTTTCCTTTTATTGGGTGGCTTAGGTTCAAGTCTCCAGTGGGGCTCCTTTCCTGCATTTCAGGCCCCTTTATCACTTCATTTCCACTCAGGTGGTCAGGCATCAAGAAGCTCCTAATGACAGAAAAGTCCAATTTGCAACAGAAACACTTGACACTAGACTAATGCTAATGCTACTGTGATCGTATCAATGCTGCCTTTTTACCAAACAAGCTGTTTCAGACAGAGAAAAGCTTCTTTTTTAGTTTTTTTTTTTTTTTTTCAAGAAATGCCTGGAAAGCATGTTAAATAATAATTTATCAAATACGTACTGGTGAGTATATCAACAAGGTCTTTGTTTGCCACATGTGCATCAGAATGCCTCAGTTTGTCTGGTCTTCTCAAGTTTCTCTGTTGAGCATCCTCGACAGGACCCAATTCATCTGAGATTCTATTTCTGTTCCATAGACGAATCTTAGAAAGTTACTTTTGGTTACTTTAAGGAATTCAAAATTCACCAAGGATGTAATTAATAGCTTAAAAGCGTTGTAGCCTATTGAGAACAGCGATTCTTCCACTGTCTCCTGAAGGAGGCTTAAGTATGGACAGAGTCTATCAGGAGAAAACTGACACAGAAGGCTGCACATTGCTGATGTACGAGCAAAGGACTCTGAATAAACGAGTGAAATTCAAATGGAAAAAGAAACAAAAAAGATGACTGTACTCTGGACACATTTACAGCGCTGTACTGGTTTGCTAGAGCAGTGGTCATCAACTGGCAGTCCTGGGGCCATGTCTGGCCCCCCACAGTCTCCCATCTGGCCCAAAGGGTCTCTTTAAATTCAGAGGATGTGATGGAGAAAAAACTGATGTGGTTTAAAGTTAACGTTTTGCCTTTAAATTCTTACAGCTATTAACACAAACTTACATACAACTGATTTAAACAGTTCTATCATGAATGACTTCATGATTAACCCGTCAGTCACTATTAGCCAATATTAGCCTGAAACAGTGACAAGAGTGATTAATTTCAAAATAAAACATGAAACATAGGACATGAAACATGAGGGAAAAGATAAAAGGTGACTTAACCACAGTGCAGACATGGATAGCCTCATGTTGCTGACAGGACTATGGGTGATAGGGACCGGTCTCATTTTAAAGGCTAAGAAATACAAAATTTGAAAATTTAAAAACAATAAACTAACAATATCTTCATTAGACCAAAAGATGTATATAATTTAAAAAAAAAATTAACCTCCGCCCATAACGCATGTCTGGAAAAATCTGCCAAATGTAGTTGATTTCCCCTGCTCTAGAGGCTAGCTAGTGGAAAAGTTTAGATTTTTAAGTGTGTCCAATACAGTGTTAACTCCCCTGGTGCGGTTTTGTCAGCTTGTTTTCACTTAAAATGACTTTGAGCTTTTGTCCCCCATACAGCAGCACTGTTTCAAAGTCAGTGCTCTCCTTGCAGGGACAGAGGTGATCACAATCACTGTGGCGTGATAGTGAATTAATGTCTTGAGCCTCATACAACCCAAATGTAAAAATGCTGAACTATTCCTTTAAAATCCTCTAAGAATCCTACTAAGCAGATTTATTAGTTGCCAAGCATTAAAGTGAATATATGTGTATATATACACTGCCTGGCCAAAAAAAACCGTTGCCACCTGGATTCAACTAAGCAAATAGGTACGAGCCTCCTATCGGATAATTACTGCATGGGTGATTTCAGCTGGCAACAAATTGTTTAACCCCAGCTGCTGCAATGAGTAGCTTCTCATTTCTTAAACAACCATGTTGATTGACACATCCTGTGATTGTGGAAAAGATGTTAGTCTGTTTAAGAAGGGCCAAATCATTGGCATGCATCAAGCAGAGAAAACATCTAAGGAGATGTTACTTTATTCAAAGCATCTTGTCATCTTTTTAAAATCCAGATAAAATACTGTGAACAGTACCAATAACTTCTTCTATATGAAGACCGTAGCCTTGGATGAGTCATTTATAGTAGTAAGCTAGGTGGCACAAGGACAAAAAGCCATGATGTAATTAAAAGTTGGATTAGCATTTCTCCTACAAGTCCCTTTGGCAAAGCCGCAGAGAGGAAGTGACATTCAAGAGGAGGCTCATGGCTCTGAGGAGGAAGCCACATCCTGAGCCACAACTGCTTGCCATAACAGATGCATAATAATTAATGCTGTCTTTCTTCTTTGTTAACAGGAGTGAGTATTTCAGCCAATCAGGATGTGGAGACAGACATGGAAACCTTCCAGATGGAGATTGATAAGGACAGCAAAAAGCCCATGTTCAGGACTAATGGAGGGTCCTACTGGACTCTGGTGTCCCATGGAGAGATCCAGTCCACTGCCACAGAAGTGTAAGTAGCAAGGTTATAAAAGTTAAGAACGTTTATAGTTTGTCTTCACTCTATCTTGACTGATTTCAGTTTCTTTTTAGTTTTAAATAGTTTTTAATGCTGTTTTTGTTTATTTTGTATTTTGTGAAAATGCCTCATTTTAGTTATTTTCCCCTGCATAGCTTTTGTTGTTTCTGTATTATACATTTTTCAGAAAAACGATCTGATTCTTCCTCAAAAATACATCATTTTTTTTATGAGCAACTTTGTTTATTTGGAATATCACATTAATTTTATTGTCAGTGCCAGTGGGCCAAATGGTTAAAACTGTACAACAGTAGTGTTTGTAGCTGGGTGTGATATGTATGTGCACTCACCATGCACTGAGGCTTGTCTTCCTCTGCTCTTTCCTACTCTACCCACTATCTCAATCCACTACCATAAAGACAAAGGCCCCTAAAATAACGTAATAGAAATGTAGAGCATCTGATTAATAATATCTGGTTAAAAAAAAACAAATTGAAGAACTTTGGTCTATTTCACATTTTATTCATAAACACACTATACAGTGCTGATTTGTTGCTGATTTTTTTTTTTTTTTTTTTTAGTAAAAGCCTCATTTTCCTGTTAGTTAAAGTTAACAAACATTACATTTTTAAGTCTACTTTATTTTAGGTGGTTTCACAATACTGTAGGGAGCTGAGGTCAGATCTGAGTACGCTTGACTCCAAAGTCCTGTTCATTTGATCTGTCATTGCACAGTTAAGCGTAGAATAGAATAGAGTAGAACAAAACAACCTTTATTTTTGTTGTACTGCGGGCGGTACAACAAAATTTAAGGTGCTCTCACAGAGCCACTGTGCATCACAAATAGAAGACAAAACAGTGCAGACAACATACCACAGAACAAAAAACAGCATACACAAGGCAAAAACAGGCTAAAATGTAAAATATGTACAGAGCAGCATGTAGAAAAATATATGTGTATATATGTATGTATATATATGTGTATATATGTATGTATATATGTATATATATATGTTTATATATATGTATATATATATATGTTTATATATATGTTTATATATATGTATATATACATATATGTTTATATATATATGTTATATATATGTATATATATATGTTTATATATATATATATATATATATATATATATATATATATATATATATATATATATATATATATATATATATAGTGTGTAAATATGCATAAAAGTAGGGGTGCACACTAGTATCAATTTAACATCTGTATCCGCCGATATCGATGCTTTTCATGAACAACAGCAAATAAATGTAGGATGTACAGATATCAGGTTTATTTGTTATGTTTAACCAATTTAATGCTGACATCCTACATGCCTAGCTGCTGATTTAGAGTTTTTTTTTAATTGGGCTTAAGAAATTGGCCTTTTGGAACAACTGTGATCTGTTTTAATTATCAAACATGAGAGAATCATAAGTTTTGTGAGAAAATTATGCCAACAGATGGGATCATGAAAATGTCAATGTTGGCTTCAGTATTGGCTAAATTAAGTTTTTTTTAAACATCGGTATCAACACTAGCCGTGATTTTTACAATTGGTTCATCACAATACAAATAGCTTGTTTGGCTATTTTGACAGGGGATGAATCAGTTTAGTGATGTATGAACTATTTGCAGAAGGTAACCATCTTCCTGGTGACTATTCTAACAAGTTTGTGAATAGCTAACTTGTCGTATGTCCAAAAAATAAACAAATTTACATCTCTGCCCATTTTATACACACTATAGAATTCATTGGTAAAACAGCTTTTCATTTAATTTCTGGTAACATCTAAAAGTAGACTCAAATTGTTTTGCACCTTTTCATATGGCAGGTCTGTGACACAGAAGGCAAAAAGATTAGAGAGACGACTGCATCCAGTGATATGACTCAGACTACGTTTCTGTACAGAGACAGGCAATGTTATACGTTAGTCTGTGCTCAAGTCAGACATTTAACATGACCCTTTTCTTTTTCGTTAAAGCAGGAAAGCACGTTTACAAGGCTGACATAAATGAACACACGGGGAGTAAGGGAATGAGAGAGAGAAAGTGAAAGCAATAATAACTACCTGTAATTAATGTGAAAGACTCACGTGAACTAACCACATCCACCAGATCACAGAGATGAAATTAAATCCAAGCTGTGGATGGAAGAAATTAAAATGAAGTCTTAAGCTGTCTGTGGTACTGACATGACTGCACTTTCACATGTAATACACTCCACATAAATCACCTGATATTAAAACCTCATCACTCAGAAGCTCTTTAGAGACGTATGTGGATTTAAAGACAAATGAACATGTTTGGATGTATATTATAGTCAGTGCTCTGAGGATCAGGAACCATATTTTCCAGTCATTTATTTTTAAATGTCCAATAACCATGTGCAAATTCTCTGTGGATTTGTCCCTTTATGTGCTGTTCGGGTTTCTGGCTAATGCTGCCTATTTTAGTTAAAGCACAGCCCAGAGACAAAGTCTTAGATGCTTTATTGAAAATATTGACCCACAAATGGATTGTATTGACATGTTAGTCTGGTCTCAAGAAACCTGATATATACATAGGCAGTTTTAGTTGGACTAGCACTCTTAACATGCATTTGAAAAGTTCAGTTTTATTGGGGCAACACAGAGGACGAACTGCTTTCTGACTGCACAATCATAGATCTTCTGAGTGTGAACACAAGTGGTCAGACTCTGTTATAGAAGAGGTATCACGGTTGGTTTGTTTGTGTCCATGCACTGCCTGCAGGTGATGTGAGTACATCTGTTCACATCACATTAAAGCTCATGGCTGTCAATTACAAGTATGACATAATTTTTCAAAAACACCAAAACATGACTTTTTAATCCTCAATAGCTTCTTGTTGGCAACTGCCTTTTGTAATGGGTCGAAAAAGCTTTAAATACAGAAGTAGGACATATCCAGATGTATTTTCTGTCATTGAAAATGTTAAAATCTCTCATCAGCAGCCTTATTTCAGGCTTCCAAGTGAAAAATCACAAACCGAAAGTTCCCTCGCCTTATGGATTAGGGCTGAACGATATGGACAAAATTTCATATCTCGATATTCATGCCAGATATCTCGATATCGATACGATACGATATGACTACGGGTTTGGTGAAAAGCAAGCATTTTTCAGAAAAATAAAAACAGTTTGAAAATAAAAATGGTTTGTGATTGGCTGGCCTTGGCGGTGCATTCAAGAGCAATTGTAAAAATGAAATTTGCTGTGTCTTCCAGAGCTGTACATGCAGGGCGAACGCGGGGGAAATCTATATCGTTTATATTGTTGCTTTTTCGATATTAATATCTTGAATGTTCATATCTTGATATAGATACGATAAAGATATATCTTTCAGCCCTGTTATGGATCATGGCAGTTGGTGTTTTAGGACTTGTTACTGTACCACTTTATCTAAAGGCAAACTAACAGGGGACCAAAGAGGTGAATGTGAAAATACATTGAGTTTTACTGACAATAATAACTTTGACTGGTCTTACCTTAAGTATGTGCTCGTCTCTGTCCTCAGAGAGGTCAACACAAAGTTTGACATTGAGTGGCGAGGAAAGCGGGTGGCTCTCAAAGCAAGCAACGGAAAGTACATTTGCACAAAGAAGAATGGGCAGCTCTCAGCAGTCAGCGATACAGTTGGTAAGTGCATTTGAGCCACTGTGAAATGTTTGATTGGAGGTAGCACACCATGAACATTTTTTTATGAGCCATATTTTTCATTCTTTGCAGGTGAGGGCGAATTATTCCTGATGAAACTCATCAATCGTCCGATGCTGATCCTTCGGGGAGAGAATGGCTTTGTGTGCCACCACAAGAGCTCCAACACTCTGGATGCAAATCGATCAGTCTATGACATCTTCTCATTGATCTTCAATGACGGCGCCTACTTCATAAAAAGTCAGTGTCTTAATTGTGCATCACATTCACATTTCTGCCTCAAAATCATTGCATTAGTTGTTTCCCCAACTGAGGATTTACAAAATCAAATCTGATTGGTCAGACTTTACATTCTGTTAACTGATTATAGAATCTTTCTGCTCACTGATACATGATCTAATTTTTAATTCCTCTAGAGATTAACCAACTGACAAAGCAGCATGTCTTTTAGACTAAGAATAACTGTGTATTCTATGAGAAGACATGATCCATCTTTTTTTAATAACTCATTAAATCTGCATTATGGTGACCTTATAACAATATTACAAGTTTCCATTTACAAAACAAAAGGCTAAAACCATCAAATGCAAATCTTTATAAATGGAAAAGAGTAACATTTTTGATCAGTTGTATTAAAATTCTGCTGGAACTGCACACAGTGAGCCCCCCACAGGTTGAAACCTGTCTAATTTAAATGAATATTACATACTGGCTGATCTGTGGAGGCAGATGAGGTGTGGTGCCAACCAGTGTCACCATAGAGCTCAAAAATGGCGATGCTGTCACAACTGTCCCAAAATCACAACAGAAGTCTAAAATTCCAAAAATCTTTAATCAAAAACAGGTTTGGTGCACAAAAGATTAGTCCAAAGATTTGCAGAGGTGTCAAAACTCAGCAGGCAAAAGAATGGTCAAAAATATACTTATCACAATCAAATACATGGAGGGACACACGAGGAGGAGCGCTGGAAAGCGATGATAGCGATGAGGTACCTGCAATAGTAGGTGGTAGTTTGAAGCTGCAAACTATCAGTGTGGCTTTGTTTTAGCATTGATTTAGATGATGAAACTTTTGTTTTTTCATCTATTGTAGAGACCCAAGATACTTAAATACAGTATACTGTATGTGCAGAAACACTGAGAAGTGGGTTTTTCACGACTTGTCCCATCTAAGTGGTAGGCCATCAACTTTAACTTGTTCTATATGGTTTGCTTATGTTTTGTGACACTAAAAAGATTTAAAGGCCATCTGAGATGTGGCCCTGCAAAATTGGATGGGCAGCCTGGCATTACCTGGGTGATGTTTTCATGCACATGATAAGAAGATTGATTAGTAGTACAGGAGGTATTTTCAGAGGGACACCGTAAGAACAGCTGTAGTGTTATCACAATGAGATTAAGATTGAAGAGCATTACTTTTTTAAAATAGCAATTAACATGTGCTATTCATACACACAGTTGTTAAGCTGCTGTTGGTAGGCAGCAGCTGTATAAACCCTTTCTCTGGCCTGCGTCAAAGTGACTTCTCAAAATTAGCTGGAGGCAAAACATAGCACAACTGGATGTAAACATGAACTACCACCACTGGCTAGACAGCAGCTCTAGAGTGTGAACATTTTTATGTTATACCTAAACAGGGTTCAACATACATTAAACACTGTTCCATTAGTAGATATTATCTACTGTAACCAATCAAAAAGTAAAAAGTGTTTTTTCTACATTAGTCCAACTTTGTTTGTAATAATAGGTGTTTTAGCTCATTTCAGAGATGTAGTTTTCAGCTTTCTAACAGCTCTCTAACCAGAGTCATGTTTGGATTTTTTACATCAGTTAATTTACCAAAAAAAATCGAAAGCATCTGTCCACTGGAGAACAGTTCCCATTGCTCACATAACAGCAGCTCGTTTGCAATTAATATATCACTTCTGCCTTGTCACTTTTTCTTGTTCTCTAAGTTTTCATTTCAATCCAACCAGGACCCTACAAGGTTTATTTGCTAAATCATATGACTGTGATATTTTGTAACGTGTTGTGTGACAGAAGGAAGGATAAAAGCTGTGAGAGAGTCCTGCTAACCTCTCAGCTTTTGCCTGTTGAAACCCATTCATTTCACTCCACTGCACAAAGCACACAGGTATACTCCACGAGTCGAGGCTGGATGGATGAAAATAATCCACAAACCATCACTAAGCATGTATTGGCAGTTCATAGTAGGGCTGGGAGGCATATTAAGTTTATTAAAAATATTAATATATTTTCAAAAAGATATATGTTAAGATAGTATGATGAGAATGTGACCTCCTGGATTTGCAAAGCATGTAGAACAAAGTGGAAGGAATTGACAAGGAAATTGTCTCAGCATTAAGACAAATGATAACTATTCTCTTGAACAAGTTGTTATTGATCCTCATCTGGCATTGCTTTTCAATTCCCATCCCTGTCCCCATTGCCATGGGCTCAACTTTGGGAATCAGTGCCTTATTATAGTCTGTTATCCTCCAACAGGTGTGAACGGAATGTTCTGGTACATCTCAAGCAGTGGCCTCGTGTGCTCGGATGGAGAGAAGCCTGAGGACTTTTTCCTTGAGTTCCTGGAACACGGATGTGTCGCTATCAAGGGCTCTAATGGAAAGTACCTGCGAGGAGATAAAGGAGGTACGCTTATGGGGGATGCAACAACGGTTGATTCATCTTCTCTCTGGGAGTACTGATCCCTCCGAGTCAGGATGCTCCAAGATAAAAGTAAGGAGACAGGGTGCAGGACCTGCTTCTATCAACTCAAATGAAGTGGACTGACCAAGTTACATTATCCTGCCTGTTTTTATACTAGCTACCCAGTGCCCAATAACATGCTTTGTTTTATTCTAAAATGGGAAAGAGCTGAATGCTTTAGGAAGACGTGATATGATTTGTAAATGTTGAGTGTTTGTCTTTCCAATGACATTGCCAACACCAACAAAACATATTGTGTGAAATAATGTAATTTCACAACAATGGAATGAGACCATGGGTTTACATTTTGTTCCAAAGTAAAAGTACAGCAATGAAAAAATACATGTATGGGCGACAGAACAGATCAGTCCCTAAACAGAGAGAATTTTAATGAGTGTTGCTGCCTTGGACAATTTTGCTGTAAAGTCTTTTCAGAATGCTTGGCAATGAACGGTAACAAAAGGAATGTTAAATCCGTCTTTGCCACTAAATCCCACTGGGTAAACAGACAAAATATCCCCCAAAACTGAAACAACCCTTGCAATTTTCTGTCAAAACAACACACACACTCTCTTACTGTAGAATTAACAGAAACTGAGCATAGACAATGAAATGGTTAATCTTTTTTCTTCAGACAAACTTCACTTCTTAGTTTAGCTGATTACTGATGTTTCTCTCCCATCTTTACCTCCTGCAGGAGTCATTAGTGGGACACAAATTACAAAGGTATGCACCGATGTCTTCAAAGACAGCTAATGGCTAGTGCCAATGGTGTTCTTGTTTATCTTGAAGAACCATGTACTGCTTCCATTAAAGCACATAATGAAGCAAACATGGTAGACTGGAACAAATCTGCAATTATGCAAAGCTGATAACTGTATAAATCCAAAGAAGGCTTACTTTTGCATCACAGCAAACACTGAAATATGTTTTTTAAATGAATGCTACATTTAGATGTACAGAGATTAGACATGTAAAGGAAAAAAGAATACCAGGAAAAATGCAATATACCCATTACAGGGACAAGCGATGACACCAGAGGGGAGGAACATTAAAGTTTTTGATTCAGTATACATCTTATAAAGTATACATCATAAGTATACATCTTTCTTTAATGTACCTGGTCTAAACATGCTCAGAAAGTGCTTCTCTGGTGTTCTGCCTTGGGGCCTTAAACCATGCTGCTCTCTGTATCCCTTGATGCCCTGTTCTTGTGTTCAGAGTTGGGTTGTAAGATTAGAAAAACAATCACTGAAAAAAAAAAAAACTTCTATGAAAGTCACAATATTCACCATTTAGTATGAGCCTGTTGGTTGACAATTAGTTTCTTACTGGCCACTTATTAGATGTTATTAAGAGCTTGTGAGTAACTTGTTTATTTTTTTCCTATTCAGTAGCTACCTAGAAATTTGCTTAAACTTTTCCTTAAATATCCACCCAATAACTGCTGTTGAATAGTTTGGAAGTGAATATATACAGCATATACAGGCTGTTGTGTTAAATTCCTGATGCTAAATACATTATATTTCCTAATATTGCCCTTTCAAAACAAAGGTCTTGAATGAACATAAGAGGTGGGGACTTGAATTGTGATGACTTTGTTAGAAGCAGAATGTGTAAAAACAAAAATGGACACACCAAGTTTAGCAGTGCACCACAGAGATTAACTGACTCTACAGTTTTACTGATACAGATAGTTTCTCTTGTCGTCATCTTGTTATCATCTCAGTATCTTGTTATAAGTTGTCTTAAGGTGCTACTTCTAAATGTTCTCCATTTCATAATAATGACCCTTCAAAACAAAGGTCTTGTGTCTATGAATGGAAACACTAACTTTCGCGAAGCAATGCAGAGGTTAAGAAGACAATGCTTACTGACACAGATAGCATCTATTTATTATCCTGGAATTAAGACAAGTGAGACAGTGGCTTAAACACACTTTCAACAAGTAAAAATGTTATTTTCTCCTGTGTGACACAGAGGCTAACTATTTAGGTATATAGTGTATGCACTTAGAAGAGTAATGACAAGTGCATACAAAGTAATTTTTATGTGGTAACAATGCCTTATGAGTGCCACACCAAGCACTGATATTTAGGATAACTTTATAACTAACTATCAATTGGCAGCAGTTATAAGGCTATCTAGGAAGAACCTTGTAGCTATGTAATATGGTTATGTATAATAAGTCATTAACCATCGATCCTAATTATGAATAATAAAAGTCCAGTATGCTACATATGAGCATGCTAATAAGCAACAACTGAATTGTGAATATTGTGACATAACATGAAGTTTAATTTTTTTAATGCAAATTAAATTTAATACATGCTGAAATACATAGTGTAAAAGTGACGAAACGAGAGAAAATGCAGAGTATTCCACTGCAAACCGAATTAACTCTGCTTTTATAATTTGTACTCCGAAGCCTCTATAATTCTGTATCTCTAGCCAGCTCACCCCTCTCGATGGGAAACTTTATTTTTTGTATTTTGATTCCATATCTGGTTAAATCATTGTGGGCACAAGCTCAACCTGTGAACAATTTCCCCTCTAGATTTTACAGATGTCTCATGTGAAGATTAAAACTCAGCAATAGTTCAAGTTAAATGTCAAATTCAATGATTTTGTGAAATATGCAAATTGCAATAGACAAGAAACAATTTTTAGAAATGTCTGAACAGCTTGGTCATCTATGCATCCTGTACTGGCACTGTAGCGAGCTACAGTCTGATTTTAGAATGTGTTTTCTAAATAGATGTAAGTTGTTGTATTATCTTTGTTTTCTTGTTTAATTTTTGAAAATGGTGATGACAATAAAAGCTTGACAATATCTCTATTCTTTGAATCTACCATTCTATGCTTTTATGCTTCTTTGGGTCTTATTGTAGGAACTGTTAACAATAACATGTTCCTGTTTTCACAGTAATGGGAAAAAAATTACCTGTGACTGTTTTCATTTATTTTTTATCTGTAGTATGATATTTCTTGCTCGATAATCTAGTAATGCTGCCTACCAGAGGAATGTTGATTCTTCTCAGATTAATCAGCTTTTTTTTTTATTTTATCCAAACAGGAAGTCAAGTACCCTGGCTTAAGAAAATACAACATACAATATAAAACATTACAGTTTCTAGAGAAAATGTCCTTTATTAATTGTTGATTATAAAAAGGACACTTGCACAGAAAAGGCAACCAAACTGAAACTGAATCATTTAGTGTCATGGGATCATGCTGTCTATGCACCTTTCATATTTCTTAAAATGAACCAGTGTCAAATGGTGTGTCTTTTTACAGAAAAATCTCCTTTAAGCAACCTCCTTCCTGTGAGTCAGTGCAGACCTAATTTAAGTAATACCTCTAAAGGTCGAGAGCAGAAAGTACATATATGCCCTAAATTGATTATGAAATTAAAAAGCTGGCAATATTGCTTACCTTTGTCAGTCAAGTTTTCTTAAATGCAGTATGTCAAGTTCTGAACGTGCCATTTAAACTGCATTTAGCTGAAACTATCAATGCTGCAATTGCATTTAAAAATTTGGCAGCCCTGTTTATGATGCAAAAATTCAGACAACAGAGTGAGTTTGTAAGTTATATGACAATACGTGAAAGCTCACTAGGGTTTAGCTGGGCTGATTTCACTTCAGACATTTATCATTCAGTCACTTGACAAACATCTTGCTAATCTTAATTTTCAGTTCCTTGTCTTTGTTTTGCCTCTGCCAGCTTTGCCCTGCATCCGCACCACACTCTTTCTTTCAACCCTCTATCACCCCAACATCCACCTGTATGCTCGAACAGGGGTTTTAAGATTCTGCCTTACCACTTCCCAAACTCAGCAGTTTAAACAAATCCTGCAGATTAGTAACCTTGCAGTGCAGATGGACCTGACTGATTAATTGTCTGAAATCATGCAGATCCATCTTGCCTAGCTCAAACCTCCAATGACTTCATCGGCCAAAAGCCAGACGGCCCAATCAAGGAAGAGAGGCGGAAACTGAAAATTTGACGGCAGCAGAAAGTGATGCATGTTTAAAAACAGCTGCAGCTCCTGAAGCGGTCTCCGTGGATAAGGCAATATCTTCCGTTTTATCAGAAATGGACTCAATTTCTTCTTTAAAAGAGGAGCAAAGAATGTCACTTAAATCATTTCTTACAGGAAATCATTTTTTTGCTGTTCTCCTGACCGGGGATCACTGCTGGGAAACTTGGAAAGATGTGGAAATCCTCCACGGACGATGCCAGTTAGTCTATGGTAGTTGTGGTTACTCAGCGATACCTAGCGGAAGATGCCCTCCTCAGAATTACCGGGAGAACTTGGTGGGGATTGTCGTTGATGAGGTTCATATCACATGTAAGTGGTAAATGAGTCACTTGTGGTGGATACTTCAATGTAAGACTGTAGCCTAAAGACTGAAACGTAGATTAAGCTAATGGCTAGCGACAGGGTCTAGCTGCTGCGTCATACTGGGGCTTGATATGGATTGATCTGTGATGAGTGTAACTGGCAGAACGATCGTCCAATCACCAGCTGCAGTTGTTTTTGAAGGTTCTTCCCACTGAAAACATTTCCTATGGGCTCTTCTCCAGATGGACTAGTGAAATATTTCCATGTCGGATATATGGAACTGTTCGTCTGGCGTGTCAGGTTAGGAGGTTAGAGCCTACAGACAAAATTGAGGTGTATTTTGCTGCTGCTTTGAAGGCATGAGCTGATCTAAATACGTTCAAATTACTTTAATGTGTAAGAAAATGATCTATTTAAGCATGAGAGACACAATAATATAATTCTATTATTTCCTGTGGAAGTAGATCACTTAAGTAATCATTCCTTTTTAGCCAAATTTACACCTTCGTAACCTCAGACATAAAACAGAGTTCTGACTGCTGTTCAGATCTGATTTGTTCCTCAAATCAGATCATGAGGAAAGAATAATACGTTCAGACATTACAAACGTACCTGCAGTAATAGCATACGTCAACTATACTTAGCCAATATGACTTCAAAGCCAAGACACATGAGGGTCAGAAACCTATTATTCCTCTCTCCAACAATCATATCCATAGAGAATATCAAAGCTTCACCATTTTAGTTCTGCTCACATGCTCAGTTGCTGTCAGTGGGGACATTGTTGTGGGACAGGCTGCAGGTAATTCAGAAATAACTGAGATTTGATTTTAGCCGTCAGAGCTTCTGGACTTAGCAGTCTGTCGAGTTCTAAAGATGTTACATACCAAACCCTGTCTACACTGTTTTTACAACCATATTTCAAGTTTTTATGTTTGGTAGTAGTCCAGGCTTTTACATATTTGTCCTGACCATAAAACCCTTCCCTCAAACCTTGTGTAAATTGTCCATATCAAGCAAAGTATACTGTTATGCACCTGTCTAGGGGGAAGGTGTATGTCATAACTTGGAATGTAAAAGCAAAATACACCTCTCTGTCCCAAAAACAAACACTGGGCCAAGGGTTCAAATTCACCACTCCTCTCCTCAGTGCTTTGGCAGCTTTAAATGCTTGCTTGCATTGTTAGGACCAAACAACAGGATTTTGTGGAGCAGATCAAATTGATCAGAGGCACAACAACATCACCAATATTTTTACAAAAGCCATAATGGTAGCCTGCCATACCCGGGAAACAGCTCAACTCACATTGGGGTGTAGAGACAGGGTAATGGAGGCTTGCCTGAACTTTGGCAGCAAGAGGACAACCCTGACCCTTACCCAAAAAAGTCACAGTGGCCTTGCAAATGTTCTGGATCCCGGACAAGCCCCCAAAACTATTTATTACACCCGCTTAGGGGAAAGGTGTGTGCCTTAACTCCAAAAAACAAAATGGGAATGTCACTTCCCTGTCCTGAAAAATAAACACTGGGCCTCTGCACCTCCTATATGAAAATTTACTTGTTGCTTTCAATCAGTCTATTTGTGTGAAGAACAGTTGCTAAACAAGAAAAACATTTAACTCTTGAAAAAAAAAAAAAAACTCTTGATTTTTAAATGTACCCACGCAGTGATGATAAGGTGAAGCATTGTGATACGTGTGTGTTCTGCTGATATTGCAGCCGATAAATGGGTTTTGTATGGACAATATATAAGCTGGTATTGTTGCCAGTATTTCCATGTCCTCCAATACCGATATTTGGCTTTTTAGATGGAGAATTACTACTTTGAGTGTTCAGTAGCAGGGTTCTGGGTGTTGTACAGTCTGATGGCTGTGGGAACACAGATCTCCCAAACCTCTCAGTCCTGCAGTGCAGTGAGATGAGTCTCCTACTGTTGCTACTTCTCTGTCCAGGATGTTGTGGAGGGGATAGTTACAACGAGGGCTGATTGATAAGTTGTGAGCCTTGTATTGAAGAAGATAAGCAGGGATGTCCTTTTTCCGCTCTACTATTCCCTGACTATTTAAGGCTTTGTACTTGAAGACTGGTGTCATTTGGTCAGTTTATGTCGAAGAGGTAGCACTCTGAAGTAAACAAGGCAAGTGACTTTTGCAAAATGGACAAAATGATCCTGTTCACAAGTCTGTCATTGCCATGGCTGCCATTAAAGATTGTGGCTTTGAATTGATTGAGCATCCGCCTTATTCGCCTGATCTCGCTCCATCAGACTTTAATCTATTTCCAGAATTGAAAAAGGCCATTTCTGGTACCACTTTTGGTCAGATGATGTCATCATACATGCAGTGGAGGACTTTCTGAACAGTCAAGAAAAGGACTAAAGTGGCATTGAGGCCCTTAAACATTACTGGCAAAAGTGTATAGATACTGAAGGGGATTATGTTGAAAAATAATGGAGCAAAAAGTCAAACCCTTAAATATGAGGCTCACAACTTATTAATCAGCCCTCGTAGCATATGCCTCTCCACCATCGTCCTAAGTGAGTCCAAACTCCTGCCAAACACAGAGCCAGCCTTCTTCACCACCCTGTCCAGCTTCCTGATGTTCCCATCAGTCATGCTGCCACCCCAGCAGATTACAGTATAGAACAGAGCACTGGCAAACACTGACTGATTGAACATATGCAGCATTTTAGTGCATAAATCAAAATGCCAATATTTTCTAATACCAATATAGCACTGATGGTATAGTGCATCCTGAATAGTATGCATTAAAAAAAAAAGACCTGACCAGTGTGAATGGCATGAAGCATGCAAAAAATAACACACAACACATACATACCTATATATATATATATATATATATATATATATATATATATATATATATATATATATATATATATGTTGTATACCTCGTGGCATGTTACCTTTTGAAGGTAGTTCTACGGCTTTCTTTACCTCACTTAGAAAAAAATCACCCAGAAAAGTGTACCTGATTGCATTAAGGAATGAGGGATTACAATGTATTTATAATACCACACCTTTTCATACTGCAGAGGAACTCTGGCTGATTCTGTTGAGTTCATACCTGTAGAAAATGTTATTGGCATATTCTCGTCACATTCCTCACTGCCCGAGCTTTGACTGGCACTTTCACGTCATCAGTCTGATTTAGTTGCACCTGGCTGGAGAATTAGTGACACGAGGTGTTTATCTTGCACAATGTCGGGTGTGGAGAAATGCATTGTTTTGTTAAGTCTTTATCCTGTTTTCTGGAAGTAATTGGTATTTGTGCAGATCTACAGGGTGACAGTAATTCACACAATAAGAACCTTTAAACTGTAGCAGCCAAAGCCATTATTAGAGGGTTGATATTATTATTTCTCTATTACATGCTTTTTCTATTGAGTGAAAGAGATCTGTTGTAATCAGAGCTCAGTGTGGGGAGCAGTGCCAGTGTGCAGTCTCTTAGGAGCAGGAAAGGCAAATCTGTAACTAATGACATGATAACTGCACATAATCTCAACAGTAAAGGAAAAGATACTATCCATGTTGGCTCAATGGAGGGCAAATTTAAGTATCATCACTTACAGCTGCAACAGCGCAAAGTAGTTGTCCAAAGGCATTATTGGTGCACAACAGTGAAGGATGTGTTTGTCTTTGTGTTGTTATTTTGAAAAAGCATAATCCTGGTGCAAAACCAGAAACAGCACAAAGGGAATAGATTTTGTACCTTGGGTAATGTGCAGATGCACTGGGCTTATTATAATTCAGGCCAAATAGAGTTAAGCTCTCATTTGCTTCCTGACACTGTGTTATGACAACTTTGGAGTTATTGGTTCATATTAGAGTCAAATCTTCAATTCCTATCTTTCTATTGTGACTCTAAATACAAAGAATATGCACAGAATCCTGTAATATGTTTGTTCTCCAATTTAAGTCAGATTTCTCCGACACATTTCCACAACATCAGAAAAGACTTTTAAAAATTTATTATGACATCAGAAATTATTTTAATTTAAAATCAGAATTGCTAGACTGCTGAGTCAAACTGTAACCTAATTGTAAAATCTCAGGATAAAACTGATTGGATTAAGCCAGTTAAACATTATTATACATATTTTCTCAACTGGTGGCATAACAGTAAATGACATAGTTAGGGAAATTTTTCAAATGGACTGTTTGAGCACATTTTTACCTCCGCAAAGGAGGTTATGTTTTTGCCAGCGTTTATCTGTCTGTCTGTGTTCAAAATAACTTGAAAAGTTCTGAACGGATTTGGATGAAATTTTCAGGAATTGTCTGAAATGGGATATGGAAGAACTTATTAAATTTTGGGACTGATCCGGATCACCTTGGCGGAGGTCTGTGCTCTCTGAGTGCTTTTCTAGTCTTGAAAGTGTGGAGGATACAAAAAAGGAAGAAGAGCATTTTTTCTTATGTTGGAGGGGTGTAGACATGCAATGGATGCATTTTTTTGTTTAACCCTTTAATGCCTTTTGTATCATATTTGATACATACTTTTATGATACCTCTATCTAATCAATATGATCAACAAATTACTAAAAAACATCTCAATATCTCAATACAATCAGATAAATGATAAAAATGTCCTCAAATGGATTATCAGTTGCCAAAAACACCTATGTATCAAATGAGATACAAAAAACATATATGTTAAATTTGATGGAAATTTTGATTTTTTTTGGATTTCAGTAGAAAGTGAAATAAACATTTCAGCTCCAAAACATTAGAGTGGCTATAATTTGTGTTTTCAGGCTTTTTAGGGTTAAATAGCCTTACAATGTGTTTTGCATTATCTTGGCCTTGTAACTCAACAAAATCAAGTATCTGATGGTTAAAAATGTCATTTACAGATATTAATATGAATATTTTGAAAAGCACATTTGTTTTTTTCATGTGAAACAGAAAACTGATCACAAGCCCCAAATTGCCAGGAATGATTCATATGGTGTAACTCGCATGACTCAAACACAATTTTCTTCATGATCAATCAGTCAGCCAAATAATCAGTTATTCAATCGATCTGTTTTTTTCCCCTCGGATTCTTCGAACTTATCTATTTTGAGCAAACTTTTTTGCAGAGCAGTAAAAATAAACTCTCGATTGCATTACACTTTTGACATCAGTCCGTCATGAGCACAGCACTAAGCAACAGTTACCAAAGTAACAGAGCCAAGAAACATCTCTTTTTAAAGCAGAACCTTGAACCAGGCTCATGCTGAACAGCCATCTGCTAAGATAGTTTTGTGCATGGAAAGTAAGAAAAGAGAGATGCAGAGGAAAAAAATGTAGGAAGACACAGACCAACAACTAAAATAATGTTAAATTAAAAGCGGGAATGCAAGTAAAAACGTGAACATTTGTGTGGTGTTAGAAAGAACAAATGATAACTGACTGATCTTATATTCAATCATTACAGTTGATGTACAGTTTTTCCAGAGATTGGCATTAACAGTAAGGATAAAAATTGATGAGAGGCTCATATCAAAAACTGCAACAATTAAAGCTAGGGTGGTCCACAGCAGCAGGCTCTCATCAAGAGAAAATATACATTTTCAAATTGTTGGTTAAATCGAAATAAGACCAATTAACTTTCAAAATGATCAAATGCAATGTGAGGCTGATGTTAACACAGCTGTTGCAGTCGGATAGGTCCACTACTGTGGTTCCTTCCATGTCAATAAGTGAAGAAAAAGATTAAATACTTGCAGAAGAGTGATCAGATCAAATAATGGTTATGAAAAATAAAATTCAATGTTAGGATAATATCATTTTTTTAGCTGCTTAAGCTAGGTTGGTCCACAACAGCAGGCCTCTGAAATCAACAAGAGAAAAAGACTTCTGAATTGTTTTTTTTTATTTTTATTTTTTTTTATTTTGACAGAGATCAGGTCATCTAATATTTATATGGTCGTTATGTCAGACTTAAAGCTGATTGTTGCAGAAATTGGATTCAGGTAGGTCCACAGCAACAGGCCCTCCATCTCAACAAGATTAAAAACATCTTTTAAAATGTCTGTTGAAAAGCCATTGTATCAGCTGATGCTTATGATAATGGTATTAGACCATCTCCATCTTCTTCTGCTTAACCATAGGCGGGTTGCGGGGCCAGCAGCCTAAACAGGGAAGCCCAAACTTCCCTCTCCCCGGCCACTTCGTCCAGCTCTTCCCGGGGGATCCCGAGGCGTTCTCTGGCCAGCTGAGAGACATAGCCCCTCCAGCGTGTCCTGGGTCTCAGACAAGAGACTGATTGATATTTAGTGCATCCAGACCCCTGTAAATAGATTCTACATTTCAATGTGGAATCTCACATAAGAGATTACTTCACAGTATATGTGAAATTTTTAAGTAACACATGGCTACTTGAGTAAAACACAATGTACTGTATGAGGATTCATAGCTTTGCTTAAAATAAATCAGAGCTTTGGTCAATGTACAATATAATTAAGTTACTGAATTTTACTGAAAAGGTTTAGAGGAAATGGTCCAAAGACTTAGTAAGAATCTCTTTGGCTGTTAAATTTTAAACACCAACCAGAATTAAAGTCCAACCTTGTCGACATTCCTCCTAAAATTAATATAAAGTGGCCTCTGACTAATAGGATTTTACCTTGAAATATGTTCCCCTTCAGAACACTGGGTGGCACTGTGCACCTCCTTAAGCTCCCTGTTTGTAACACTAATGCTCTGTGACAATTGCAGTGAAAGAAACATATCCTGCTGCAAGCATAACAAGCACAAGAGGCTAAAGTGATTACAGAAATCCAACCTCCTGACATCTACTCAGGCCTTGAAGAAGAGCAGCTCCAAGTTATAACCGGAGGTGACATCAGCTGTCACATAATCCACTCAAGGAAACAAGATAGTATTTCACGGTACAAACACAAGGTCTCAAGGGTCCAGTCACCCCCTCAAACAGTTTGTATAGTACTTGTGACCACTCAAATATGTAATGATGTTTCTACGCCACCATGCCAGTGATAGTAGTAATTGTTAAATCACTGTGTTCTCAAGTGTGCATGTCTCTGCACATATGTCGATCAAGTCCATGCTTGAAAACGTAATATCTCAAGATTTATCTGATAAATTTCCTTTGCTGAAAGATTTATTCTGAGGATAAATTAATTAGAATTTGGAGTGTATAGGTCAAAGGTCAAAGTCATCCATGCTTGTGGATACAGTATTTCAGAAAACTGATGGATTTTCTTCCAATTTTTTACAAAAATCCTCTTTGATCCATGTAGGGACTGATTAGATTTGAGGTCAGAGGTCAAAATCATTGTGCCTGTTGCTTTGAAGCACAGTATGATAAATATTTATTAAGGGCTTTCTTCAAACTTTGCCCAATGTCCTCACAAAAATGGATTTTCAAAGTCAAAGGTGAAAAACACGTTACCTCATGGTAATACTTTAATGCTTTAAAGGATTTTTTGAAGCTGCAAAAGTGTTCCTCTAAATCAGGGGTTCACAAACTTTTTTGGATCGGGACCCAAATGAGAAGTTTTCTCTCTCTCTGGGACCCAAACTTACATAAATACATAATATGATCAAAATATCAAGGTATAAAATTATAATTTATGATTCCAATTGTTATTGGCCAAAAAATGATTGAGGTATTGCAAGATAGGAAACATTTTTTCATTGAGTGTTTTTAATCATACACTGGCAAAACTCACCAAGTTTTTAAAGGTCTCTACAGCAAATTTCCGCAGTAAATTTTTATACAAAGACTTTTGTAGTACATGTCTGGTAAATATCTGTATGATTACAGTATATCATTTTGGCATGCAAACTGGGAACTCACTGGAATTTACTGTCTACTGAGTTGTGATACACAACAGTGATGCATAATTCCAAGTGACTATTGTGAGCACCAGACGGCATCATACTGTGTTTTCCCAATAGAACACTTTGATTTATGCGTGCTTAGATTATAGGTACAGTAAAATTACAGTACATTTTTGTGAATCAACAGTATAATTGTTTAGTATTACTACATTTAATTGTGTAGTTAAATGTAGTAATTTAACAGTACAAAACTGTAATTTTACAGTAAAAGATCATTTCTCTGTCACAGTAAATAACAGTGAAGTGTTGTAAAATCCCAGTTTTGTACTGTAAAATGCTTCCATATACAGTAACTGTGGATTCACATCAATTCACTGTGATTTTACAACAGTATAATTTTACAGTATTTGTGTGTCGAAGTTACTTTAAAAACACAATAAATTATTCAAATTTTCAACTTTGTTACTGTGAACATCTTACTTTACTGTGAAATCACCCCAGTTACTAGCCAGTAATTTCCTGTGAAATTACAGTGATATTTTTAACAGGGTGGGTGTTAAAATATGAAGTAGCCATATTTTCAGAATTCTTTACTAGTAGATGTTGAAGATCGAAAGTAAACTCATACGCCATCATGTTCTTCCATCCTCGTGGTCACAATATTTCAAAGATGCTCCGAGGGATTTCCCTCAAATTTTCTACAGTTCTCCCCTCTAACTAGAATAAACTTATGAGATTTTGGAAGTCAAAGATCAGGGTCTTTTGGTCTCATAAAAAAAAAAAAAAAAAACTACTTGGGATGCAATATCTCAAAAACACCTTGATGGACTTTTTCTCTAAAGCTGCAAAAAAATAATTTAACTGTCATGGTCAGCTTTTGGTCTTGATGTGTCCCTTTTAAGTAAACACAATATTTCAAGACTGCAAGAGGGATTAACTTTAAACAGTGAGTAAATATCTAATCTAACTCAAGGATTAATTGTTTTTTTTTTTATCTTTGTTACTAAAGGTAAGAGGATGAAGGACTTATTGCTTGTCCCTGGCTCATGAGCATATCATTATTAAAAGACTGCAAAGGATTTTCTAAATATCCACTCTGAAGAAAGGATGGACCGATTTGATTTCAGAGGTCTTAGCTCAAAGTCATAGGACCTCATGCTTATTTGTTGACTATGTTTTGATTGTGCTTTGGGGATTCTTCCTCAGATGTAGTGTCAAATGTCCACTCTGGATCAGTAATCAAGCTACCAGATTCTGGGAGTCGATGGTTAAAGGGTATTACCCTCGTGTTCATCCTTTGCTTGTGAACACATCTTTTTACAAACCACCAACCACACTGTTAAAAAAATCATTTTCCCATGAATCATACTACAGCAGTTCACTGAGCCCTTCCTCTGGACCCACCACTGTGCAGTCACTGTTGGGCTGTTGAAAACCTTGCAGAGGCAGTGTGTCTAGTTGTCTTTTTTAAAAATTCTTCTTTAGCATTCTCTTAAAAGCACCCATGCACATACAGGCTAGTCTCGAGCCTCTGTGGACTGATATAGCAATGACACATCTCTCCTCTTGTTGAATTCTGTAATTACTCTGGCAGAGGTTTCCTCTGAGAAGCCCACTAATCCCTTGCTCACTAGCCCAGATAATTACACACTGCTCACTGAGGTGGGGATGTTATAACAGATTAACTTGTCCAGCCTGACACTGACTCTGCCATTGGTCAAGCATTTTTACCGCGGCGATGTCTATCAGAAGAGAAAGCCGGTGGGGAATGAAGGACAAATAAAAGCTTAAAAATGTGCTTTTAAACAAAGTGAAACCAACCTTCCTGACCCAAGCGCCCTCCTCTGTCTGTCTGTCTGTCTGTCTGTGAGTGTGCGAACCATAAAACAGAGGGGCTCTGCTGAGAATGGATGGCCAGGGGTCACTAAGTTTTACTGATGGTGTTTTGGTCCTCTGTGTGTTGGACTGCAACACTGCCTGCAGCCAGTGTACTTCCAAACAAAACACAAAACGTGGAAAAGGTTTTCAGACAAATGTCATAAATTTATGAGATATTTAAGTATCAAAAATATTTTTAGTTTGGTAATTCTTAAAGGGATCATTGCAAATTTTTAAGGATGGGTTGGATGAGGTATTTGATAGTTATCAATGAAGTGGCTGAAAGAGCTCGTAGCAGCGCTGTCCCTTTAAGAAGAACAAGCTAAGACCACCAGTCAGGTCACTGCTGTTGGCAGGTACAATTATTTCCTCTTATTGGATGAGTTTTACATAAAAACATGCTACAATGCTATGCTGGGTCTGATGGGCAAAAACTTTCAGGGCACTTTTTTTCTCTCTGTGTTTGGCACTGTTTTACAATGCAGCTATTTCACGATGGCTTTGTGTTCTTCTGCCTGTGCACATTGATTCTGCCCGTCTTCTGTTTTGCTTGACAAACTCAGGAAAACACAGCAGAGGCAGAGTAAACTAATATTCAACCAAATATGAGTGATTTTGGCTCAAGTGATGATGACGTTCCTTTTACCGTGTGTGCACAAGGTTACCTCTGTAAACTGAAGTATAAAGGAAGAAATTCTTCAGGGCGAGATTCAGCGGTTGCATTCATTGCCCACAGGCTGAGGATCACACAGCCATTGACTGCTTTGTGAAACAGTCTCTAACACAGAGACATCTGGAAGGAAAAAAAGGTCTCTGACCCAACATAGTTTTGTGGATTGTCTTTATTGAAGACTCACATAATAACTCTAAGTAACTGTGCCTGCATAAGAGGACACGAGTAACACATAAGCAGGTAATTTCTGGCTAACTAGCAGTTCGGATTTCATTTGATCTTTAACAACTATGCAAAATTTTGAGTAACAGTTGTAATCTATCAAAGCAACAGCATGTAACTAAACCAACTTCAAGTTATAGCTCAATAGCTGAGCTGAAAGTATAGTAACGTTTACCAAAGAGGAAGGCACTCTTCATATTCTTTGTCTAGCTTTTTGTCCAGTCATTCATTCTTTTTCACCCATCAGCTTCATCGTTGACCCTCATTTTCCATTGTGCAGTCTCAGCCAATTTGTTAGATAGTATTAGATGACCTCTCTGGCTTCATTTGAGCTGAGGGCTGGTGTGTGAACTACTGCAGTTAAGCCCTCTCATTTTTAGCAAGAGTACCGCCTCCCACTGTTGGAGCGCTGAAATCAGGCAACTGGTGCCATTCTCCTTACTAAAGTGATTGTACTAAGCTACATTTTTTAAACTTTAAAGTTACCATCAAGGACTCGTTAAATTAAACAAACAGCTACTTACATTGTACACATTAAATAATGTATGTTAACTAGTTCCAACTTTGGTTCCTGAACTTTGCCGATTTAGTGTAAACTAACAGGCGATCAGTTTTGCTAACTCGCAGTTATTCTGTTACCCAGCAACTATGGCTCATTTAGTGTATGTTTACTCACAGTCACTTCTTTTTAGTCCCCCGATTAATAAACAGTTATAGTTTATTTATTGCAAAATAAATGCATAAACTCTGATGATTAACTTACAGTAAGTCACTTATAAGTCCCCTTGTTCACAAGTAGTTAATTAATCTATGTAACCTTGTAGATACGCCAATTATGCTGAAATTAGATAAACAAGTTCTCAGTCTCTTATTAGTTCACTGGTTAATTACAAGTTCTTTATTTATTTAGTCCTTGACTAACTAGCTGCAAAAAATCATTTCCTCTGATTAACTAGCAGTTTTTATCAATCATCTATCCACTGGCTAACTAGCAGTTACCTTGTTTCCTGACTTATAAGCAGTTATTTTTTCATTCATTCCCTTACTTATTACTACCAGTCATTTGTTGGCAAAACTAGCAGACTCATTTGGTCACTGTTTAACTAGAAGTAGACATTTATTCATCCCCTGGTTGGCTATCATTTAGATCAGGGGTGTCCAAACTTTTTACATCGAGGGCCGCATAAAGAGGAATACTTGGACAACTGAGCCACTTGATGCACCTCAATTTTAGTGTATTTAAATTAAAATTTTAGGGTTATCACCTGTCAAAAGGCCCTAGTGAGCCCGGGCTATCACTGGATTCACACCTAGTCAGGGCGAGAATGACCTTCTGAGCAGCAGAGAGGGGAGACATTGACAGCTTATCTTCACTGTCAGACACAAAACAAGAGTAAACTGCAAGAATGTTGGTGCTTGAAGACGAATATTGCAATATACTTTGTAAATGAGACCTTTTGACAAAGTAAATATGGCAGAAATGTGGATGATTGATGGTATTTGCTGTCTTTAGTCATTCAGCTGTTTCAGGGGCCAATTCAAAATGGACAGCAGGCCGCATTTGGCCCCCCGGGCCATAGTTTGGACACCCCTGATTTAGATAGTCATTTGCTCACAGATTAGCCGTGATTTAATATTATTTATGAGTCATTAATTATTCGTTCTATGAACAGCTTCTC
Organism: Cetoscarus ocellatus; assembly: GCA_037902135.1. Classification (NCBI taxonomy): domain Eukaryota; kingdom Metazoa; phylum Chordata; class Actinopteri; order Labriformes; family Labridae; genus Cetoscarus; species Cetoscarus ocellatus. The sequence continues at coordinate 256,835 of JBAMNC010000739.1, read as the reverse complement.
ATTTGTTTCCTGTTAACTAGAGCAGTGATTAAGCATTCACCCTCTGGCTGGTTAGTTTTTAGTTGCTCTTTCATTGGCTCTTAACAGCTGTGAGTTAGTAGTTTGTTCCCTGGTAAAATCACTGTGCTTATTATGTTATCATCTCGCTAATGAGCATTTGGTTGCCAAGTCATTAGTTATTTGAATTAGTGACTTTAACATTATTGTCAGTCAATTTCTTACTAGTTTGTTGGTCAATGAGCAGAAAGTTACTCAAATGACTTCACATTGATTAACCAAATTTACTCATTGATTCCATTGCCGAGTAGGACTTTGCTATTTATTCATTCCCTTTCATGTAATCACTTATTCCATGCTAAATTATCAGTAAATTACTCATTTATTTCCTGGTTAGCTAACAGTAGTTAATTATTCATTTTTTTGGCTAATTAGCAGTTAGTTCCCCATTTGTGATCTAATAGATATGCCAATTATTTGAAGAATTACTATACATTTCTTCCCTGGTAAGGTAGCAGAGAGTTTATCCTTCATTACTTATTGTACCAATTTGTTGGGGCAACACATAGTTTCTTACTCGGTAGTTCCCCAAAGTTTGTTACTTATTTATTACCAATTAGCCATTCAAAAGTCATAATGATTAACAAGCAGGTAGTTAAATAAAGATTGATTGATTGATTGATTGATTCGGTTATTCAGTAACTGAATGACCAGAAGTAATTACTCTTACATCCTCTAGTCATCCTCTAGTGTTCCCTATAAACTTGAGCAGTTTGCCACCTGTTTGTTTCTCAGGTAACTTGCAGTTAGAAGCATATTTGTTGCCCAATAAGAACATCAATTTTAAAGGGGACATATTATGCAAAAATCACTTTTTGAAGGCTTTTGAACACATATTTGGGTATTTGGCCTGCCTCCCAGCCCACAACATGTTAGAATAAACAACAAAACCTGTATTTAGCATGAATGTAACTCATGGTATTTGGCGAGCTGTATAGTCTGTGGATATACTGTTACCTAACAAGCATTTTCATTTGCATAAACCTGAGTATTCCCCCCCCCCGACTTGAGAAATTTCTGTGTAAAGTGCCGCCGTTGTTGTGTACACCGTTAGCGAGAGATCGGTGTACACCATGTCTAGACCCAAAACCTGTCACTGCTCGGTTTTTGGCTGTGAACAGCTACATATATCTTCACATGTAGGCTGCCAGCCTCTGAGGACCAAAGGGCCCTGAGGATTAATTTTTATTTTTGGAGGGAATGTGCCCTTTACAGACCTGTATGTGTGTTCCAGTCACTTCACACCCAACTGATTCTTCAACTTCAGTCAGTTCAACACAGGACTGGCAACTAGACTTTTTCTGAGTCCAGGTTCAGTACCAACAATCCATCGCCAAACCTGATGATGGAAATGTTAGTATTTAATGCTGTGTAGTATTTTGCTCTTTTTTTGCTTATTTTGCTATTATTTTGCTCTTTGCTACGAGTTAATGCTAACAGCAAGTGAACCAGAGGTAACTGCACAACATGTTCCTCAATGTTGTCTTGTTGAAAGTCTGAAGGATAAACTTCAATGTATGAGCATTCTTACATTAGTCAAGAGAAGTGTAACAGTTGGCTGAATATAATCAGTCCCACTGCAGTGACGAGGCTGAGGTTAGCATGTTGTTCGTTAGCCTGTGATGTTTGGGGGAAACGAGCTTTGCTGTTATCTGGTAAACGACATGAATTTGCGGTTCATGTGTGTTCAGGACTGTAAGCGGGACGTGGCTGGAGCGGCAGTGCGCATTGCTTTGCTGTAGTTACGCTACAGGTCTATCATGAAGTCCCTGTATGTACGCTGCTCTGCTCTGGCTCATTAGCATATTAAGGCGACCGGCCTCAAAACCAGCCGTTCTGAACAGAGCGATTATGCATGTTGCTAACATTTCATGAAGACATCAAGGATCCATGTTAAACTGCAGAAAAGGAACAAAATATGGGACCTTTAATTCTTCCCTGTCAAGATTTAATAATTTCTGATTTCACTGGAGGGCTTGTTCTACACGGGTGGGCCCAGGCACTCTTCTGGAGTTAACTTAAATTCAATTTAGATTAAGTTTAGCCAGCCTTTTGGATCCAACAAGCTTCTACGTGACACGCATCGTATCAAATTGTTGAGATGACATTGCTTTTCCACACAATAGCAGCGCTGAGCAATTTACATTTATTTATTGAACATTTTAAGAAAATCCCAGAGTTGGTTGATCATTTATTCCCCTCACAGAGGGAGACCAGCCTTGCTTTCTGAGGACAATAAATGATATAAAAGACGAACAAAAAAGTGGAGGACAATGCAACAGTCAGTCTGCTATTCTGTGCTGTAATGATAGTTTTTCCCTTTCGGATCAATACTCCCTGAATTTCGACGCAGTTACATTAAAAATAGCATCAGAGAGCACAATGGTGAAAGGAAAACACAAAGCAACAGTTTCATTATTGGCAGGAAAATGAGCGGTCGTGTATATAAGGTACGCAGTTGTCTGCAAGTTACAGGATATGAATGTAGCCAGTCCTTTCCGCCTTCCTGGGGTATATTTTACTAACATTTTTCTGCATCCACACATCAGCTCCCCCCAGCCTTACATGGAAAATTTATAGCTGGCTGGAAGGGAAAAGAAGAGCAGGGATGAGCAGAAGCACCATTGGAGCGACAACTGGCAGCTAAATGATCAAAACTAATGCGGTGGAGCCCAATGTATTGTCTTTTTAATTCTGCACATTAGTCTTCTTTGTCTGGGCCTTGAACCTCCATCATCAATTATTATACTCAAACAGGAATGCCTGCATTGTTGGAAAGTCTTCTGTAATGTTCTGTTAACAGCTAATCCAGCCTCAAGCAGCCAGCCAAGCAGAAAAGTGAGGCCGGCTGTAAAGGTCTGCTAAACTCATTTCTTTCTCACTCTACAGTCCCAGCTTCTTTTTTTTTAATTTCAATTTGCAGTGAAGTTGCAGCTCCCTACAGGGCAAGAGAAGTGTGCAGCCTTAAATCTTAGGATGTCCTTGATAACTAGAACAAAGAGATTATCAGTGGTTGTAATCCACTTAGTATGTTTACTCACAGCTTAATACAGTTTAAGGGTAGTTGTACTTAACTTAATTCCTTTTTCTCGTACTTCAGTGCTAATTTCTACTTTATTTTAGAGGCAAATCACCCCTCATCACTTCACATTTTTGAAATTCGGTGCGTCCTAGCAATGCAGATTCTTATATTAAGGGGACAGTTTGGGTTTTTTGAAGTGGGGGCTGCTCAAGGTCGATGAAACAAATAAATATAACTGCCAACTAGGAAGCACTCAGAGAACGCAAACCTCTGCCAAAGTAGCTTACATATTGCTGTTACCTCTATAAGCAATAGTTCCATGATAAAGTTACCATCATAATATGATTCCTTGACCCTGAAAACCCACACCTAGCTCTCAGAATCATGTTGAGATCATTATTACTTGGACAGTTATTGAGCTAAATGATTGTTCACTAATGGCAGTTATCTGGCTCACCACCAAAATAAAGTCATTTTTAAAATCAGCCATGACCAACATCTTTTTGGCAATTATTTTTAGCAAAATCTATTCAGTAGTTTTTGCGTAATCTTGCTAACAAACAAACAGACAAAGAAACAAACAAGCAAACAAACAAACATACGCTGGCAAAAACCTAACCTCCTTGGCGGAAGTAAAACAGCAACTGGCAATCTATGCCCCTGAAGGGAGGTGGCTGGATATGCTAATACATAGCAGTTAATGCTGTTAGAAGCCTCCTAATTTCCCCAGTGTGAACAGTCCACATTATTTCTTTTTATCAATAAATACCTAAAAAAATTGTGACAAATAGCCAATCCAATATCTTAGTTGATCTGAGACTAAAATAAAAAAAAATATATATATATATATCCAAACTTGTTGAGAAAAAGAAGAATATGAACATTGAAATTAACTAAGCACAAATCTAAAATGAATTGACATTACTTGTTAAGGGATCACTGCTCACCTAGAGAAACAATGACAGGTTGGTAGTCTTAATCTAGACACAGCTGCACACAGTCAATATGGCCAAAGCTTGGTCTAGTGGCACATAACTGCAGCATGTAACTGTTATTTGACCAGCTTTGAGTACCAGCATGCAGAAAACATTAGCAAAATATTTCACTGATTATCAATTCAAAGCAAGTCCTGAGATTTAACTGGAAAATAGAGAACAACATTCTAAAATACAGCCTATAGAATCTACGAAATAAAAGTAGGGTAACAATTTGCATTTAGGATGATTGTGTACATTTTACCCAATGTTTTGAGCAGATTATACCTACATTTAACAACTAGTATACTAAAATAAATTAGGTAAAATCTACTAAATAATCTATAAAAAAAATCATTAAAATGTGTTATTTATCTTTTGATTGCAGTGTATTCTTAGAGGGATAATCCATGTACATTAAAGATATAAATAAAAAAATTGCAATATAACTAATTTGTTCACTTTACCCTCGAAAATCCTGAAACACTGAAACAGTGTTAATTTTGTCACTTTATGTTTGCCACAGTCATACTGAGTGCATATTGTTACCTAGATACGTAGTAAACATGAAATGAACCCAAAACATGTCCATCAACAGGGTCTAAATGTACACATAAAAAAAAATCTAACTTAGATTAAAGGATGACCGCTGAAGCCATAAAAAACAAAGAGTAGGTCAAACTTCTATTAACTTTTGGCAAAATAAAAAGTGCTTTGCTAAACACAGTGATCATCAGAATCAATCAGCAGGTGCTGATGTGCTGTTTTCTAGGAGGAAAGGCATTGATCTACCCAAAGAAGTTTACATATTGTGTCATTTATCAAGTAAAGTGATGTGTTCCCATTTTAATTTTTCAAATTAATTACTAGTTAATGTTACTTTTATCCTTTATGGTCCATCACACACACAGTTGTGACACTGGCCTTGACAGAGGACAGCAATAACACATATACAATTATCATATCCTGTTGTTTATGTCTAGTATTATTGGGTAGACCCCATCATGTGTATTTGTGTTGACATCGTTACTATGCAAAAATAGGTAATTGTGATAAAATTCAAAATGTACTTCCCCTGATGACCTATTTGCATTCTGAAACAATTAGCATGGATTACAATCACTCACAAAAGTGTATTTTTTATAGTGAATGGGCATTTTTACCCATTAATCCAAGTAGAGAAGGCTTTTTGGCATAGTACCAATCCCAACTGTAACACTTCTAAACTGGAGCCTGGCTGAAAATAAACAAATGTATTACATAATGAATTTTACTTCATGGTAATAATGTGTCGGAACAGCCTTAGCAAGAATAAAAGAACATATTGATAATGGGATAAATACTGAAAACGTTTATTGTATTCCACACTCAGCTACAACACAGAAATACAACAGACAATCAATTCTGAAAACAACCAATTCCCATTTGGAATTACGCCTGAAAGGAAAGCAATAAAATCCTACTAAATCCCAAAGTCAATGAACTTAGCTCCTCCTGCCCCCTAATTAGCTACAGGCTGAGGAAACTGCACAGAAACCTTTTTACTCAGCCGATCATGCAGCTCTGCACGAACACTCACTACTAACAGACCAAAGACATTAAAACAAAACAGAGCCAATGAATAACCTCTTTAAAAGAAACAAGACAACACACGCAAACCTTAAACTTCCAATATGATCCTGATTAACAAATAAAAAAGCAGTTCATGGATAGGAAAGACAAATTCTTCCATTGCACCAGTGTGCACATAAACTTGTGAAAAGACAGTTTTGTAATACAAGGTGATAACTGGCACGCTTTGTTCACATGTTAAGAGGAGAAACTGTCTCTGCTGTTTCCACACTCAAAGACATGCTAAATTCTCTCCTTCCTGCTTCCTTTTCTCCCAAAGCCCTCCTGGTTCATCACCTTGCTCTCACAATTTCACACACTCCTCAGCACTTGTATGGAATGTTGCTTGGTCGATATCCGCTGCTTTCTTCTAATTACTCTGTAAAAACAGAATAGATTTAGTTGTCAGCTAAGAGCATCCGAGCGTGAGGAGTCCTGAGCCCTGCTGAGGGCAAGAAGCCAATGTTGTACTGAGACATTGAAAACAGAAAGACAGATTGACTTTAAGCTTGTTAGGAGTAAAGAAACAACATAATCTTTCTTTTCAGATGAAAATTAAAGTAAATTAAGATTTAGCAGTATCCATGATAAGTTATGGATTACCATTTCAGTCTGAAGTATTAAAATTCAACATACAGAGTGTTTCAGTAATGGGACCTTAAAGAGTCCACATTTCAAAATAACTCTCAATAAATTGATCAATCAAACTTTATTTGTATCTCATACAAAATTTTGTGGCACATAGCGCTTTACATACAAAAAAAAAGTAGAAGATTGAATACAATGAAAATACAAGACTCTAACTACCCTCACTATCCACATACAGCACGCACACTCACTTACCCACACACAAAGACATTAAGAAGAGATTCTGACAGAAAACAGAATTAGAGGACTGAGGAAACGCTATCTTGAACTAAATATGAGGAAACACAGGAGCTTAGCCTAAAATGGTATAACAAAAATCATGACAAGACGTTAGATAAAAATACTATAGGGGAAAAAAATAATGATAATAATAACAATAATAATAATAATAATAATAATAATAATAATATGGTAAAATAAGATAGCCAAACACCAAATGCATAATAAAATTCTGGTTCATATAACAATTTTTGATGACTGCTAGAGTATGTTCACGTTCACTAATGTTCAGAAAACCTTCTAGCTGTCACATACTAAGTTCTTCTGATCCAGCTGCTTTGCCAGTCTGCCTGAGATGCTCTGTTAGAGCTCCGGCCCCTTCATGATCCCTTTTCCAATGTGGGCCCAATCAGCTCTGATTGGTTGATCAGTCTGCTTTGGAGTGATTAATCAGATCAGCCCTGCTTGGTGCCATGTTGTCAATGGCTCTGCATTCTTTGTACAGGCTCAGCGCTGGGCTTGCCATCCCTGGGTAAGAGCTGTTTCAAGCAGCTACTGGTGTGATAAAGAGGGGGAGAGAGAGATTTCTTGATGCTGCAGACTTTTTGTCATGTGCATAGAAGTGCTCTATAATGCAAAGGAAACATGTTAAACACTAAAAAGCAGTGGTCTCCAACCATGGACTGGTCAGGACTGGCCTTAAAGGGGGGTTGACAATCACACGTTTTACGTCGTTTAACTCAGTATAAAACAAGGTCAGAGGGAGCCATTTACTTGTGTCTAAATCACAATAAAGTGATATTCACGAGGACTCACTGTTTTTAATCAGCTGCTTAAAGGGACACTCCAACATTTTTGTTGCTTTCATGTTTTGCCTCACTCCCGAGTCCATGACAAGCAGATAGACACCATTCTTTTGACTGTGCGTCCAGTAACAAGGAAGAGACAGGTAATGCTCGCCCACCGCTAGTTAGCTTAGCTCAAACACTGGGAGTCAACCAGTAGTGCTCGACTGCCTCTGCCTACAGTCATCAGATAAGTTCTTCAGCGACTCTAAATGGTCCTGTGTGCTTGTTGTGACTCCTTTATGTTATGTTATCTTTTACTATCATTGTATTATCTTCTTCTACTCCTATACAGAGGCTTTGTTTTGTTTGTCTACTTCACCACCGCGGAAGTAGGCTTTACAATCTTGGAAGTTTTGCTTCAGTATTGTTTCATTATTTTGTTCTGTACTCTTTAAAGACAATACTTGAGATTAATTCTAAAATATATGAATTTGTCTGCTTAGATTTTGACTTTGTCTGTTTATTGAATATTAATATGTAGTCGCTGTCATTCCTGACCATTTTTCATGATATTCTTTTTTTATTCATGACACAATGCAATTAGTCATCTTTCACATTGGTGTGTGGGTTTTATACATTTAGACTTGTCAAAAACTCCAGTCATGCAACAATACTTATTTGATCTGTATTACAGTGCTTTTTTCCATTTCTCAAAAGGTGGCAATTTTTTCGAGATGGGGGCCAGTAGATGAGCTATGAGAAAGCTTGGGAACCTTTGCTCTAATGATTACAGGGTACCCAGTGCACCTAATGAAGTGACCTGTGAGTGTTTGTCATTGTGACATTCCAACATCAATATCAAGAGGCCACTTCATGCTTTTTCAAGTTTTTATGTCCTTTAGCACGCTTTACAGTGCATGTCTTCTCCACAGATCTCTTAAATATGCAAAACCACGAAGTCCACAGCATCTTAAATTTTTTCCACTCCTCTGGGAACATCTTCAGTAGCTGCCTGAATATCTAACAGTGCTCATGAACTCTTTCACTTGTACTGTAAATATTTTTTAATCTGCACAATGTGTCTGGAGGACACTGGAGGGACATAAAAGCGCTCAACTTCCTGATGTGGAGGGATTCAAGTCAGAGGTAAGAACTAATAAAAAACCCATTCATTAATCTAAAACATCAGATCAACTTGGACTGATGACCAATGGGCAAAATTCAAACCATCAGCACCATAATTTTCACAACATTTTCCTCTTCCTTTGAAAGGGCAGCTTTTCACCTAGTTACCATGTCAACTAGTGACTTTCAGGTGACCGTGTTCCTCATTGTCATAGTTAAAGGAACACTCCCAACATTTTTTCACTCCCCAGTCCATGACAAGCAGGTCCACACCATTCTTTTGACTGTGCGTCCAGTAACAATTAAGAGATGGGCAAAGCTCGCCCACTGTTAGATAGCTTAGCTCAAACGCTGGGAGTCAACCGGTAGTGCTAGCCTGCCTCTACTTACAGTCATCAGATAAACTCTTCAGCAACTCTAAACAGTCCTGTGTGCTTTTTGTGACCCCTTCATGTTACTTTATCCTTTATTATCTTCATATTAATGTCTTCTACTCCTAAACAGAGGCTTCGTTTTGTTTACCTACTTCTGCTGTGGTTTTCGCGAGAGATGTGACTTTCACAAACAATTCAAGTCTTTTGAGCAGCTCTTTTAAAGGCGTTTTGTGTAGAAGTCTGCAGCATGTCGCTGAACAGAAACGGTGAATATAGGATATAATTTTTCTATATGTATGTAAAGTCCATCGAAATAGGTGTACAATCATCCCCATAAAACTTTCATTTTCTTTTTATTATGTTAGAAAAAACTTTTTATATTTATGTACCGCGGGGGCTTCCCCTTTGTGGAGGCTGACATAACTAATCCACCATGTTGTCTACTGATGGGTTTTGGGGACAAAAAGAGCGAACGTGATTTTTGAATACGAGTCTACGGAAGTTTACATTACCTATAATCATCATCTTTACTGACCTATAATCTATAAAATAATAGTTACAAATATGAAAGAAAAAACCCTCGCCTTGTAACTGTTGTGAATGATGCCCTGTTCACGATCCTTTTTGGTCTTCACCGGCTCTCGTCGCTTGGTGATGTGATATTTTAGATGTCGCTAAAATGCCAATTTCTACACACTGCACCTTTAAATAAACGATGGGAACCATTTTGCAGTTGTGAGTGAGCCGTTCTTTTCTTAAATTTGCAGCCAATTTGCATTCATAATGGCTAGCAAATGAATGTCACACTCAGAACTGCAACTCGGTTCTCATTGTTCATTTAATAGAGCTGTTCAAAAGACTCGACTTGATAGAGAATGTCACATCTCTCGCGAAAACCACCGCGGAAGTAGGCTTTACAATCTTGGAAGTTTTGCTTCAGTATTGTTTCATTATTTTGTTCTGTACTCTTTAAAGACAATACTTGAGATTAATTCTAAAATATATGAATGTAAAGCCATAATAACAACTGATGGACTCAACTAAAGTCAAGGCAATATATGCCTCCTTTATACATTTTTTTCAGCAACAATACCTTTTAACAATGCTACACAATTGGTAATCAGGGGCGCCAAGAAAATTTCCCCCACCATTACAGCAGCACCAGCAGCAGCTTGGAGTGTTGATACAAAGTAGGATGAATCCATGTTTTTATGTTGTTTATACCAACAAGTTTGTACAATTTTCTTTAGCCAGTGCTGGTGGCACACGGTGTGACCCTCTGCTGCTGTTGTCCCATGTTGTGCATTAAGAATTAGTCTTCTGCATACGTTGGCTGTAACAATTGGACAATCAAGCTACTGTTGCCTTTCTATCATCTCAAACCACTCCGGCCATCCCCATCTGATCTCCAGCATCAACACAGAGACCTGCTGTTCACTTCATGATTTCTCTGTTGTTGACCATTCTTTGTAAAACCTACAGGTGATTGTGAGTGAAAATCCCACTTGATCAGCAGTGTCTGAAATGCTTAAAGGCACCCAACAACCATGCCACCTTCAAAGTCACTTAAATAACCCGTCTCTCCCATTTTGATGCTCTGTTTGAACTTCAGCAGGTCGTCTTGACCCCGATTACACATCTAAATTGTATTGTGTCATGTGACTAGCTGATTGTGTAGTAAGTAGTTGAACTATGTACCTAGTAAATTGGAAGGTGATATCAAGATGTTTTAATTGATGAAGGATACTTAAGACAAGACTGGGGGGTTATCATAGCAGTTTATTTATGGCCGGTTCAGTGAGAAAGATTGACAAAGAATCACAGGTTGTTATCTCAGTTTTGGATGTAAGGACAAACAAGGCAACAGTAATTTAAGACAACAAAATATGTATGTGTGTGTTGGTTAGTGCTCTCTGTATATGGTCATGAAATTGTACACGTTCATGTGGTCAAGCTATTCCTGGTTAGGTGCCAGACACTGTCTGTGTGTTGACACACTTGGATGTAGAAACAGATTGTGTATGTTGGCTGAATACATGGATACACGGAAAATCTCAAAGAATATACTGATGAATTAAAAATCATCCTTGCAGCAGATTAGTATATTTTTGTAGAATAAAGAAACTAATTATCATTTAAAAGGATTCAAAGCAGAAGTATGATGAGAAGAATAATGTATGCCTTGGATTCAAATCACACAGACAGTTATGACTTACCAATGACACAAATTTGTTGGTGTTTGTTTTAGCTGACAAACATTTATCAGTGTTGGAGATGATTATATATCGAAGAAAAGGAAAATATTTACACAAAAGAACAAAGCGTTTTAACAAATGTGCTGATGGTCTTTATGTACAGGTACATGTATGGCTATTAGATAACGAGACTTCATGTATGTGGATAAAACCAAGTACTTCACTAACACACTGTTATCTACCAAAGGCTGGGTATTTACACACACCTGCTGTAAATTTCCAATAAGTGACGTCTTAGTTCACTGCTAACTGCTGACTGAAATGCAGGTGTTCACTACAGTATTGGAAATGATTAGCTTAAATGTTTAGCAATGCATCAACTTGAAATTTTAGTGATATTGAACAAAACAGCAGCTGAATCTTTTTGTACTATAACTGAGGTGTATGGGGAACGCTGCATGTCACGCGAAGGTGTGTTTAAACAACACAAAAGATTTCGTAAAGGTAGAAAGGATGTCCAAGACGTTGAACATCCTGGGTGAATATGCACATGAATGACTGCTGAAAACATTCATCAAATTGAACAAATAGTTCGATTGATCTACAAGAATTCTTCATTGATGAAGGGAAATTTTGGCAAATTTTGCATCAAAATTTGAACATGACAGAAGTGTGCACCAAAGCTGTCCAATACTTCTGACTTGAATTGAAGGGAACCCATTTTTATTTTGGACTGATAATATGCAATTCAACTTTGATCTTCCAACATGATCCTGAGACAAAATGTTAGTCGTTACATTGTAAAACTCAATCATCCCCAAGGATGGAGAAAGCACAACCAAGCATTTTCAGATTCAAGGCCATATTAATAATTTCTTTGACAGTAGGGGTGTCATTTTGGAGGAGTGAGTTCCAGAAGGGTGGAGGGTGGATCAACACTATTGACATTGAAAAATGTTTATGTTCAACAAAATTGAACTACAGGATTAGCCTGTTTTTTAATAGCCATACCTTGTTTATACTCTATGGGCTCTAATTTCCTGGTGCAACTCAGGGTGGCGCAGCCTGGCGCACCCCGCGCAGTGGTAATTTCGTCCGGCGCACCGCCGTACGTAGCCAATTTGGCAATTTGGTAGACCGGCTGCGCCGAGATGGGTGTGACGGCGCACCAGGGGGAGGTGTCGAAAGATTCAGCTTGGCGCAGTGACAATTTCGTGCCAAAAAACCACGCAGAAGGTGCGCTGAAAACCCGCCAGCTCCAACCTGGTCTATTCTCGGCGCAGGCGAGGCGCACTCGGGGCAGTGGTAATTTGGCTGACGGGCGCACAGTGCGCACACGTCACCAAAACCTCACAGGCAGGTGTCCAGAGTGTCAGGCACATTTCAATGCAATAAACAATCACAACAAGCACTATTTAATGTAACTGTCCAAACCAGCACATACATTTGTATCTATATTAATTGTCCCGTCACATCTGATGTCAGATCAGAGACGTTTGTCATAACTAACGAGTTCATATCTCTCAAGCCAACCACAAACAGCCACATCATCTGATACGGAGTATCCGGCTTCTCTCATCTCATGAAATTCAAAAGAAAAGAAAAAGAGAGAGACGCTCACTGAATAAATGTAAGTCACTCAGTGTCTTAAGGATTTACCTGCGATTGCCCATATTTCTCTGTTTTAATCTTTATTCGTAACCTGATCTAAAAAGATGGAGTACATTATTGCAAGGAGGATGAGGAGGAGATATATTTTCACCTAAGGCGCTGCTATTTGACGATGACAGACCAGTAATGCAGGTGGATCACAAGCATGATGAATGGATTAGCCTGCTGCTTTGTTTAAATGTAATTATCACTTAATTTTGTACTCATATTTATGAGACAGGAACAGATTACATCTGTCCCGTGAGGTGGTCCACACGGTGACGCGCATCGTGTCTCCGATGCGCGGCCCAGTGGCCCCTGCGCTCTCCCAGTTGCTGCAAAAGTGACAGCGGCTCTGACCTTCTTCGCCACCGAGGTGAAATTGTCACTGCGCCTCGCCCGTGGCGCATTAAGGAGAGGCGTTCATTTGATTGGTGAAGATCACACTCGGCTGTGTTTAACCCACTCAAGTCTTCTCTCCTCCCTCTCTGCTACATGCGCCGGTAGGAGAGACGGAGGTGTGGGTGCGCCTGCCTGCGCCAGACTGCGCCCTGCACGAAACTTGCAAAATACCCTGGACACACCCTGTTGGCGCGGCGCAGGCGCGGCGCAGGACAGGTGCGCCCCGCCTGCACCTGGTCTACGAAATTAGAGCCCTATGTGTAAGCGTGTTTGTGTCATTTAATGTGATGGGGGAACATACTGAAGAGCACTTCAAAGGTTTAAATAATGACATGAGTGCACAACAACAATTTGGTTGCATCATTCCTGTCCTCCTCTTAAGATGGCACCATTACCTCAGGTTTGCACTGCCGGAGAGCAGCAGGCTCTGTTTATTTTCATGTAAATGACATGGCTGAATAATGATGAGGTTTTGATGTTTTCTCATGTTCTGCCACCTTGAAATAGTCTGTGGCAAATTTAAAGGATGCTTTAATAACTGAAATGTGAGCAGATGTTCCAGTATCACTGTGCATACCCCTTTGGTATATTTCATTATGACACAACAACAAAGCTCTGCTTCTGAGCAAAACAACAAAGCATAATAACCCAGAAACACACGAACTCTGTCACAGATAGGAGCTCATGTTAGAATCAGACCACGTTTGAAGTTACACAGAGCCAGGGCAATGGCCAGCATCATTAAAAATACGATTAGTGCTTTTCTATTTGAGGTATGTGCTCAACTCAGCAATACTTCACATGGTTTGGATAATGCCTGCTCCATTTTCCATTACACCATACTTTAGATGTCCTTTAGAGCTGGGATATGTAATTTGAATGAGACTGCAGTGAACGCAACTCCACTCCTCCATCTCTACCCTGTTTGGGCTCCAGTCTTTTATGGAGTGGTCTGCTGGAGAAGCAGCATCTCAGGAACAGATTGGACGGACTGATCAAGAAGGCCAGCTCAATCCTGGGGTGCCCCCTGAACTCAGTGAAGGTGGTGGGAGAAAGGAATATGCTAGTGAAGCTAACATCAATGCTGGATAGGGACTCCCACCCCTGCAGCACACTGACAGCTCCGTGCAGCTCCTCCAGTGACATACTGCGTCACCCCAAGTGTATAAAGGGGCGCTAAAGGGTCCCTCCTTCCTGCTGCTGTTCGACCATACACACTAACTCACCATAAACTGTGCAATTCTCCCAACAACGTGCAATATCCCCATGTGCAATTACTTTGTAAATATGTAAATAATTCTTATAGTGTAGTTTTCAGTTTTCATATTTCTGGTCTTTATATTTATAATAATGCACATACTGTTTTTTATACTTCGTCTATTTTTCTATTTATCATTGCTGTCGCCTTTGCTGCCGTAACACTGCAAATTTCCCTGTGTGGGCCGAATAAAGGTTTTTTCTATTCTATTCTATTCTAAGCAATGCTTCTCCCTTCACGTTCCTTGAACAGTCATTAGCATGGGCTACGTTATTACAATCAGTATAGCCATACAACACCTGCTTTCATGATAACAACTTTAGCGAACTAACCAAACAATCAGGCATTGCAGAAGAAAATGACCATAAGACAAAGTGCAACAATACCTATAAACAACTTCCAACTTCCATGACAAGCCAGGACAGTATGTCCGTGTCCCCCGTTAGCCTAAAAAGAGACATTAATGGCGTCTTCTCATAAACTACTGTTACACTATCAACAATCAAAGCACATTTAGATATGACAGGGAAATATGTTGGCAGCTTACTTACAGCTTATTCCTCTGTCTTCCTTTTCTTTGCCAGTGTAGCCACTTTGCCGACAAGTACCTCCACCATTGTTTACCTTTCTCAGTAAATGTAAGTGCAGGCGCATATCCCTCAGTAGAGCAGCCATTTGCATCAACCTCCCTGATTGTCCAAAAAGCAGGTGTACCTTAGGAGTGAAGCCAGTGGACTCGCTTTACCTAACCTGAGTCCTTGAATTTCTCTCGGGATCAATAAAGTATCTATCTATCTATCTATCCATCTATCTTATTGGCTGAAAAGGATGCGTCCCTTGCTAGACTTTCTGAAGGCCAAATACAGTGCCAGAAGGGGGCACAGATGTCTACCTTGTCTATTATGATCCTGACATTTTGTCATGTTTTTTTGGAGCCAATGACCCAAAAAATAAACTACATACAGCAGCTTTGAGGAAGACGAGGAAGTCATAACAGGGCTGTACAAAACTATGGTGGCATCCTCACAAAAAGTTAGAAGATGGAGGTGATAGAGCTCCTGGCCACTCACATTACTGTTATTAACAGTGAGGAGATTATTTTTGTTCCAAAGATGGTTGAAAGCAGTCAAACTACATTCTATGTAAAGCAGGGGACAGTTTGGGAAGTTATGCTTCATTACAGTGCAATGGGAGGAGCTTTTTCTCCACATCTGATACCTGCAACTCGTGGCAATGCTCTGACCAGTCAGTGGTCAACAGTGTCTCCATATCATGCTTTTTCTTGGCTTGGGACCCTGACGAAGGTTAGGGGTGTCAAAAATAATGTTTTATTGATGCATTGTGATGTGGGCTTAGATGAAGATACATCGAAGCAGAGACAGTCAATAACTGTTAAATATTGCAGAGGCTGCTGCTAGACTGCCATTTCAGTTTCTTTTCTGAGGAAGAAATAAAGCAGTACTGAAGATGAGACCTATGAAAAACACTGTCTTTCTACGAGACAGTTTTGCTGCAGTTGGTCTCAAAAGCCATTTCAAATCAATATAAGAAGTTCATATTTATCTGATTGCTTGTATTGCTTTATCCAAAAAGTAGCCTGGTGCAGTAATATGGAAAATCAAAGATACTACTCACTGTGTTGCATTGCATCATGATAACAAAACAAAGTGAATCATTAGCTTAACTAGAAAAGCACTCAGAGAGTGCAGACCTCCGCCAAGCAGCTTCGGTCCACTTTGGCGAAAATGGTCCTATCTGGCAATGTTAAAGAATCCTTTAAAAAATTCCTGGATCCAGACGGTGATCTGGATCACCCCCAAAATTTAATCAGTTCTTCCATATCCCATTTCCGACAATTCCTGAAAATTTCATTGAAATCCGTTCTGAACTTTTCAAGTTATTTTGAACACATACAAACAAACAGACAGACAGATAAAGGCCAGCAAAAACATAACCTCCTTGGCGGAGGTAATAATTGTCATCGAATAGAACTGCGAGAGTTGGGAAAATGCACAGCTCAGCAGTGATACGAAAAACTGGGAGTAGGTACAATGACTCGACTGGAAAACCAAAACAACCGAGTTAAGTCGAGCCAAGTTGAGCTGATTCCAGAAAGTGGAAAATCCTCAGATGTGTGCAAGTACTGAAGGCTGCAGTGATCTAAAGACTATTTTTTCTAATTTCTTACTTAAAAAAATCCATCCAAGTGAAGTCCGACGTAAATTACAGAAGAGAGGACAGAAAGAGATACTTCATATCCATCATGGAAAAAGAACAGCAAATTGTCATACATTTTCCTGCTTCAGAGTCATTAGTGGATTCTCTGTTGTGGTGTCCTCTACAGATATTTTTAGTGCCTCTTGGTATAATGACAATTGAGCTTGTACAATCTAATTCGAGTGAAAGAACAAACCTGCACTAAATGATGTTATACTCTGTAGCCTTCACAGGACTTTAAAGAAGAAGCTAGTATGAGAATGATCAATGATTATCATTTAGACCTTGAGTCAGATGGGTGTACCATATATGAGGCGGACACAAATGACCTTAGGTGTCCCTCTCTTCCCATAATGCCTTATTAAGTTGTCATTCTGTCTCTGCTCCATCTACAGAAAAAAAGAAAACCCAGTGCACTGCAGAAGCTCTGTTGCTGAGGACAACGAGACTTTTGTGAAATTAGCCACAGTGACGCACAATACATACCATGATAAATGAACTCTGGCGCTATAGCTTGTGAAGTGTGTTCGACACAGTATGTCTTCATCTGTGAAAGCTTTCTCAAGTATTTCGCTTCACCTGTGTCCCCAGTTATACAAAGTACACGCACCAGCCACTTTATAAGTTACACCCATGCAAATAGCTAATTAGCCAGTCATATTGCAGTAACTCCATGCATTCACGGAGGTCCAAAAAACCTGCTGAAGTTCAATCTGGTCATCATAATGGGTAAAAAAAGGTGACAAAGTGATGTTGAACGTGGCATAGTTGACATGCTGCTCTAGGTCTTCCAGAATTGCTGATCTACTGCAATTTTCATGTACAACCACCCCTATGGTTTACAGAGAAAGATCTGCCACTCCAGGGAGTGGCAGATCTTTGGGCAACACTGACTTGTTAATTTATTAATGTGACTATTGTGCATGAATTGTTATGAATTGTTAAGCCCCACTAACTACTGCACCTTATTCTTTATTTTGTTAGTCGTCAGAATTATCTGTGAATTATCAAGTCTTTCCTGCCCAGTGACACTGGCTTCAAGTATCATCATTTTAAAACCAGGTGTGGGAAACTGGCGACCCAGGGGACACACCTCGCTTAATTCCCCCCCACACACACACACAGTAAAATCTGCTTATCCCTTTAGGGGTTGCGGGGGCTGAGAGAGGCAGGTAGACCCTGAACCCGTTTGCCAGCTGATTGCAGGGCTACACAGAGAAGAGACAGACAGCCATTCAAGCTCAAACTCATACCTAACGGCAATTTGGAGTCACCAGTTATTTGACAAGCATGTTTTTTGGTCTGTGGGAGAAAGCCGGAGTGCCTGTAGACAACCTATCATAACATGCAAACTCTACACAGAAAAGCCTCGATCAACACTGGGATCTAACCAGCAACCTTCATGCTCAAACTCGGATATGTAACAGAAATATTTGTGTCTCAACTTAGATTACTGGTTTATGTTTAGTTCTTTCAAGTAATTAAGAAACTTACTTGCTATAATTCTTTCTCTATTTCTTTTTTAAGAAGCATTAAAATATAGTATAAAGAATTAAAAATATTTTTGGACAAAATGGTAAAAGTAAAATGTTTATTCTTTAAAAAACTGGGACACACTTGTTTTTTCATGCATTTTAAAAAAACACCTGAATTTGCTTTAATTCTCTAACAGGTTTTCTATATAATGCATTGTTATGTTTGTTTGATTTTAAAAGCATGTATGGCAGCGAGTACTATCAGTTCTCATGAAAATGTTATTTTTGGCTTTTTCTTGTTATCTATTTCATTTTTTTCATTGATGGCACCTGACAAATTTTAAGGCCTCCTTCAAACTGGATGCATTTGACTCGTGTGTCAACAGCAGCAAGGCGTGACTGTCATCAAGTCAGAGCTTTCAGACAGAAAGTGGGAGCTTGCCCGTCTTAGGTGCGTCTCCTGTGCCAGAAATCCTGAGAGTAGGAGGCGTCCCTTTTTTTCTGCAAGCTGTGCATGTTCTTCTGCCAAACAGACAGAAAATGACAAATGGAGAGCCACGTTTCCCTTTATCCAGCTGGTGTGTGTCCACAGCAGTAGACTCTGTTACAGGACAGATAGAAACTGTCCTGTTACTCTTCCTGTCTGTGGCTCTTTGAATTAAAGTCTCTGTTTGTTCACTAGAATGCTTTGATTCTGCAGGTTTCTCAGGTCAGTCATTTAATGAATTAGGTTCCTTGTGGGGAGATTTGTTGTTGTTCATCCTAAATTTCGAATAGAAGCTCATTACTGGGAAGACATGTATGGAGAGATTGAGTAATAACATGCAAGTGAACAAAGTGCTTCCAGAGTAAAAAGGTTGTAACAAAGTAGCCTGAGGCAGAGGAAAAAGGTCTCACTAGACCCTCTTGGGAATCAAAGTTGCCCATCCCTGATCTATACATAAAGAGTCAGTCTTGTCCCAAATGGGCTGGCTGGCTGTTTAGATCATATAAAGCATCTGACATTGTTGAAGTCTTCTTCAAAATCATCCAAAACTCCTCACCAAAGCTTTAATTAACCCAGAATTTATTAATTTTGACAGACTTTTAAACAGTCAGTCTGTTAAAAGTTTAAAGATTGAAATTAGAAATATATTTGTTTTCTGCTTCGTTACATCTATCGTCTAAAAGAGCTGTATAACTTTAGATTATTTTTTATGTTTACTTCAAGGCTTATTTTCTGACTAGTTGCATTACACAGTCTTTGCCCAGCGAAAAAGAAAATGCCAGAGGCTGCAACAGATTTAATTTCCAGCAAGACACCACCACCTGCAAATCTGCATGGCCATAACCTTTCCCAGTAATGCCTTCATAATCATCTTGGGCTATCTTTTTGGGCAGTGAATCACCTCCATCAAAGTATTTTTGGCAGAGAAACATCATTTGAGAGGAAATGTTGTGTCCAAATGTGCATGGTTAATGAACCTGTTCTCAGTGTGGACATGGCAGAGACACAAAAGCCACTGGCAGGGCTGTTTTGTCACTAAATGCGCCTTTACTTGCTGCTTCATAAAAAGAGGAGAATGACAGGGATTTGGATAATTGTGGGTTTCTATAAATTGTTGTTAAAATGTCAACTATTACTTAAGTCAGGGCTCCAGATTAGCTCATGCTTATGTTTTGTTGCATAAAATGAACCTCCATGGCTTTAATTTTAATATTCTAAGGAAAGGCTAAGGTCATGATAGGTTTACAGCTGTCTTTATGTTAACACAGAATTTAAAAAGTCAAATATATTGTGTTTGTTGGACTGAAATACGAATATACACTTTAATGTGACCCAAACAGGCTTCAGTATTCATGATAGACTTTGACCGGGTAGTTGGCAAATATCAATGCAAAGCGAAGTAGAATTCACATTTCCTTCTGCAAAAATGTGTACCTGAACTTTGGGAGGGAATGATAAATCATGTGCTTCTGACATTTGAGCAACTGCAGGTAAGAATTTCATCACAAAATGACTTCAGCACTTTAACAGCGGTGGTGCAGCCCATTTAGGCCCAAGGGCCTTTCTTCAGGAAAACCACCTCAAGTAACTGCAGCGTACCACCACACTGGACATGTATGTATGTGTGTGTCAGGATGAATGTATCTATTTGTACATGTAGGTATGTCCAAAGTGTACATACACTCAACGGGCACTTTATTCAGTACACTTGTTCAACTGCTCAGTAACACAAATAGCTAATCAGCCAATCACATGGCAGCAGCTCGACACATTTGATCATGCAGGCATAGAAAGACCTGCTGAAGTTCAATCCGAGCATCAGAATGTGGAAGACAGTAATTTAAGTGACTTTGAAAGTGGCATTTGTTGTTTGAGCAAGACAGGCAGGTCTGTCGGGATTTTCCACACACGACCACATCTAGAATATACACAAATGGTCCAGAAAAAGAGAACATATTCAGTCAGAAGCATTTCCATGAGTAAAAATGGCTTTTTGATGCCACAAGTCTAAGGAGAATGATCAGAGTAGAATGATAGAGGCAACAGTAAGGGCCGTTTCACACTGCAGCGTTTTACTTCCTCAACGGCAGCAGTGCTTTCCTGTTTTGATTTTGGCATCCATGTTATCAAGTCAGAGTAAAAGAACACGGACATGCTCACCAAATTTGACAACAGAAATTTTGAAAAATACCTCTTTTTCTGATTAGTCTTGATTTCTGCTGCAGTAGATCCTATGGGCCCCCTTACATTGGTATGGGGCCCATAGGATCCATCTCTTTCAGACCACAGTGCACCCACCCTCTAATGGCCCCTTCCAGCAGGATAACATGCCATGTCACAAAGCTCAGATCACCTCAAACTGGTCACCAGATCATGAACATAGGTTCACTGAACTCCTCTGCTTCTAAGCTCTGCTACATAACCTTTTTAACAAGAAGAAATATTTGTATTTACTGTATTTTTTGTGACTGGAGAATGCAAGTCTCATATACATGCCACTTATTGGCCAATCACATAGCCAATGCAGGGAGAGCCCTCCTATGACAACAGGAAGTTACTCTAAACTCTTTACAATTGTGGCAGGCAGCAGCTAGCTCCCAATAACTGTACATGTGTCTTGTTTTTGCAGTGATGTAAGTAAGGACACTGCTACTCCCTTGAATGTCTCGTTTCAATAAGTATACAACTTGCGGGTGGACGAGTTAAAAGTAAAAATCCCCTATGATATTCCATAATGTACCTGTTTCACTCCACTCAGCAATCATCATTTACTTTTTGACCATCAGAAAAATGTTTTCTCAGTGGTTAGGTTTATGTCTGTATTGACCTAAAGTTCTTATATTCTTTAAAGTAAAAGCAGGTTTTATGTCTTAAAAGCATAACCAAGAGCAGTTTGTCAAGGAAATTCAATAGCTACATCATGAACCTTAACTGGTTGACTTACATAAAGAATTAAACTTAACAGAAGCTCATGAAAAGTACAAATGCTGTCCCATTAACAGAGGATCACTGGACCTTTTAAAAGTCCTTCTATACTTGCATGTTTGCAGAATCTAACAGTGTATTAGTGCAGAGTAAGCAGTGTGAAGCTGTTTCAACAAAAAATGTAGATCCTATACATTCATTTAATTTCTGAATCAAAGAATCTGCCAGGATTGGTCAACTTTGTGAATATACACTCCACAATGTTATAATAAAACTTAAAAATCAAACCATGTGATTAGAATGTGACCACAGTAAAGTGCCATTTGGAGTAAGAGTTTACTTTCATCACGATTTTGTTAATAGGCTCAAACTTCAACCCTGATAATGATGCACAATCACCCTGATACCTGACATGCTGTAGAGCTCAAACATGTTCATACATGCTCACTGATGATTGGTCATGGATGTTGCTGCATAACAGGACTTTTTCCAGCAGCAACATGACTGAAGTGTTGATTTGTTTTTGAAACTTCACTGTGTGAATCTGATGACGTCAGAGGTTACAGAAGTGGTCACAGTGGCTACGTTTACATGCAGTCATTAAACCTTTCATAACCAGAATATTAGCAATAACCCGGTTGCGTGTAGCCATGTAAACACCAAAAAACCTTTTAAAAAAGCGGAATATGCTCATATTCTGGTTTTTAAAAACCTGAAAATCCGAAAGTTTCAGAAACCGGAATATTGATCTTAACCCAAATATTGACTGCATATACACGTAGCCTGTGACTCAGTTGTGAGAAGCACACAATGCGTCAGGCCTGGACAAAAATGATCACACAAGCTGGATGGATGAGTGATATGCAGTATATTCTAAATATATTGAACTGTCCCTCTGGTGTGTCAGGCTGCAGTTGAACCATTTGGACTCAATTAGGGGTGTGTGATATGACGATACTTGATCGTAAAGAACTAGAAGGGATCGACAATCTTCCAGAGCAGACAGATGGTATGATTGTCCATGATGTTCATTTTCTGTGACTTAGTTTCTATGCTCAGTCTCTTTCCTCACAGCAGAGGGGGAGTCATGCTGAAAAAATGATATTGAAACGTGAGTTTTAGATTTTTATACCAGATACATATATTTTGTTTAGTCTCTTTACAAAGTTACAGATGTATCAGTTGGGCTAAAATAGTGCAGAAACACCAGATATTTCAAACCTGCATGCCTTCAAATGAATTTATTTATTGTTGAATTAAAATATGATAGTCACTGAAATATGTTTAAATACACAAAAGACAGCAAACAGCTAAATCATAATTCTTAAACTGTGCCAAAAATGACAAATTTTTCCTTATTGTTCATACAGCAAGGAAATAGTAGTTCTCATGCTTTCGTACTGTAAAATGGCATATATCTAAATTATTGTTATTGCTGGAGATAACCAAAAGTTTAAAGTAATTAGTCTTCAAATTATATATTTATGTATTAGTGCATTTGGAACGATTCTAGTGGATGTACGTTTGGTTCTGCTTGGTAATTTGCGAATAAGTCTTAACAAAAGGAATCAGGATAAAATTGAGATCTTGATACTGCCATAAAATGAAAACAGTGATGCATTTTTCACCATATCATCCACCCCTAGACTCAGTGAAGAGCCATCTGATCATACTGTTTGCAATATGAGGATGTTTCGTACTTTTTCATCTGTCAGATTGTGTACACAAGGGAGCCATAAAAGAAGGGATAGTTGGGAAGATTCTATGGGCCCCTGTAGAATATTTACAGACCCTTAAATATTTAAGTATCAGCAACATTTTGCTTCAGGTGTTTGTGGGTTTCTTCACTTACAAAAGCTACCAGATTTTTCAGTTTTTTTCCCCGAAATGTAATAATCAGGCACATTTTGCATTGCTTAGCTCCAATAAAAGCATTTATATTAAAAAGTATATTTATAACTCTTATTTGAAGACTTTCTAAGGGCATTTTGATATATAGTATGTCTGGATACCTGAATGGCATGTGAAAATATTTTTAAAAGCCCTGGTAACAGAACCATTTGAAATGATAAAAAGTCAACAAGCCCTCCTAATAATACCGGTTCTTCAAATTTCACAGGTTGTGGAGCTGTCAGTCAAACCACACTCACACAATCCCGAGAAAGCCCTAATAAAAGGCTATACTACAAACATCCCCGTGGGCTTTTTAAGGAACAGGTTATGGAGTAAGACATATATAATTGGCCAAAGTTTAAAACTCTGAAAGGGTTAAAAAATCAGAGTGACTGACCTTGAAGATTAAATGATAAATAAAGCATACTGGATGTTTGCCACCGTCCAAATGCCTGAATGTTCCCTTCCTAGTTTAATGTACCATTTATTGTATTATATTCATCTGAAGAGTGTTTTACTCCACTGAAGCGTACCTTTACATTTTTTAAACAAAATAAGTTGGTTGTGGAGCTGGGACATTCATAAAATGTACTTCTTTATTACATTTATTGCCTTCCAATATGAAAACTGAGTAACTGAGATTAAAAGACTGGAACTATTTATTCCTTTTTCTATTATTATTATTAGCATTGCTTTGAGGTATTCGTAGTTTTATGTATTTCTATGCATTGCCCATTCTTTAATGTTAGGGGAGGTGGGAGGAAGCTGGAGTGCCTGGAGAGAACCCACGCATGCACAGGGGGAGAACATGCAAAACTCTACACAGAAAGGCCCTGATGTACTTGGGGATCAGACCAGCAACCTCTTACTGTGAGGCATGTGCACTACCTGCTGTGCCACCGTGCTGCCTTGTTACAAAATCAATGTTTCATAATCATGATCTCAAAATCTGTTGAAATATTCAGGATTATGATCTTTGCCACAATTGAGCAACCCTACTAATTACAATCAGTGCATTTAAAAATATATATTGTATTCATTTATTTATTTATTATAATAATAATGTATTTATAACTTATTTATTATATTTTTGTTTGACTGATGCTTTGAGAAAATGTGCAGAGCTGGTTCAGGTCAGGCCCCAATGTGATGTCATTTCATGGGGCTAATATGTCTGTTAGCGCCCCTGCTTTGGCATGTTATATATACTGTATATATATCTTGTAGGTAACAGCACAATATCAGGGAATTGTGGATTTATTGCTCACACTCTTATCAACAAATCAGAGATGAGGAGAAAGGTGTAAATCTTCCAACTTATATCTTGACTGTGAGAAAGTGGCAGAGCCCGCTGGAATCATATTACTGTGAACCATAAAAATGTTCTTATTGTACGCCAGTTTTTTTTTTTTTGTTTTTTTCAATTGCCTCAGTTCAGGGGTCCATTTAGGTATTTACTACTCACAATGTACCATGGAAATATTTGACATATTTATCAGGTCCATTTAAATCTATCCTCAGGTATTGTTCCCCACTACTATATCTGATTGATAACAGCTGTTATATTAAATCTACACAGAATTAAAGCCAGTTTCAGCTTATTTATATTTGAAATAAAACGATGAGTGTTAATCATTTTTGAAGTACAAATATTTTACTCATTTGTTTATTTGCTTATGTATATGCTCCAAACTGTTCTAATGCTTAATCAAGGAGTTTCAGATGATCAATCACAGCAAAGCACATGCTTCCTTAAAACCCTCAAAACAAACCTTTTACCAGTAATCTGAGCTCATTTGTTATTATTTCTATTTAATAACCATATTCATGCACAGTGTATCTTATATTTGATGATGTGTCAGATTCTTATTACAGTTTGTTAATTTTTGAAAGTGACTCATAGACATGCTAAAGCGGGTATTATAAGATCAATCCAGCTATCTATCGACAAACCCCAATTCCAATTACGTTGAATAAAATGTAAATTAAACTGAAAACAAGGATTTGCAAATCCTTTTGGACCTGTATTGAGTTAAATACACTACATGGGACAGGGGCAGCAAAAGACTGGGAAAGTTGGGGAATGCTGAAAAACACCTGTTTGGAACATTCCACAGGTGAACAGGCTGATTGTAAACAGGCCAGTGTCATGACTGAGTATAAAAGGAGCATCCTTAAAGGGCTCAGCTGGTCACAAGCAAGGATGGGGCCAGGTTCAGGTTTAAGGTCAACATTTCTCAATGTACAATTTAAAAGGAATTTAGGGATTTCACTACGGTCCAAAATATTGTCCAAAGATTGAGAGAATCTGGAGAAATCTCTGCATGTAAGCGGCAAGGCTTAAAGCCAACACTGAATGCCTATGACCTTCAGTCCCTCAGGTGGCACTGTACAAAGAGAAAGCCATTTATCAACAACTCCCAACAACAGCCAGCTTCTCTGGGCCCGAGTGCATCTGAGATGGAGGCTGAAGAGGAAAAGTTCAAAATCCAGCATCTGTGATGGTATGGGGGTGTGATACCCATGGCATGGGTAACTTACTAATCAATGAAGGCACCATTAATGCTGACAGGTACATACAGGTTTTGGAGCAACATGCTGCCATCCAAAATACGTCTTTTTCAGGGATGTCCCTGCTTATTTCAGCAAGACAATGCCAGGCCACGTTCTGCACCTGTTGGAACAGCATGGCTTCGTAGAAAAGGAGTGCAGGTACTAGACTGGCCTGCCTGAAGTCCCTTATTGAAAATGTGTTTTGCATTACGAAGCAAAAACATGACAATGGAGACCCCGGACTGTAAAGTGTACATCAAGCAAAAATGGGAGAGAGTTCCACAAAGCTTCAACAGTTAGTGTCCTCTGTCCCCAAACACTTACTGAGTGTTGTTAGAGGGAAAGGTGATGTAAAAGTGGTAAACATGCCCCTGTCCCAGCTGCACCATGTTGCAGTTAATCAAATTAAAAATCCAAGAACATTTGAAGAAAAGCTAAAAAAAACAAACAAAAAAAACCACTGAAGTTCATCAGTTTGGACATTAAATACCTTGTCTTTTGTAGTGAATTCAGCTGAATCCAGGTCAAAAGGGATTTCTGTTTTTACTTCAGCTGCATTGGAATTGGGGTATGTATCGGTCTATTTCTCTTTCTCTTTCTCTAAATACACACACACACACACACAAACAGACATGCACACATATATATATCCTCCTTACCAGATGCTTTGTGTTATTTTGAAATTCCATACCGGATGTGGGATGTGGTACTCCTCTTATTTGAATCTCTGGATCACTTAAGAGGCGCTGCTGCCTTTGAAATTCACCAGAGTATGTAATGAAGTATCTCAGAGTGGAGCTCATCATTCTTCTCGCCTTTTTTCCTCTTGGAGGAACCTGCAGACCATTACTTTATTCCGCTCCCACATTTCCTTTCTTTTTTCCAGCCTGGCAGCCACCAGTTTTAAACAGGGATGCAGCCAGCTGGAGAGCTTTTACGCAGCGCGTCTCTTGGAGCGTCGGCACGGATCACAGTGTAGAAAGAAGTATTAACTTCACAGGATACAAGAGCTGCTGCGCTCTCAGAGTGTGATCCTCACAATGAGGTACGGACTCGTGGTTCTTGGCTCTGGGTTCACTGGGTTGCTCAGTTTTAGCCTCCTTGCTTTGGCAATTGGGACTGATTACTGGTACATCATCGATGTGAACAAGTCCAACAACACAGGACCCGAAGACCTGAGTTCACACTCTGGACTGTGGAGGATCATTGAAGGTATGTGATTCTTCTTAAGCCCACACTGGAGACTTTAGTTTGTAAAAGCTGTAACTGAGAGAGGATGGTGTGAAAGCTGCAACAGTCAGACGCACCATGTATTTTTCCTCAATAAGTTTTGCGCTGCTTCTCAGAGTAGGACAATTCTCACGGACAAGCATTCATTCAGCATGACTGTCACTTCTGTGCGTAAAACTGCCGATGCCGAAAACTGTGTCTTGTTTTGGGCGTTATTTTCCCCGGTAATGATCTTAGAGACGTACCTGTAAAGACAAGAATTTACCATCGCAGGTGATGACAAAAGAGGAAAATCAATACGTGTTGCACAGGATGCTGTGGAGCTCTAACATGCCCATGCATGCTCATCGATCGTGGCTCTTGGATGTTGCTGCGTAACGGCGCTCATAGTTCACGGCAGAAGTGTTGATTTATTGATTGATTCATTCTCATCTCTTCACCTGGTTGAATTGACGACCTCAGGGGTTACAGAGATGGTCACATGGACTCAGGTGTGATGATAGGGTAATGTGCCAGTGCGTCAAGCTTGGAGAAAAAAAACGACAAAAGCTTCATATGAGCTGATTCATAAAGTGCTCTGCAAGGTATTTCCTATTCCACTTTATGTTCACTGATTAAAATGAACCATCTGACAATTTAACATATGATATCAGGCCCGTGAAATTATCCTCAAGTATTATTCTGTCTTCATCTCTCATTAGACACCGCCGGCGTGCAGCTGCCGGAGAGCAAACAGGGGCTGCAGGACGATTCTGAGGGATACCTGCATCAGGAACTGCTTATTTGAGCAAAACATGATCTAAGGGCTGGGAATTAGAGCAAAATCGTACTTTGATATTTTAATACACAATCTGCGACATTTTCATTTTTCTTTCTTTCGAGATGAAATAGATGGTCTTTATGACAGGATTATAAACTCTGACATGATTCTTCTTTTCATAAAACAATATTGATACCATTTTGGCTCAGTTTAAACAAAACATTAACATAGATTATACCAGTCTTACACATTTGAGTGTTTTAGCAGTCAGTGCTTGCTTTAATGTTTGTGTCAGAGATGCCCCAAAATAATTTGAACCAGTATGTAAAACTTCTTTAAATGAAGTGATATTTTTAATGCTACAATATAATTATTCTTTTTTTTCATGAATGTTCAAATGTATTGTTTCACAAAAAACAGAAAACACAGTAAAGCACATTATTGTTCCTGAACTAAAATATCAAATTATAGTTTTTCACTTGCATTTCTGAAAAGGAAAAATAAGTTTTAGTGGTTGAATGTTATGCTTTATAAAATCAGAGAAGCCTAGTGAACGACTCAAATTTAGGTATTTAAAGGTGAATTCAGTTAAAAATCTTTAATTCCTGTTCAAAATGTATGCCCAATAACAATAAAATTTTAGTTTTAAACATTTTTTTAAAAGATTTCTTAAATATTTAAGTTTTCTTGTTTCTATGACAGTTGGTGTAATAAAAATAAATGTGATAAAACCCTTTTGGATTTCTGCCCCTAATCCTGATTAGATTTTTAGAATGATTATAATCTGCTGATTTTGAGTCCCAATTCATAATTACATTTAATTAGACAATACAAACAACCAAATTAATTAAACAAATCACCTCATATAATCCCCTTTAAATAAGTATAATAATAGCATTATACTCATGAAATTAAAAGTTCTACTCACAATGTATATATATATATATACATACATATATGTGTGTGTGTGTGTATATATATATATATATATATACATATATGTGTGTGTGTATATATATATATATATATATATATATATATGTGTGTGTGTGTGTGTATATACTCGGAGTGGCCGTTAACTGATTGCTGTCTAAATTAAAGCATTTCCACACTGCCAGCATGTTAGCCACAGGGCTACTGCTACCTCACTCATTCATTTAGAGCCTTTTTCATCCCCTATCATTTACAGAATGCTTACATTGACTCTGATCCCATACTTCTACAGATACTGTTACAGTATCTGGACATCCCTGTACATCGATACAAACAATCAACTCTTACTCCTTGTCCTGATTGAAAAAAAAATATTTTTCTTAAATACTCAATCCCCCCCAGCCCTGCCTGATCCCAGATGTCTCCTGTTTGCTGATGGCAGCATCCAACTGCCGACATAATGCCGAGCTCCTTATGCAGCGCTTACAACTGTGATATATCAGTCAACGTGCTACATGAAGTGATAAAAACACTGTAGCATATGCAGAGCTGAGAAAATGTGTCAGAATGAGTCTTTCATTTCAGTAACTAACTATCCTCATTATTGTTTGCTTGGCAGAAGGATAAAAATAAAAACTGTGAAATGAAATCTTTTGTTATCCAGTTGCAATCTCACATTTTTTGTCCTTACGTTCTGTCATGTGTAACCTTTTCTCTTGACATTTTCAGGAACAAACAGAGTCTCGTTCATCCCCTCTTTCACTGCAAATGTGTCCGGCCTGTCGGAGGCAGAAAGGCACCTTCTTGGTGAGTGGTTTTATTTATTGACACACACAGGAGCTTATAATATTAAAGATTTATTAAGGCAGGGGGACCTCATTGAGATTAAGAATTTGATTTACAAGTGCATATTGGCTTAGACAAGCAGCCGTATAAATAATAACAACGAGGTGGAATATTGTAATACATTGTCCACTCCATCAATAGCATGTGTCGGTTTTGAATTGGTTTATTTGCAGACAGTGAAAATGAAAAACAATGGCTCCCTGGATGGTTGAAATCAATCTGAACATTTCTGCTGGTTGCCAGATAGTTTATCCCAGCAGTGATCTGAGAATCCATCTGATTTGTGACAAGAGTTCAATAGCAAAATCTTTGATCACTGTAACCATCGTGTCCACAGGTTTGCATAAGGCGGTCGTCATCCTGCTGCCTCTCAGTTTGGTCCTGCTGGTTTTTGGGTGGATAATTGGACTGGTCAGTTCGCTGGCCTGCAGCTCCAGCTTGCTGGCAGGATCAGCAGCATATTTCCTCCTCTGTAGTAAGTCTATACCTATATTTATGTTTCAATTATTAATGTCTCCCTCCTTGCCCGTGGCAGTATGTGGACCCGGATGCAGGCTTGACTGAAGTGAATTGTTTGCTTGTCGGTTTGTGGTGGAATTGCGTGGGTGGCAGAGTACATACATATGGATGTTTTTAAGAGCATGTTGACTTTGCATACTGTTGAAACCTTGAATGTTCCTCCAAACGGCTGGCCTGAGCATCTGATTCACTTCTAACCTTTGGCATGTTCTGAATTTTTGCCCTTTTTCTGACAACTCGCAGAAAAGTCTGGGAATCAATAGAAAAACAGCTATTTTGTATTTGTAGCTCAGCAGTGGTGCTGGATCAATACTAGAGTCTTCAGGCAAAACTAAGATCAGAAATTTGATCCTCAGCTTCTCTGTTTATAAGTCTATGTGCCAGCTGTACAATATTTCATCTTTCAACTCTAACTGCAATGTGTTTGCCCAGTAGTCACATAGCAAGGCGTGCAATGTTAGGCCTAAGGTTTGACCTTATGCTTGTCATGCTGACCTTCTTTCAAGATGATTTTCTGGGCTTCTTTCTGCATTTACTGGATAAAAATAGAGAGAGAAGATTAGATTGTAAAGAGGACAAGAGAGTGGGGTAAGTCCTGTAAGTCCATCCAAGCTCAAATTTGAACCCATGCTGACCACAGAGTTCTGTCCATGGGATGCCCTGAGTAACAGCTCAGCTATCAGTGCCCCATGCTGACACTCCGGTTGTTCAATAAAAATTAACTCAACATGTTTTCTAACTTTTATGAATGGTAATCGTTGTCACAAATAGCCTGTTTCAATGTCTGTAATCAGCCAGATCCGTCTTACAAAGCATCGAGCTGGAGTGATCAAGCAGGCTGCAGAGAAAGTGCCGACTTGGGATCTTTTGCAAAGAATTTCATTTTTAACTCTGCCAAGGGGCATTTGTAAGTTTGTTTGATTTTTAGATTGTGAACAGGATAATTCCAAAACTAATAAACAGATTTTGATTAGATTATCAGGGAATGTTGGCCGTGGCACAAAAAAAGAGTGATTCAGTTTTGGTGGTTATCCGAATCCAGATGCGGATACAGGAATTTCTTTAAATTATTTGTTAATATTGCAAGATAGGGCAATTTTCCACATTTTCATTATTAACTCAGTAAGTTCTCAATTGATTTTGGGGTAATTTTCAGGAAATGTTGGCTGTGTCACAAGAAAGAAGTGATTTAATTATGGTGGTGATCCAAATTCAGATGCAGATCCAGGAATTCTTTTAAGGATTTGTTAACAGTGCAAGATAGTTTTCCACATTATTATGATAACTTGATGAGTCCTCAACTGATTTTGGTGACATTTTCACAGAGTATTAGTCATGGCACAAGGTAGAAATGATACAATTCTGATGATGTTCCAAATTCAGATAGAGATCCAGGAATTCTTTTAAGAATTTGCGAACAGTGCAAGGAGGGAAGCTTTCCAAATTTTCTCTAATAACTTAATAAGTGTCCAATGAAGTTTGATGATTATATTTCAGAGAATGTTGGTCATGGCAGGAGTAAGAAGTAAGATTTTAGTGGCGATCATAACAGGGATACAGATGCATGACTTTCTTAAAGAATTTGTTCACAGAGCAAGAAAGGGCAGTTTTCCACAATTTCACCAATAACTTCATACAAGTCTTCAATGGATTTTGTTGAAATTTTCTGGGAATCTTGGTTGTTGCACAAGGAAGAAATGAATTGACTTTGGTCACATTTCAAACACAGATGCAGATCCAGGATTTTTTTTTTTTGAGGATTTCTTGATATGTTGGGATATGGCAGTTTTCCAGATTTTCACTATTAACTCAATAAGTCTGATAAATTTTGATGAAATTTCCAAGGAATGTTGGTCATGACATAAAGAACAGCGGTTGCAGTGACTGCATCTTTTCATGCCATTCATTCCACCCAGTCACTGAAAGGTGGTTAGAGGGCAAACTGTCATTTGCTCCTTATAGGATCCCCAGGCCCTCTCAAGATGCTGGATTGGGCACCATATTGGGATCTACATACGACCTGCTGTGGTTGATAATGTGATGGCTGTTCCCTAGTGCAGAGAGTACCCAATAGGCACATCACTCATCATTGATAACTGAAGATCCAGGCATCACATGATGGGCAACCAAGGGAACTAGATGTCCTGAAGGTCTTCTCTGATGCCTCACTCCTAACATCCCGTAGACCCACTTCTTTCTTTTCCACCCACCAGCCATTCTTCCTCTCCATACTAATGCAGAAACAAAACAACAAAAACAGACATACAAGGATACATTGTAGTGACAATAACTTTTTTGATTCTATTTGACAGTTATTTAAAGTCACATGAACAATAACATACCTTTCTTTTTAGTCTAAAATGGCTGTCGTGGATCACAACTAACTTCCTTCTTCCACCTATATGTAAGCCTTGTATGCCTTCTCATCCTTTCCGCTGCTGTGACACAGGCCTCTCTTATTTTATTTTCTATTTTAGTGAGAATTGTTGAATGGCTGCACTTGTGTCATCCATCATATCAATCTGCTGTAATCTTAGACCCTGAGGAAATCTTAAAGACACATGGAAAAAGATTTTTGTGTCTCTAAAAACATTGACAAAGCATGCTATGCTTTATTTTGTAAATACACGTTTTATGCAATTACAGAGAGAACAGCAGTAGTATGAGTCTATGATTCATGTGTTTATGGTATTATTATTATTACCTACCCACCTGTACTAGAACTGCATCCAGTTACTGAGGGAGACCCTCGATTTACTGAAGACTGACATGTGCCAAACTGAGATTATTTTTTTTTCTGTCCTTTATGTGTTGCTTGGTGACAGGTCCTATTTAAAAAGAGCAGAAACATACTGTTTAATTTGGACGCACACACACAAACACACACCCACAGGTTTAGGTCGCAATAGTAAACAGTAAATATAACCAAGATGGCATAATCAGGCTACAAGGAATAAGTAACTATAATGAGGACAATGCAAAAAATTGGTTGGTTTGACCAATTCTTAGTTCTGGATTTATTCTACAACAGCCTACTCCTCTCAGGTTGCTTAAGTTTTAAATGGTCACTGTACAAAAGGCTCAGGCAGCCAGCAGCTTGTGTGCTGGATGATCATGCTCCCTCCTCATGCTGATGATGTCAGCGCTCCATGGACTATTAGAAAGTGGGTGTGTCCTTAACATTAGCTTAGTAGCTCAGCTCTCCTGGCTCTGTTGGTTGAGGTTTCTTGTTCTGCTTATCACCTTCCGGAAGATAATCCTCTGACCCTTGCCAGGATTTCCGGTGTTAGTTTCCAGTTTTAAGTCAATGACGATATGTAAGTTGCTTTTTTGTGCTTGGTGGCAGTTTACCATGGTTTGTTTGTTGTTGTGCCTGAACCAGGTTGTGGACGGATACGGATGCATGCGTCAGGTTCACTTACTGCTCATATTGATTAGCTTAATGCTGTTTACTTGTTGTTCAAAGCCCCACTATGTAAGATTCTGGCTTTCAGCTCTCTAGGGGCCTCTATGGACGTTGAGTGGAACTGCACTGTCACAAAACAGTACAACATAAAACATAAAACTGTGAGGATTCTGTCAGGTGTGAGGAAAGCGTTTATTGATGCCATTTGCAGTACCTTTATTTGACCACCAGATGGCATAGCATACCAAAGGAAACTCTTGAAGTCCAGTACATGTGGCCTAGCTATGAAGCAGTTTTAAATGTATGATTGCCATTGTATTTCTATTTAGTGGATTGCTTCCGTCAAAGAAATTTAGCCTAAAGTGAGAAAGGAATGTTTATGTTTAGACAAGCAGTTGGTGCTTTATTTTTCTACTCGTTTATTATCTGTGGATATTTTTTGGACATCTCAGGTCACTTTATAGTCAATTGTAATCAAGTCTTTTTGTTTGCTGTTCGCAGACTAATAGTCACAATAAACAAGCCTACTGGGAATACAGGCAAATCATGTCTCCTCGTCCTTTGTCCAGTATCCTGGCCGATATACCGTCCTGTTTGAAGTCTAACCCATAAAGAATTAGCTGCACCTTATAACCTCTCCAACAGTAACTTTGTTAGTATAAATGTTTGTTTAATGAGTTTAGGACAATAAAGTTATTGTCCTTTTTTTTGTTTGTTGACATTAAGAAATTAAGGGGAAGTATTTTTAGGAAGGGCTCCTCTTGCTTTACACAGCAGACTCCTCCATGTAGTTTTTGATTAAATAAACAACTGCAGGAAAAACTTTCACAAAAAAATCGTATTTGTGGCTGGATAAGGTGAACAGTAAGAATAGGTGATTTTTGGTTTTATTATTTTTGTTGTGCTTTTATTTTGTAAATTTTGCGCTGTTTAAGTTACTTCACTTCCTGTGTAATAAAAAGCTGACCTTTACATTGAAGGAGGAAAAAAGAAGTCATCAGAGACAGCAACTTGACAAGGAAAAGGTCGGCATGCAACAGAGTAAAATGTCATGAAGCTAACTCATGAGAAACGGAGGAGAAAAGGAGTTTTAAGTTTTAAAACCTCCACTAGGCATTAGGGCATTAGGCTCTTCTGTTGGTGATGTTGGTGAAAGTTTTTCACATGTTTTTTGTTTGTTTTCCATTCAACAAATTGAAATATTGAAACCATTAGTGTGAGTGCCAGTACTGTTTTTGTAAGGTCGATTTGATTTTTTTAAACTGTAAATGCTAAATAAGCATAATGCATTTTATTTGCACCAAAACTATTTTGAGATGTTCTAAAAGAGAAAAGTAGCGTTATATATGCAGAACTCAAATTTATGTTGCTACAGCCATTCTTTTTTATTTAATTATTATTAATGATAATTATAATACTAATTATAAAAAATCTATTTATTTATCTATTTTTGTGTGTTTCTAGTGAGATAAAGTGTGCAATATTTCATTCCATTATTAACTTTTATATTACTACTTTTTTTGTTATCCAACAGATAATAACATTGCTTGCTACACAAATTGCATGCAATTCAGTAGCCTGATTACTTCTCAAATTAATCTGACCCAAAGATGCACACAAATTAACACATAATTGCAAATTTGTTCGAATTGATCTGTTGTATTATTTCTTGCCAAGCATACAGTTCTCCACTGTTCATCCTCCTTTTCAGTTTCATGTCCTGATGGCATGTTCTGCATTTAATTTTTCGTGTAAGCCACCTAATTCATTCAGGGCGTTTCTCTTTGAGTTTTCCTCATTAATTTGCCTCTTCAGTCAGGTGAATCTGCTTATCATCATTTGAATGTGGACATGGCGGTTGAAGCTTTATGTGGAAAATATTACAAATTGGGTTGTCCATAAGAAAGTTGTGAGGGGAGAATTTAAAATAATTCTAAAGTTCAGGAAAGAGGATGAACATGTTCAGGTTAACCCCATAGCATTGTCCAGGGAGCTGAAGAGGAAGCTGGGAGAGGTGGAGATGGCCAAGGTTTTGAGGGACTTACTGTTGATATGTAAAACGGCAGAACAGAGAAATAAAGCTCTGAATAATGTAAGTGTCTGTAAGAAAATAACACCAGAGTGAAGAATTCTAAATGAGAGAGTGGTGGGAGGTGTGATAACTGGTATTTCTTTTGAAGGAGATCTAGTAAAGCTCAAACAGAGCATTGGAGCTGATGTAAGTGGTGTGAAGAGGCTGTTGAGGGCTGTTGATGGAGAAAGGGTTGACGGTCTGTCGGTACTTCGTGTCCAGGGATCTGTGCTTCTGGAGAGAGTGAGGATAGACCTTATGTTCCTCCCACGCTACACTGCTACCAGTGTCAAAGGTATGAGCATATAGCATCAGCTTTTAAGGGAAAGCACAGGTGTCCTAACTGTGAAGGTGATCACAGATTTGAGGAGTGTGAAGCTGAGGAAATGAAATGTAACTGTGGGGGTTAACATAGGGTTACTTGTGGTGGTTGTGAGGTCAGAAAGAGAACTGGGAGAAAGAGCATGAGAAAACAGTCAACGACATTAGCTATGCAGATGCTGTGAAGAAAGTTCAGGACAGAGAGAAAGGGGAGGAAATGATGTATCAAGTATGATGTCAAGAACAAGAATAAGTCAAAAAGTGGAACTAAGATTTCTTGGGAAGAGATTAATAAACAACTTGAAGTTGAGGAGAGGCAGGGAGGGTCAGGTGTTACGATGACCTAATTCTCTGACAGCGGAGTACAAGAACTCTGTTAGAAAATGGTCAGGAGTAAAAAGGATTTATTAGAAATTTGAAAAGAAACCAGAAGTCATCTGTATTCAAGAAACATGACTAAGGCCAGTGTTACTTTTGTGATAAGGGGACATGACAATATTCATAGAGACAGAGATGAAGGCCGTGGAGGAGGATGTGCAACCTTTGTAGAACGAGGAATACAGTGTAATGTTTGGCAAAAGGAACAAACTTGGAATTTATAATAGTTGAAGTGTGGACAAGAGAGGGAAAAGATAAAAATTAATAATTATTACAACCCTTGCCATAGGTTATCAGCAGAGCTTATGGATAACCTAGCTGTTCACTTCCATTTATCATCGAGTGTCTTGCATCAATTCGTTTTTTGCCATCCGCCAATAAACACCGGAAGATGATTAAGATTATGCAGAACTTTGACTAAATGAAAAGAATTCCAGCGTGGAGATGGATATACCAGAGTCAATGACCATCGGTGGCACTAGTGGTAAGTATGATTCTTTTTTTTTTACTGACACACATTAGTAATGATGGCTAATGTTAGCTTGTCAGTAGCTGAGGGAACAAAGACACTGTTGGATGTATTGTTACCTCTGCCAAGGAGGTTATGTTTGTCAGTTTTCTTGTCTGTTTGTTTGTTGGTTTGTTAGCAAGATTACGCAAAAACTACTGGACAGATTTTGCTGAAATTTTTAGGAGATGTTGGTAATGGCCCAACTTAAAAATGATTCGATTTTGGTGGTGATCTAGGTAACCGCCATTAGCGAACAATCGTTTTTGCTCAATAACCGTTTAACTAATAATGATATCAACATGATTCCAAGTGCTAGGTGTGGGTTTTCAGGGTCAAGGAATCATATTATGACGCTAACTTTGTCATGGAACTATTGCTCATAGATGCAACAGCAATATTTGCGCTAGCTTGGCAACGGTTTGCGCTCTAGTGCTTTCTAGTTTACTATTGGGGACGAAAGTTTTAGTGATGCAGACGAAAATTAGATCTTGTTTTATGTAGTCTTTATTATTCAACATAATAGTCTTGACTTAACCTGTAAATAATAATCAGGCCTGTCTGCAGTACAGTAATATGCCTTTGTGAGGTTTTGCGTCTGTATAATAGTCAGATATTATAAAATCAGTCCGAGCTGCTGCTAATGTGATAATCAAAATACTCCTGCACACTTAAATGGATAAGGCCTGATAAAACACAACTTTACGCATCAGGATAAGTGACACCCATCTCAGAATGTCTCAGCCTCCTCCACAATTTATTCAGTCACTAGAGCCTCATCTGCAACATCATCTATTTGGCTTTGAGAGAGGATGTCTTAGAAACTTTGCAGAAGTTTACCCTGTTCTTCCCTCTCCTCTCCCACACATCATCCTCATGTTTAATCCAGTAGTGATTTTTGAGATTATATTTCTGAAAAACAGCAATGTTTTCCTTCTACAGTATATCTGGCTAATATTTCCACTACAGTCCACGAAGTGTACTGCATTTTCAATCTTTCATGAAACTATCAGCATTCCTTGTCCACTTTCATTCTTAAAGAGAAAGAGCAGTCGAATTAGCAAATGGTGTGCCAGCTGGAGCAGCCAAGCATCTCCTGGCAGCCGACACCTGCGCTCATAAACTTAACAATTTTTATGGTGTAAATTTTTTATTTCAAAATTACATTTTGAAATTTTTATTTTATTGGATCAATAATCAAATCAAATAAAAAATCTAAAAAAATAAATAAAAACAGCCACGGGCCAGATTGTATTACATTTGCATAAGTGGCCCAAGGTTCAGGAGTTTGAGACCCCTGAACTTTATGCAAGTCTTTTAGTTACTCTGATCTCACATCTCATACTGTAGATTGAATTTGAATGGGAGCATGTGACTTGCAAGCCTACATTGTAGCGTGTGTGTGTTTAAAAGACTATGTGTGAAATTGCAACATTTTTTTCCTCTGGATAACACTGATTCTTTGTCCTCTGAATTGCAGCCCAAACCCCAGATCATGTGGTGTCCCGTGCATAAAATGCTAGGCTGTTCTGTCCAGGAAGGACCATGTCTGCTGCTTTCGAGTGCATCAGTTTGGACCAGAACACGCTTGTTGTCAGTGCTCCAACATGAAAGTCAGTCAAGTCAAGAAGTCAGTGTGTTCACCACACAGTGTGCCTCCTCAGTACAGGGGCTTACAGGAATAGTGACAGTTTGCCTATGAGGTGTCTGGGAAGCTGCTTCCCTGAAAAACAAAGTTTCAAAGTTGAATGGAGATAAAATGTTTTTGTTTAATTTCAACATGGTAGAAGATTTTGTTTCATTTTTGTCCACAAAAACTGAATTTGTATAATTTTTTTTTATCTTGTATTCCTGTAAGTTTATTTATTTCATCTGCCTAAAATAATTTTGAGACTTTTCGAAGGGGGATAGAATTTGGAATTGCATTGAGCCATGTTACTGAAATATTTGCAGACTTTATTTATTGATAATGAAAGTTTTTTTTCATACTTCTGAGAAACTTCTGAGTTTGTATTCCATCCACACTTACCCTTGTTTTGATCTTTACATCAGCAGTACAGTTTTATGTAAATTAATAAGATGCAATAAATATTGATGCAATATATTCTATATCCCTTTGTGTTGTGTCTTTTCTTTTGTTTGCTAACATAGCTGAGACTTTTCTGAGACTTGAAACATTGTCAGCCTTTAAATCTCAATCGTAAATACTTTAACAAGGCACAGATAATGTTCATTTTGGATTAGCTCAAATACTTAATGAGTAGTAGGTACTTTGTAGTTACCTAAATTAGTAAATTCCAGTATTACTAAGTGTTTTTAGAACATCTTTTGGAAAATAAGTTTTTTGAACCTTTATCTACCCAGGTTAGTCCCAGTGAGATATGAGATCAATTTATTTAAAGAGACCTGACCAATCAGCTTCACATTTTCAACAAACACACAGACTCATACAAAATACAACAGACAATAAGATCAATAATAAATCGTCAGTGAAATCAGATGCACACTGAAAGCCTGGACTCTAGAGGTTTCACCAATGATTTAAAAAGATTCAGGGTAACTAAACTTTCTAAATTCAGTCTGCAAATTGTTCTGAGCAAAAGGTGCAGAAAACCCAAAAGCTTCCTTTCTCAACTCAGTTCAGACTTTGGGAACAACAAGCTGTATGACATCCAATGACCAAAGGTTGTGCGTTAGGTTCTTATAGCTCCATAAACGGGAAAGGTAGTCCGGAATCTTTCCCAGATAACAAATAGATAGGGATATACGAACGTGCAAGTCTGCGAGTGCTCAGAGAAGTCCATTCCACCTTGGAATATAAAGTGCCATGATGAGTAAGGAATCCACAGTTTGTTATAAATCTCAAAGCCGGAGCTACGAGCATGATGACGATGAGAAGCCTCAGTAAGCTTGTAAACAGTGGCTGTTCAAAAAGAGATTAGCATTGATGCTGCCAGCAAAATTTCTTTACTAAACAAATATTAATAATGACAGGATTTCTTTACTGAAAAGAAAATGTTTGTTCTCTGCCTTTAGGTTGTGAAAAGACTGATTGAAGAGCTGGTATGGTTTATGCACTTTACTCCTTGGCAGCAGCACCGCCTACATCATCTGATTGGCCCTTAATGAATGTGATCTCCTGATCACCTCCTGGATACGTTTATAAAAGGCCCTGGTTTATACAAATGCTTTATATGTGCTGTTGCCCAGACAGATTTGAGAAATACATCCTGTTAAGGTATATACTGAACTGTCTATCTGGCATTTCAGGTTACACAAGTGATTCTTCATTTTTTTCTGTGCCCCCCCTTCGGTAACCTTGCTCAACAGCTGGCCCTGCACGATTCAGTGTCTGTACTCAGAAAGATTCATCTTTCCAAGCTCCAATCTACAATGATTGTGACGACACAGCCCAATTAGAGTCTTTTAAAGCATGAGGAGGAACGATTTATGAGAGACAACAGCAGGAAGTGACTGCTTGTACAGAGATTAGCATAGATGCTAACAGATTCAGTAGTAGTTTTATCAGATCGTGACCACATTTCTTTAGTAAATGAAACACTGAACACCGCACTCCAAACCTCTCTATAGAAAGGTTATGTCGCTCCTCTTCTGACATGTATTGACGAGAGTTTGTTTTAGGAAGTGGCTCACATTCTGAAGCGCAGTAGCGCCTGCCTACTACATTATCTGATTGACCTATAATGAATGTTTATTGACGGATCAATTGTCCAATCACCTGTCGGATATGCTCCTGAAAGGTTCAGCCCTCCCCAAACACTTTCTATGGACTCTTTCCCAGATGGACTAGTGAAATATATTGAACAGTCCATCTGGTGTGCCATGTTACCCCTTTGGAGGACTATTCCTTTTTGTGCCCCTGGCCCATCCGTCAAGTCATTAAAATGGCCAGGTCAAGTTTTGTTTAGCTGCAAACAAAAAAGTGAGTATTATTTTTTTACATTATTGTATTTATTCACCTATTTTATATCCATTTAAGACTTCTTTGTCAGATACTATCAACACTTATTATTTTTTCGTAACCTTAACTGTATCTTTGAGGTAAATAAAAAAGGAACTTTTGAATCCTTTAGGCTTTTTTTCTTTGGAGCATTTTGGAGAAAAATAAGACATTTTTCCAAAGTTACATTTTATAGTACCCTGGGACACCAGAACATTCATGATGTTTCACAAGTCCATCTGGGAAAGAGCCCATAGAAAGTGTTTGGGGAAGTCAGATCCCTTCAAAATCTCTGTACGAACAGCCACTTCCTGCTGTTGTCTTGCTGGTAGCTCCCACATCCTCCTGCTCTAAAGGGTGCAGACATTGCATCAGGCAGGCCCAGCAGCTGCGCAGTGTTAATTCTAAAGTTCCAACAAGAGGAAACGTGTCACATTAAATAACAAAGATCAATATCAGCAGCCTGTTGCAACATAGTCAGCAGTGCTTTTAACACAAATCCCTCTTAAAAGAAAAAAGCTAGTTGCAATTCAGTCTTTGGATTGACACCTGAGAAGGCCAATCGGATGTCAAAGGGGTCCTGCCTCCCTTTTTTTTGTGATGCCACGCCTCCCTTGGGAATCACGCCCCACTATTTGAGAACCACTGGGTTACACAAACACTGCAGAAAACATAAAAATAATATTACCCTCTTTTCAGCCTCATAATAATAATAACAACCTTGCTCTTCATTTTTGTTGCAATTAAGAACTCATGCTGTTGCAGCAAGTAGAAATGTGGTGTCACACATTTTAGATAGATGGGAAAGAACTGATAATTGTCCAGTGCATTGAAAGCGTTAGGTAACAATCTGTGGGCTGACAGCATTATCATGAATTGTGTAATCGTTAAACAAAGAGGATAAACCTATTGAAGGTGTCATGAACGGGCTATGAAAGACTTCTACACCTTTATGCATTCAGTTCCTTTAGCTTCTAACAATGCACATTGCAT
Organism: Cetoscarus ocellatus; assembly: GCA_037902135.1. Lineage (NCBI taxonomy): Eukaryota > Metazoa > Chordata > Actinopteri > Labriformes > Labridae > Cetoscarus > Cetoscarus ocellatus. The sequence goes on along the minus strand of JBAMNC010000739.1, from coordinate 215,036 downwards.
AATGCACTTGAGTCTTTCAATTGTAATTATAGCAATACTGTGTCAGATGCTCTGGAAAGAACTTTCAAAAACTTTGCAAAATCAAACCTTGCACACTGTTCCAACAAAGACAAAGCTGTAGATGGATGTGAATACTAACAGAATGAGTCTTCATATGAAATCTTATCACCATGTACCACCCATAATTGCAAAACATGAATCATAATCTGAAGACTGATCCTGTTTGCCTAAACCAAACTGGCAAACATTTTCACAGAGGGTATGTTTCCAGCACTGTGCGTATTGATTGTGTAGAAGGGAGTGATTGCTGATTGTGATTAAATGGCACACAATTACAGAAGAGAGTTTTCCTGATTGAAAGATGCAGCCAGATTCTTTCATTGGATTTTTTAAAATGAAATATCACAGCCTGTGTGATGTGTAATGGCTTCCATCGAGACAGTTCAATTAAATTTCTCATTTGCACTGCGTAAAAAAAAAAAAAAAAAGCACCACTCTGTCCTCAGAACATGGATATTACATTTTGGATCAGGGCAATAGTGAAGAGATTCCTCTGTGTAAAGAGGGGCTTTTTTTGCATCAGATTACATTTAGATAACATCCTTAGAAAAACCATGAATAAACCTCCACCCAGACTGTCACTGAGATCTGATTACAGTGAAGAACTCTGACATTTGTGGGACTTTGGGGTTTTGGTGTACATTTTTGTTGTGACTCAATGAGTTGAGCTGTTAGCTGGTTGGATCATTGTATTGGTCCAGATCACTGGCTGTACATCAACATGGTCGTAACACCTCCATCTGCCTCTTCTACACAACAAAACCAAAATTAAGCACGTAACAGGTAATAATTATAACAACAGCTTTATTTGTGTAGCACTTGTCCAAACAGGGTTACAAAGTGCTTTAAAAAGCATAAAATAAATCAAAATTAAAGCAAGAGTGGATAAACAAGCTTGGCAGAATACACAGAATTAAAACATAATCAATAAAAGAAGGCATGATATAAACATTTCTGGTTGCAAATTTACAAGTAAGAGAAAATTATATAATAGAGTAAGACGGAACAACCATGATCTACCAATCAGTCATTAAAGAGGTCATATTTGGCCTTAAATTAGATTCATATATTCATTATTGATGACTGCAAGAGTATCTCCACATTTATGTGCGCTGTTGGTCTGAGAGACAGTGGAAGTTCTTATTGTGCTTGTGTTTATTCTGCTGTTTGTGTTTGGACCAATCCTGACTGATGACAGCCCATTCTTGCAAAATCTATGCATGGACTTTGTCAGAATTTGTGGGGTTTTGTTTGTCCACATGCTCTTGAGGACAGATGACGAGTTCTCAAGAGGATTATGATCTGGAGAGTTTCCTGGCAAGGGGCCCAAAACTTTGATATTCTGTCCCTCGAGACACATAGTTATCAATTTTCCCTCATGGCAAGGTGCTCCATCATGAAGGAAAAGGCGTTGTTCGTCATCAAACTGTTCTTGGATGGTCGGGAGGAGTTGCTCGTGGGAGGATGTTGTGGTAATCTTTATTCATGGTTGTGTTCTTAGGCAAACTTGTGAGTGAGTCCACTCCCTTGGCTGAGAAGAAACCCCATGCATGAAAGGTCTCAGGATGCCTTACTGTTGGCATGACATAGGACTGATGTAGAGCTCACCTTTTCTTCTCAGGACAAGCTTTGTTCCAGATGCCTCCCTGTACCCTTTGCAGAATATCATTTTGTACCAGTGTTTTTCCTGGAGAAGTGGCTTCTTTGTTTCCTTTTTTGACACCATGCCATCCTCCAAAAGCCTTTGCCTCACTGTGCGTGCAGATCACACCTGCATGCTGCCATTACTGAGCAGGCTCTTCACTGAGGGTGCTTCGAGTCCTGCAACTGTACCGTTTTTAGGAGATGGTCTGGTGCTTGCGGAACTTTCTTGGGCACCCTGAAGCTGCCTTCACAACAATTGGACCTCTCTCCTGGAAATTCTTGATGATCCAAAAAATGGCTGATTTAGGTGCAATCTTACTAGCAGCTCTTCATAACGTTCTTGAGTAAATGCAGATTGCCATCACACAAACTGAGGCCTCAGACTTTGTGAAAAGTACCATTTGTGTCATTCTCAAAACTTTTTGCCTCAGCTGTAGAGAACAGAAAAGCAAAAAAGTTGTTCTTTGTCTTGAATTAAACTCTTATTTATTGATGTTTCTTCATGTTTAAGTGCACTATCTGCAAAACAGTTTTTTTTTTTTCATTGAATGATTATTTTTTTCATTGTTTACATCTCGTCAACTTAAATGTACATCATATGTGTGCCTCCCATAACCTCTGTATGACCTGCAGTAGCTTGAAGGGAGAGCAGGATGCTGCTGCATCTTTAGCTGTGAGCTCACCTGCGATGCTGTTTTAAACATTTTGTGCTGCTTTTCCAGCTGATGTTTTCATGAACTCTCTTACTTTTAAAACATCAGCTGCTGTGAAGAGTTGGAGAGTCAAGCTTTTTAAAATGGAGAGAAGAAATGATTTATGTTTAAAAATAGCAGAGGCAGACCCTCTGAGCCCCATCCCACCCGATGATGTCAAATCAAATCAAAAAAACCTGATCCGGTGGACAAACACTGAATAACAACAAAGACAAAAAAGTAATTACAGTGATACCACAGGCTAATTTTAATTCGCTGTTTCTTTGTTGACGAGCCCTGTTATCAAAGTAAACACACCATTGTTGTCATTTTAGTTCTAAATTAATTAATGCCATATAATATAGAAAAAAAAATAATGCCAAGTTAAAGCAGCAAAAAATACATGACCTATTATAGAGCAGTCGTGTCACTAAGCAGTTTGCTTATAGATCTAATGTCTTTATGATGATGTAGAGTCAACAGGTGCTACTGTCTTCATGTTAAAGTTCAAATGTGTTTTGTGGCTCCAAACTGATTTTTTTGGTGGGAGCGGTGGGCAAAATGGCTCTTTTGATTGGAAAGATTGCAGACCCCTGGTATGTTCAAATGCCATGCTTTGAACCCTGTATACTTTGAATAAAGCATCAAATGGTTATCAGCCAACAGGTGGGATTGTCAACTTCCCCCTTCCTCTTTCTTTCTAGTTCTGCTTCACACAACATTTCCATCTCTCTCTGCCTCTCTCTTTCTCTCTCTCGGTCTTCAGCTCCAGTGAGGGACGTTTGTTTTCTGTCAGAGAAAAGACAGTTCCATGTCTCTTGTTGTTCCTATGCAACATCTATTCAAGGGCAGGGGGAATACGCTATCCTACTGTAAAGACCTTCTGACCAATTACTGACCAAATTTGCCAGAAGCTGTTGTCATAAATAAGGGAAGGGGCAGAAGTCCCAATGCCACTGACGTTTTGTCTTGTTCATAGAAGTACTCTGTCACACAGAAGAGACATGTCATACACAGTTAAGGGCTTTCTGGTTAAAGGTTAAAATGGTCATATTTCACCGTTATTCAGATTCATACATTCCTTTTTGGAGACAGTGTGTGTATGTTCACAAATGCAAATGTTCAAAAAAATCTAGTGAGTGTAAAAATACTAGTTTTCACATACAGTGTATTCCTTATCCACCTGTTTTCTCAGTCTCTCTGAGACGCTCTGTTAGAGCTTCTGCCACTTTTGAGGCCTCACATGGGCCCAGTCCTCTCTATTTGATTGACTGTTGTAATTGGTCTGTTGAGCACTGTTGGCTCCATGTCAGCATTGTCAACATTTATAAGTTTCATTCTACAGTCTCTGCTCTGCACTGGGCCTGCCAGTCCAAGCCAAAACGCTCTAACGGTCAACAAACAATGGTACAGACCCCTCCATTTTCTCCCTTTCAGTCGAATGTCTGCCAACTTCCAGCCACTGGGAGCCCCCCACCCCCACCCCCTTCCTCTCAGGGGTTGTGCCTAAATTCCAGCATAAACAAGCCCATTCATGCAATTGCAGGCCTTCTTCATGAGATGGCGCTTCCCTTATAAGAACACATACAGTTGGCTTCAAGCATTGGCCTTTGTAGTGAAACATTAGCAGTAATCAGCCGATACGTGTTCCTCAGGTCATCACAGGGGATCTTATCACAGCTGCAACGGTGGGCAGGTCCCTGCATGGACCAGTCAAACTTTAGTCGAGCAGATGGGGAAAATTTAAGTGGCTCCATCTGCAGGTTGTCACACTGGTTGGTTTATTTGGGAGGGGTGGTTTCAGACAGCTACTGGTGCTGTAAAGAGGCAAAGATGGATAAGTCCTGATAACTTGTCTTAGACTTAAAGGTACTTTATCACACAGAGGAGATGTGTTAAGCACATGAGAGGGCATCCAAAACTCAAAAAAGCATAATATGGGCTCCTTAACTTCAGTTCATTTTCAATATCAATGACTCCTAGAGTACTGTCACAACCCTACACTTCAAACATACCCTCTAGTTTTTACATACTAAATACCTGATGTGGGTCCAGCCCACTGGTCTACTTTTGTAATTGGTCAGCGCCATATTTATGACAACTCCGCAGTCCTTCTGCAGCCTATGCTTGGAACTGGGCTAACTTGAGCCAACAGGCTTAAGCTACTGATGCTATGACGTCACAATGGTACGTCTTTTCTGGGGGGTGGAGGGAATTAGCAGTGAAAGCCAGCCACTGTAGCCATGCCCAGTCCCTATGTCTAGCAGGTAGAAGTAACCCGTAATGCAAAGGTGACTTGTAAATCCTACTTCATGGTGTACAAAATTCTAAAAAGCAGAATATGACCTCTTTAGAATGACAAAATGAGTTTGTTTTAATCAAACATTGTCTGACTTTAAATTATATTTTGGTACCTTGACTGATGATTCTGACCTTCTGAAGCCACATTTTGAGTTATGGAAGTTTTTGTAGGAACATGTCTCTGAAATTTTCAAAGTATTACTCCAAATGGCAGGTGTTTGGTCTCATTTTGCAGAATAGTCTCTTGTGTGTCCCTTCAGGGAGGAAAATGTTAAAAACTGTCCAAACTAAAGTGGTATTCCATCTTAAGACTAGCAGACTTGGGTTAAACTTACACGTACTCAACCAGGAAATTAGTTTCTGGAACCATCCCTGGTCTTATATGTCAGAGAATATTGATTAAATGTGACACTAATTATAATCCTTCTGCTGGAAACATAGATGTGTTTGCTCTTTAAAGTCAGGACACCTCATCCTGAAGTGGAGCTGCTCAGTCACATTTTGAATAGCAATACAGTAAAAAAAAAAGATTGTTTTCTTTCTTCAGATGTTGAATTCAGCAGTTGAACACCATACTCTCTGAAGAATGCTTTTGAATTGGCATGAACTGAAGGTCCACGGTCTTAAATGATGATTTGGGCTCAGATTGAGCCTGGAGGCATGAATCTGTCATCGCAGTGGAGGGTCTTATTATACACCTTGTCATCTCTGCTGACAGGGCCAGCCTCCCCTGTCACACAGAAAAAAGAGCTTATTTCATGCTCTGTACTGAAATATTCTGCCCTCATGTCTACATTAGAAGGCTGCAATTCCAGATCTTTAACTCTTTCATGCTGCTAGTGTCAGAGATGACCTGTTGTGACAGTGACCAAAAGTAAAAAAAACCCAAATGTCATTCTTTTTGTCTCAAATGTTTGGCCCAAATTTCTAAAAACAAACAAAAAAACCAAATCATTACTTATCATACTTCTGTCCAGGCGCTTTAATTTGTGTGTGTTGGGGCTCTCAAAGAACAAATTTAGCCATATCAGCATGAGGAAAAGGTTCTGAAATGACTTAAATATAAACAAGTGTGTTTGTGTAATTACTTTTCCCAAATATTGGTCACACTTTATATTAACTAGCAGTATTTGTCATATCAAACATTTGATGATTGTACTGGTATAAATTGTCATGTGATTTTAATCATTCATGTGATACCGCAACTTCAGTGACAGATGTCTAAAATTTATGAAAGAAATGCATGCCTTGTAGGGAGAAAGCCTCTTTTCACAACCGCCAAGGATGTTTTTGATTGCATTTTTTTGTTTATCAGGTTGTAAACACGATGACTCAAAAAGTTAAGGTCAGATATGATTACATTTTTAGGAAATAGTAATCATGGCAGAAAATGAAGAAGTTAGATTTTTAGGTCTGTTTTTGATATTTTCACTAATAACTCACTAGGTTCTGAACAGATTTTCATGACATTTTCAGGGAATGTTAGTCATGGCAGAAAGAAGAAGTCAGTAGATGCTGGAGGTGGTCTGAATCCAGCTTCTGATCCAGGATAGATGTATATATATATGTGTGTGTATATATATATATATATATATATATATATATTTATATGATCCTGTGGGACTTCCAGATACAGACCGACAAAATGGTAATGGCCAACCAACCGGACATTGTAATCGTGGATAAGCAGCAGAGGAAAGCCGTTGGGATAAATGTAGCCATCCCAAGTGATAGCAACATCAGGAAAAAGGAACACGAGAAACTAGAGAAATACCAAGGGCTCAAAGAAGAGCTAGAGAAAGCCTGGAAGGTGAAGGCAACAGTAGTGCCTGTGATCATCGGGGCACTCGGGGCAGTGACCCCCACACAGATCAACAGATCCCTGGAGAAACATCAGACATCTTACTCCAGAAGAGTGCAGTCCTAGGAACAGCTAAGATACTGCGCAGAACCCTCAAGCTCCCAGGCCTCTGGTAGAGGACCCGAGCTGAAGAGGATGAACAGGCACCCACCCCACTGAGGAGAGGGGGGTGGGTGAGAGAAGAGTTAGTTTATATATATATATAGAGATAGATAGATAGATATGTTTGCAAATTATCTAAACAGTGGGACATGGGCAATTTTCCACATTTTTAACAATAACTTGCCCTTAAATGTTGGAGATGCGCTTTGCGTAAGGTTTGAGCTCCCAGAGCTCTTCTACTTTGGTGATGATTTTTCCTGTTTTTGCACAACCATACTTAACTCAATGTGTGCATGTACACACACACATACTGATCAGGCTTAGCATTATCACCACATTGCGTCAGTCCCCTATACAGCCCCATACACACAGCAAACTGCTTTGCACAGTATATTCTGACAACTTTCTGCAAGAACCAGCATGCACTTCTTTAGCAAACTGAGCAACAGTAACTCGTCTGTTCCCCTAGTGTATCAATGAGCCTTTGCCACCCATGACCCTGTCGCAGGTTCACCTTTTCTCTCCCTGGACCACTTTAGACAGATACTGACCACTGCAGACCAGGAATGCTCCACAAGAGCTGCAGTTTTGAAGATGCTCTGACCCAGATGTTTAGCCATCACAATTTGTTCCTTGTCAAAATTACTCAACTTCTTACACTTGACAATTTTTCCTGGTTCCAACACATCAGCTTTGAGAAGAATGTTCACTTGCTGCCTAATGTATTCCAACCACTAACAGGAGCCATGATGAAGAGATAATCAGTGTTAAACCTGTCAGTGGTCATAATGTTATGGCTGATAACACTCTCACACACACACACACATACAGTTATGTTCATAATAATAGCAGTGTGTTTAAAAAGGTGAGTAAACCTCAAAATTATTCAAATAATTTTTATTTTAATGCACACAAATGCATTGGGGACACTGCACATTCTATTTCAAAGCAAGAAAATTTGAAAAAAGTAATTGAATTTGATAATATTTTACAGAAAGTCAAAAAACATTATGTTCAAAAAAACAGTAGTGTTGACATCTTTATTTACAAACTCAAAAACATAGCGTATAAACTAAGAATTGCTTGATGATTCAACTTTCCTGAGAATCATAAACCAATATTTAGTTGCATAACCACGCTTTCTGATAACTTCTTCACATCTGTGGTGCATGGAGCCTACCAACTTCTGGCACAGGTCAACAGGTATTGAAGCCCAGGACAATTGTACTACGTTCCACAATTGCTCTGCATTTCTTGGTTTTGCCTCATGAACAGCATTTTTATGTCAGCCCACAAGTTTTCTATGGGATTAAGGTCCGGGGATTGTGCTGGCCACTCCATTACTTGAATTTTGTTTGTCTGGAACCATGATTTTGCTCGCTTGCTGGTGTGTTTGGTGTCATTGTCTTGTTGAAACACCCATTTCAAGGGCATTTCCTCTTCAGCATACGGCAACATGACTTCTTCCAGTATTCTGATGTACTCGAACTGATCCATGATCCCTGGTTTGAAATAAATAGGACCAACACCATAGTACGAGAAACATCCCCATATCATGATGGTTGCACCACCATGCTTCACTGTCTTCACTGTGTGCTGTGGCTTGAATTCAGTGTTTTCAGGTCGTCTGACAAACTGCCTGTGGCCCTTAGACCCAAAAAGAACAATCTTACTCTCATCAGTCCACAAAACATTGTGCCATTTCTTTTTAGGCCAGTCAATGTGTTCTTTGGCAGATTGTAACCGCTTCAGCACGTCTTTTTTTTAACAATGGGACTTTGCGGGGGCATCTTGCTGGTAGCTTGGCTTCACATAGACATCATCTGATTGTTACAGTACTCACAGGCAACCTTAGATCTTTTTTGATCCTCCTGGAGCTGATCATTGGCTGAGCCTTTGCCATTTTGGTTATTCTCTGATCCATTCGAATAGTCATTTTTCTTTGTATTCCTCGCCTTTCTGGTTTTGGCTGCCACTTTAAAGCATTTGATATTATTTTAGCTGAACAGCCTATCATTTTCTGAACTTCTTTATAGGTTTTCCCCTCTTTTATTAACTTCTTAATCAAAGAACGCTCTTCTTCTGAACAATGTCTTGAACGACCCATTTTACTCTGTTTTTCAAGGACAAATGCACAGCCAGCATATGCAGCGTCAAGTGTCTTGATCCTTAAATAAGGGCCACCTGTTTAACACCTACTTTTTTTACACAATCAGTTACCTCACTAATTGAACTCAACACTGCTATTTTTTTGAACACGCCCCTTTCAGTTAATGATTCAGTTTCACAAATCAGCAGCATGCACGTCATGTCTGTTGGGTCTGTTCATTTTCTATACCTTTACTAAACCTTCTAGAAACTTACTTGCAGTGTAGAAGTTGAAATTCTAACAAAAACAGTGATTTATCTTGCTAGTGATGTGGGACTGCTATTATTTTGAACACAACTGTATATATACGTATATCTCTATCTATCTATCCATCTATCTATGTATCTATCTGGACAGATAATGAGATAGATAGATAGATATCTTCTTGTTTCTCATGTTTAGTCACATATATGCATAGACTTAAACACAAAACATCCAGTCAAATCTCACATGTGCCCCTTATTATGATATTTTTACTCCTTATATAGACATTGCAGTTGCAGAGATACACCTCATTAAAAATGGGATCTAGTTTTTCGGCAGAGACCCAAATAAATGTTCAGGGATCAAGGGGATGTTTTCAGACTTATCTCCTCTTCTTTTAGACTCATTAGAGTTTATTATGAGCTTAACAATTTCATCGTCTTGCTCTGCTGGGCAAACACTAAATCAGGTGTCATAGGAAAACACAAAACATGATCCAATTCGACTTTTCTCTCTTGCCGATAATTGCTGATAGGTATTTTGTAAACCTGATCAGGACATTCCTCTTATCAAGACATTACTTATCCACACATGTGTCTTTTAAAGCCATGTCTTCATCGCTTCTTGACAATCCACTCTGAGAAGCAAATATAGTCTGATAAATCCGTCTCTTTGAATCTGTAAACACTGACATTTACATCTTGGATGGTTTTGCTTCTTGGCTTTAACTCTGCAGCTCAAGGTTGATATAAAAGAGACCTGCATCCATTAAAATGTTCAAATAGACGTTGCTTTTCTCAGAGTGCTTTACTGTGTTTATGAGCACTGCTCAAACCAGGGTGGACATTTTTACTTTTTTCTCCTGCAGACTTGGGTTATTACTGCAGTTAAAGCCCATGTGAATTGATTGCTGAACTTTCAAACTGAGGAGGTCTGCAGGGATCTGCCCTCTATATCACTATCCTCACCAACTTACCTACACTGGCGTAGCTGCATACAAATTAGACTCACTCTGTGATCAACATCAAGTGACTAGTCATTTTTTGAATGGTCTGTCAGTTAAAGAGAGTTAATTGCTGCAGATGATTGTGCAGTTTGAAGTGGTTCTGCCAACCACGCTGTCACACAAAGGTCAGTCTGAATCAAGTGTACTGTGGTGACAACACAGTGTTTAAGGTTTTTTTTTTTTTGGCTAAGATTCAGGGATATGTTATTCTGCTCAGCTCACCACTGAGGTAATTGCTGTGCAAGATACTTTGTCTAGAGGCCAAAAAAAGAGATATAAAAATCAATGCACAAAAAGCAGAGGTTTTCTGGTTCCTCCCCTGTAGATTGAATCATAAAATTGGTTTGAGAAAAGGAATAAATTAAGGCATGAGTGTTCATTTTCTGATGAATTGCTCTTAACTTTAATGATCTGAAATTATCCTGATTGTCTCTCATTATTGGGCTAACAGGTTTAAGTCTGTATTAACTTTTAATGTGCAATGAGATAGGAGAGGATAATGTCCTCACAAACATGATTATAGAGTTGCGTTGACACACACATTATGTGGCTCAGAGTGATACATCTTTTTAATATTAGTGTTGAAAAAAGCAGATCAGAGGTGGTCCAAGTGGACCATCCATCCATCCATTGGTTTTACTGCTATATACCCCTTGCAGTGAGAGGTGGAGTATCCCCTGGACTGGTCAACTGCTAATCACAGGGTTGACATGTAGAGGCCATTGGGGTCTCTATAAATATGTAGATAATTTAGGTATGAGTACGCTGGCACAAAATCTCTCTCTTTTTTTTTAATGACACTTTGATCAGATTTATTTGTTAATTTTAGGTTGCAGTTCTTGAATCTTTGATACAGCGCCTATGAGATGAAGGAGAAAGTAAGCAAACAGAGCTGACTGACTTCAGAAGAAGTGAGAACTAGAAAACAGAGGGGCCAGTGGATAATAGATCATTGGAAGTTGCTTACTTTTTTTTACATCTTAAAAGACTGTGCACTTACTGAGGATCATAAATCTAATTTCAGTGACTCCGACAGTATCAAAATCTGTAATTTTCCTGCCAAATATTCCTAGAACACAAACTATTATAAGTATTGACATTCTTCTATTGAGCGGTTGCAAAAGCCTCCACCAAGACATTTCTGACATTGGTACTCCGTTAATTATTCAAAATGAGGAAAACTGTCCTGTTACCAATGTAAACTGATTCTTTAAAAATTCCTGGATCCACTTCTGGACTCAGATCCCCGCCAAAATCTTATTAGTTCTCCAAAATTCCTGGAAGTGCAATTGTGATATACACAGTTTTTACCAAGCTCAGCATACAGACATTAGACAAAGCATGACATGACAGGATTGGACAGAACAGAAAACAGGACAAGACAGGGCAGGACATGGAAGACAAATGCAGACTAATGGGATGTTGACGCAGATTGCACATTGTGACTTCTTATACCTTGTTGTTCAGAACAAGTGAAATAAAGAATCATTAGTTATAATAAAATTCAGTAAGTGGAGAATGATGAATACACAGTTAAAGCGGCAGTGTGCAGTTTGTTTTGTGTATCTGGCCAAAAAACCCTGATAACATGTCAACATTTTATTACCGAAGCTTGTTATCTAAATGGACTTCAGTTGTTTACATTGTACAGGTAATCTTAATTTTATAAAGGGGTTTGGTGTGGTTTGCAGCTCTTTTGAGGATTGGCTGTACAGAAGGGAAGGGGCGTGGCTAGGAGCACAACCAAGAAAGGGAGGGGGGAATGAGATTGCTTTCACTGCAGTCTCGTCGAAGTAACAGTATGTACCCCAGCTTTCATAATGACAAAATAAATAAATAAATAAATAAACATTAATTAACAAACAATGATGAGAAACACATTAAATATGAGGGGGTAATCATTATTTTGCCATGCAAGTTATCTATATGCATAAATAGAATTGCAATTAAAATTATTAAACCCCCATTGCAAATTAGGTTTGTTGGCAAAATGTACAAACTTCCAGCTGTTTGCAATAAACAAATAAAATAAGAACAACTAAAATAGCTCAACACAAATGATATGACAAGAGAATTCTTCAAATTCAAAACAAAATGCAACTTTTAATGACTACTGCAGTCTCAAAATCATTCAACCCCTTCATGACAACCAACTTCAGTACTTAGAACAACACCCTTTTGCTTGTGTGACCTGCTGCAAACGTGATGCATAGCCAGACACCAGCTTCTGGCAGCATTCCTGAGGAACCTTGGCCCATTCCTTATTGCAATGGTCTCCAGTTCACTGATATTCTTGGGTTTGCGTGCTGCAACTGCCTTCTTCAAATCCCAACACAGGTTTTTTATGGGGTGCAAGTCAGGTGACTGTGACAGCCACTCTAGAATCTTCCAGGACTTCTTCTGAAACCAGGCCTTAGTGGACTTTGAGGTATGCTTGGGATCATTGTCCTGTTGGAAGGCCCAGTGACGCCCAAGCTTCAGCTTCCTCACAGACTGCATTACGTTTTCCCCTAGGTATTTCCTGATACTTGTTTGAATCTATCTTGCCCTCCACACGCTGCAGGTTTCCTGTGCCAGAGGAAGCAAAGCAGCCCCAGAGCATCACCGAACCACTGCCAAACTTCACTGTAGGCAGGGTGTTCTTTTCAGCGTATGCTTCATTCTTCCTCCTCCAGACATACTGCTGATCCATAGGCCCAAAAAGTCCCAGTTTTGTTTCATCACTCCACAAAACAGAATCCTAAAGCTTCTGTGGCTTATTTATATGTTTTTGAGCATATTCAAGGCAACTTTTCTTGTGCCTTATTGTACAAACTGAAACATCAATGCCTACTGCCACTAAATCTTGCTATAGGTCTTTTGTAGTCACTCGAGGGTTTGCCTCCTCAGGAATCTGGTGGCTGCCTTTGATAGCTGTCTCTTTCTGCCACGTCAAGGTAGTGTAGCCACTTTTCCTTTAGCTTTTAACATGCAAACTATGCTTCAAACTGTATCTCTAGGAACATTCAGTGCTTCTGACATCTTTTTGTATCCTTTCCCCTCTTTGTGCAAGGCACTGATCTCTTCTCTTAACTTTTTGGACAGTTCTCTTGACTTAGCCATATTTCTAACATGTAATCAAACGTTACGTTGAAGTGTGCTTCAGATAGCACACCTGATGCAGCTAATGAAGCACTTGATTAGCTGCATCAGGTATGCTTAAGACAACACCTGATTTGCAAATTTATGCTCTTACAAGGGATTCTATTCAGGAGGTTAAATAATTTTGAGACTGCAGTAATCATTCAAAGTGGCATTTTGTTTTGAATTTGAAGAAGCCTCTTGTAATATTAGTTGTAGTGAGCTATTTCAATTATTCTTGTTTTATGTGTTTATTCCAAACAGCTGGAAGTTTGTAAATTTTGCCAATAAACCTAATTTGCAATGGGGGTTTAATAATTTTGATTGCAACTGTACATGTATGTATGTATGGGTGTGTGGGTGTGTGGGTGGGTGTGTGTGTGCGGGTGTGTGTGTGGGTGTGTGTGTGTGTGTGTGTGTATAATATATATACAAATACATGCATAAGGACAATGTGCACAAACTGTATAATACACATAAACATGGAGAGCCATTTGTAGGAGCAGGGGGATCAGTGGTGCAAATATTGGTTTTCCCATAAGATATGATATTGTTTCTTAAAGATGCTGTGAAATTTCATTAAAAAAATATTATTAATTACTATTTTAGTTACCTTGCCACAGACAGACAGACACACACACGCTGGCAACAACATAACCTCCTTGGCTGAGGTAACAGCAGGAAGTCCAATCATACTGTGTTCATCCTGTCTGGAACATATTATAGCAATGTGGGCATGCATATCTGCTACAGTAAATATGGTACCTATTGGTTATTTTTCCATTTGTTTTGTCTGTCTGGTTTGCATGGACTTGTGGTTAAAACAGGATATCAAGCCTTCTATTCTCTATACAAGCAGACTGAAACCCCTGACTTGTTGACAATGCACTACTGAAATGGTTGTTTGCCACTTGCCATGTGAAATAGATGATTTTTTAAATGTTTTATAATTTTTTTGGTATTATTGTGAAATAACAGGAAAGGGTAATGTTTGTAAAAGTTACGTGTGAAATGTGTAAGAGATGTAGGTCAATGAGCTTGTGAAGATTGTGAAAATGAGGAAATGCTTGTGGGCCAATTCAGACTGTCAAATTCTCACTCATGATTTGCATCATTTATCAATGACCTGACAAATATCCTACCATTAGGGCTGTAATAATACCATTCAATTCCGCATGCAAACAAATCTGAGATGGATGATAAGGTCAACACCTAGATGTTACATTGAAATTCTCTGCTGTTCCTTTAATAAATGCCTTAAACATATAAAAAATGTGAGTTGTCTGACTGGCATGCTGAATATGTAAAAACAAAAGAAACTGCAGGATCACATTAGAAAGGCATAACCAACACTCCCCACAGCAGCCTGTCGTCTGAGTTGCGGTCTTCGTTCCATTTACACCTTTAACTCCACAGGGCTCTCATTAAACAGTGACCATCCTCCAGCACCAGCAGACTTAAACACTATCCCCAACATTATGGCTTTTTTTCAGGAGCTTAAATTTGCAGAATAGGAGAGGAAAAATGATTCTGCTTTTTTGTCTCTCTTTACAGTTTGTCTTTTTATGACAATTTGAAGTGGTACTGAAAATATCACAGAATACATAAAAGTAAGAGCAGCAGCACAGCTGAAGCCACGGCTGAATGATTTATACCATATGACATCAGTGTCACTGACAGTTTCACAGGAATAAAACAACTTTGTGACACCAAGAAGCTGCAGTGCCCATTGAACTGTCTGGCATATCAATCAGAGGCAGAAAGCAGCACATTAAATCACTGCTTTTAGTTTGTCTGTATGAGGAATGTTTTGTATTTTTTAAATAAATTAAAATGACCATTATGCTGCAGCTGAGGAAACACAACATGAATCTAAGAGTAGTGAGCCCACAACTTTCTGCCTTTGCCTTCATTATGCATGGAATGCCAAATTTTGGCCTAAGCTTTCCCTTGTAAGAGCAAAACTTTTCTGGCTGTGGAGTTGTGTACAGATGCTGCTGCTTCAATTTTCCCCACCCAGCCAAAAGTCAGCCAACTTCCAGCCTCTGGGAGTCCCCTCACATTTCGGTAGTGTGCCTAAACTCCACCATAAACACGCACATTCATGCATTTGCAGGGTGTTCCCATGAGATAGCGCTTTCCTCACAAGAATACATACAGTGGGCTTTAACCTTTGCCCTTATTGAAGTAGTTACACAAGGGATTACAGTCATCAGGGTGGGCTGGTCCCATTGCTGACCTGCCACAGTTAGGGGAAGGAATTGATAGGATTCGACTAATCGATCCAATTACTTGACGGTTCCTTTATCTGTTCCTCCATATTGTCTGTTTGTAACAAAATGTTGGCCAACAAAGTTTTTCAGTGGCAACAATGTCAAACACATCACTGCAGTTTTTTAATGCCATGCTGCATAGAGAAATGCTTCTGCATGTAACTAGTGTTGCCACTCATTGAAAGTGTCTTTCTGAGAAAAGATTAAGCCACAATTTTGACCACTTCTCCCCCTCTCTGCCATGATTTTTGACTTCTTTCCTCATTTCTGCTGACAGCTGATTCGCAAAGCAGGCAGAACAAAGTCGAAGGAACTGATAAGGGAATTTATAAGCAAAAAGACTAATGGTATTGTGGAAGCTGTTATCAATTCTCAATTGGAATTGATTTCAGTTCCACAGCCCAGCTAAGACTCAGCCAAGGAAAGTGAAGAAAATTGAAGTGGCTCCATCTGATTGTGGGCAGCTTTAGGCCACACAACTCAATCATTCTCTGATGGGCTTCTGTGGTGGTCTTCCACATCAGGTTGATGAGATAAGTTGTAGATAAATTACAGAAAAACTGAAACTAAACTTAAAAGTTACTTTCAAAAAGTACTTATTCACAGTCGCATCAATTTTGGGTGTGCTCTTCCCTGTCATGGTGACTGTGGTGTCCAAACCGCCATGAAACCCCCAGCTTTTTTTAGCATTGCCGTTGACACACGATCAGGTCCCATAAGAATTCTGACTTTTTCACAGAATTAAGTAAATGTCAACCTCTAAAAACATTTTTAATTGTTGGCTTTAGTCTTCTTCTGTAGTGATTTGATAATAGAAATAATTCTTTGAAAAACTTTATTTGGATACTTTAACACCTTTATTTCATTTTACAGTGATAAGAGCAGAATATCAGGGAGAGAAAGAGGGCAGTAATGCAGGGAATGCTGAAAGTTAAATGCAAACCTTTGACACACACTTCGAGGATATGAGTCTCCACACATAGACCATGACCTCACTGCTTCACCATTGATGCTTCAAATTGTTGTTTAAATAGTGACGTATGTTCCTCTTCTGTGTCCTTTCAGGCCTTTTCACGTTGTCTGGGGTCAGCATCTACATCAGATACTCCAACCAGGCCATGGATGAGTTTCGGCAGGTTGTGTCCCCGGAGAAACTGGCCTCTGTGGACGTCTACTTCGGCTGGTCCTTTGCTGTGGCTTGGCTCTCCTACAGCCAGGAGGTGGCCACTGGACTGCTGCTAATGCTGGCTGCCAGGATAATTCAGATAAAGCGCTATGACTCAGGCGTTGCCATTGCCATGTTATAGATGTGCAATTTTTGATGCCTCAGTCACACTCGAAACCCACTGGCTGGATTGTACTACATGTCTCCTGTTATTTATTCATTTATCCCTTTTTCTTATCTTGCACACAGACAGACAGACAGAAACAAACACACGAGAAAAAAACAAAGCCTCTTTGGCAGAGGTGAAAAACAGTTTCAGAAAAAACTCTGATGAAATTGATTAAAAGCTTAATTTTTTAGAGGCAAACAACATTTTGGACAAATAAATAATTTTGTAACTTTTTAAAAAAAACAATGTGGTGTGTTGTCATTGACCCAATTTATCTGAAGCCAAATTATTATAATTTGTTCAGACTTTGAAATAATTTCTACATTTCTTTCTTTACAAATACATTTTTGTGGTAAATGACACAAACTGTCTCTTTAAATTTGCATAAAGGTAAAAAGTAATTAAAAATTACAAATTAGAAAGTGTACCAAATTGTTATTCAACCATTTTAATTCTCAAAAGGATGGATTCTGAAATTTCCCCAGAGGGCTGAAGAGTTAAAAGCTGTTTTTTTTTCCTTCTTTCTCGGCTGGTTCTGAATAAGAGCTGCTGCCTTTATCCTCCAGGCATTTCCCTCTCTCCATTGTCCTTGTCCACAATGATAAATGAGGATTCACAGACAGATAAAAGCAGCCAACCTCCAGGAGAGCATTTACAGCAGATATTAACTGTACTTTCTTTTCCTTTGAATCGACTTGAAGAGTCTCTCGGCCTTGATGTTGTCCATTCACTGTACATGAATGTAAACAAAATAATTCTTAAGTGTGGGAGCAATCTTGAAATATATGTGTAATTTCAAGAGAGTTGTTTTCCCCAAATGCAAAAATGAATGCATGAAAAAAATCAAGTTGCAGAGGATCATTTCCTCTTTGACATGTGCAATATGAGGGTATTTATCTTAGTATGACTCCTGCACCTCTGCTACACCCATATCTCTTTCTGGTTCTGAATATGGTTCATATCAGTGGGTTCAATTCAAGTGAAAAACCTTGCTGATTCTGCAGCAGGGCTAATTAGACCTCAGAATAGGGGTATTTGCTTCATGTGGGAGAGAAATAAAGATATTTCATAGCTTTTACAAGCACACCAATGCAGAGATAAAAAGTGTTGGCTCTTATGTGAAATACTTAAGTGTTTGTTCAGTCCTGTTTCTGTCCTACTCGTACGTGCTTAAATCTTGGAAATAGGGCTACAGAAAAGTGCTCTCCTGGGGCTCCTGCAAGCTTTATCAGCTGAGCAGAATGTGCGCATGAGGTGCTGCCTAAACTGCAGAAGTAAAGGGCAATATATTGTAATATTCTGTCTGTGCTTTTCCATTACAAGGTACGAGATATAGCTCTATAAACTGGAAGTAAAATGAACACTGCGGAAATTGTTCCTATATGTTTGCAATGCTGCAATTTTTCTTTGAGGCGACACCTATTCAGGACACAAACCCTTCATAATGCTTTTAAAAAGAACGCTTAAGGCTTTTGGACAAATCAGTAATAGGAGATACTCTCATTAAAGTGTATAGAGTGGTGCAGGGATGATCTGTTTTTGTAGGCCAACCTGAAAGCTATCACTGTGCTGGTTTCCTCTGCTAAAAGCTTATGGGACTTTTTATTGTGTTCCTGGATCTGTTTAAAAAGTCAGTAGCCAATGACAGTTCATGAATCTCAAACTTCTTGTTCATGATCATGATATTTTTAAGCATAAACATAATCTCAGAGGATAAAAAGCTTTTACCGAGCCATTATTATCAGACGATTTTGATAGTCTCTCCTCAAGAATGGTGGGGGTGGCCATGGTGGAGCTGTGTGAACATGATGTGATGTCCAACACAACAACAAAGGAGAAAATAGGAGAGGAGATACTGTCTCTCTGCTAGTGGCTTTGGCACGATAACAAGAAGTTTTGTTTGAAAAATGCTTTCAAGCAATAAAACAACATCCTTTCAGTATCAGACAAGAGTTCGGAAAGTTTCACAGCAGTTTCACTATCATGTGAACAGCTGCTTGAGCAAATAGTCCAACAGTTTAAGAACGTTTCTCAATGATCAATTTAATCGGCTACAGTCTATAATATCATCAAATGAAATCTCTGCACATAGCGGTAAGGCAGAAAACTAACATTGAATGCCCATGACCTTCGATCCCTCAGGTGTCACCACATTAAAAACCAACATCTTTCTGTAAAGGATGTTACCACATGGACACAGGAACACTTCAGAAAATCACTGTCATTAAACACAGTTTGTCACTAAATCTACAAGTAAAGATAAGATTGTGTCCTGGAGAGCCAAAGCCATTTATTGACAACACCCAGAGACACCTGAAGCTTCTCTGGGTCTGGGCTCAAGTGGAATAGTCTGCTGTGGTCTGATGAGTCCACATTTCAAATGGTTGAAAGTCATGGTTGTCGTGTCCTCAGGGTTAAAGGACCGTCCAGATTGTTATCAGTGCAAAGTTTAAAAGCCAGCATCTTTAATGGAATGGGGGATGTGTGTTGGTGCCCATGGTAACTTGTACATCTGTGAAGGAACCATTAATACTTAAGGCACACACAGGTTTTGGAGCAACATGTGCTGCCATCCAAGTGATGTCTTTTTCAGGGACGTCCCTGCTTTTTTCAGCAAGATTCTGCACGTGTCACAACAGCGTGGCTTCATAGTAAAAAAGAGCAAGTACTTGACTGGCCTGCCTGCAGTTCAGACCTGTCTCCCATTGAAAATGCCTGGTGCATTATGAAGCGCATGATATGATGACACAGACCCCGGACTCTGGAGCAACTGAAGATGTTTTTCAAGCAAGGATGGGAAAGAATTCCACCTGCAAAGCTTCAAGAATTTGTGTCCTCTGTTCCCAAACACTTATTGAGTGTTGCCAAAAGATAAGGTGATGTTACACAGTGGTGAACATGCCCCTGTCCCAGCTTTAATGGAGCATGTTACAGGCATCACATTCAAAGTGGGTGAATATAAAAAAAACAACATAGCCTATCAGTTTGAACATTAAATACCTTGTCTTTGTAGTGTATTTAATTGAATTTGGGTTGAGAAGGATTTGCAAATCATTGTTTTCTTTTTCATTTTAGTTTTCACCACATCCCAGCGTCATTAGAAGCAGGGTTTGTATTCTCAGCTCAGCCTGCACAGAGCCTTACTCTATGAAATAGGGATGGTGCCAAGAAATTGAGCAGGTGCCAGGCTTAACTTGAAGTGGAAAACCAAAAGAATCTGGTTGAGCAGGGTGGTACCATGCAGTAGAATTGATCAATTTGTAGTGTAGCTATGCTGTTGTAGCTTATGTCAAATGTGGCTTTACACCATCTTGCTGAAATATTCAGGGATTTACCTGTACAATGTCTGGATTGAAGCACATGTTGTCCCAAAACCTAAACTCACCCTTTTAGTATTAATCATGCCTTTACAGATAGACAAGTTATCCACACCATAAGCATTAAAACTCCCCTGCACTATCATGGACGCTGGCTTTTGAAATCTGGATGGTTCATTTCTGCTTTGGCCAGGAGGACAAAGGCCATTAGGATGACAAATTATTTGGAATGCAGACTCATCAGACCACAGCACACTTTGTCACTTTAGGTCAATCCATCATTGCTTGCCGTTGTTGTTGATAAATGGCTTTAGCTTTGCACGGTAGACTCTTGTTTATTATTTGTGGATGCAGCATCACTATGTAAACTGGCAATGACAGTGCCCGTTTCTGAGGTGTCCCTGAGCCTACATAAGATATCCATCACAGAATGTGAATGTTGGTTTTCAGCCATACCCCTGATGTGCAGAGATTTCTGCAGATTCTTCTAATCTATTGATGATGTTATGGATTGAAGCTGGTAAAAATCTCTAAATCTTTCACAATGGCATGATGGGTAACCTGAGGCACCAGATGGACCATTCGATGTATTTCACTTTTCCATTGAGGAAAGAGCCCATCCAAAGTGTTTGGAAATGGGCAAAAACTTTCAGTAGCATATCCAGCAGATGATTGGACAATTGTTTCTTCAATCACATTCATTATGGGCCAATGGCAGGCAGGTGCTACGGCCGTAGTGTAAAGGACAGAACGCAAGCCACCAAGTAACACCAACAAAATCTGCAAAACTTTTCAGAAGTGGAGTGAAAAGATCCTTTCTAAAAAGAAGATTGTCATGTTGTTGTTTTTTTTTTATCATTTATCAAAGAAATGTGGTGTAGATCTGATAAAACTACTACTGAAGCTGTTAGCATCTGTGCTAACCTCTGTACCAGCAGTCACCTCCTGCTGTTGTCTCTCCACTCTGTCCTGCTCTGAAGGACTCTAATTGGGCCGTCTCGCTTTGGAATGCTCACAATCGTGTATTGGAGCTTTGCAAGATGGATATGAGTGATTACAGACATTAAATCAGGCAGATCCAGCTGCACTGCCAGGTTAATGATGAGCAAAATTGTAATAAAAAAGGATTGACTATTTGCCTAAACAGTGTTTTGTTGAGTGGAGCCTTTCAGTCTTTCAGATGTGCTCCAAATTTTACCTAATCATGTGGTGAAACTGAATTTTTATTTGATTTGGTAAGCTTGTCAAATGTTGCTTAATGAAACCACCAGCCACAAACCAAGGCTGTCACCTGGCCTACTGTTGCACTATGACCCCAAAATACTCTCAACCAGGCATTGAGGAATTAATTTAAGTAAATTTCTAATTAATGCAGCCATTTAGAAATTAACTCAGACATTTCAAAGTATTATTTTTCAGAATATTTTGCCTTTAAAGATGACAGTTAGGAAACATTTTGCATCCGAAAACACACTGGAACAAAAAGGTCACATTGATTGCTTGATGGCCGTAATTAGACATCACAATGTCTTAAATTACGTCCTTTTCCGAGACAATAACATCTAAAATGCATGTCTGATTATGCGCAGTATCGTATGCACAACAGAGACTTGCTGCCTCAGGCAAAAAGGACATCTCCCTGTACCTCTGAATGTAAATGAAGCACATCAGGAGTCCAACAGAGAAGCCGTGGTGTAGAGAGAATACCTCTGAATCCCCTGTCCAATGTTTGAGCAGCTGTATGTGAGCAATAGATTTATTTTAGTGTATATGTGTGTCCATATTATTGGATTGGGTGTTGAAAAAGATACATTCAACAAAATTGTGTTTTCATGATGCTTCTGTGCCTTTATGATGTGATGTGTTGTTAAATTTTCTGAGTGTATCAATAAAAATTGCAGGATTTAAAAGAATGCAAACAAACAGGTGTCAAAGCATTTCTTTCAAAAGAGCTGTAAAAATCTTAATCTGTTATTCTGAAAAATGCTTGTTTCTGCTGAAGTGATTAATTGCAATTAACAGCGTTAGCGTTTTTAATACATGATGGATATTTAATGATGTATATTTTAATTCATTATGCAAAGCAGTTCTTTCCAGTGTCTTGACCAGGGAATAAATTATGACAAAGAACTGTCCTTGAAGAATTTGACGAAGATTTACTGATTAAATGAGCGCTGCACTGTTACATCAACCATGACCCAAAGGTGGAAGACAGCTTCAAGGTTTATTATGCATAAAACATAATTTAACAACGTCTCTCATTAAAAAATAATTGGAGTGCATGTTCAAGATGACTCACTGATGTCCAAGGATCACCACTGTGACAGAATTTGTGGTTCCTGGAGTTCCAGTTCAGGTTCTTTCGTTGGGTGGGTAGG
This sequence comes from Cetoscarus ocellatus, assembly GCA_037902135.1. NCBI lineage: Eukaryota > Metazoa > Chordata > Actinopteri > Labriformes > Labridae > Cetoscarus > Cetoscarus ocellatus. Next base: position 192,595 of record JBAMNC010000739.1, on the reverse strand, counting down.
AAACACAGAAGAAGATTTTCAGATCTTGACTGATTTTAAGAACGAAGGAGATCACACATGTAAGATATATAAACTAATTCTTTTTTTTCCTAAAATCTTTCAAATGCATACACAAGATCAAATATGGGCAGCTTTGGTTACCACAAGGGCCAAATCATTGTTATTCTCAGTTTCAGAGGACCTATTGTTACAAATAAAGGACACTATTAAAACAATCAAATAAACCGGAATTCCCCCCAAAAAGGATATCTGAAATTACAGTTATCTTTTCAAGCTCAAAACCAAACAGTTAAGCTGAATTAATGAGTTCAACACTGAATTACAGCCTAATTAAAAGTGCTTTTCCAATTTAGTTAATTAATACATCATGTTTTTTCTTAATTAATTAATTTCATCTCAGCTTTTGCATTTTGCGTGATCCAACTGTTAGACAATGTTGCGCAAATAGTCGGTTTAATATTCTCCTGATGATGTCATTAAGGGAATTGCCACCTATTTGAAATGAGAGCCACTTCCTGAGCCAGGTGTGTTTTGCTTTGTTTTGGATTTTTTTGCCCACAGCCTGTTTCAGTGTAAGGAATGTGTTATGGCCACCGTAAACAGTAGAGCCCAGCCCTGGAACACCAAAAGCAAACTCACCTCCTGAGAGGGGCATGATGAGCTGATAGGTACAGTCCAATTTCAATTGGGTCAGCACCGTGAAGGAAAAGAAATCACTCAGGAAGATGTTTGAGGCTGCTGGGTGCATTTTGTGCTACTTTAAATACTGAAAATCATATCTTAAGAATATCTCATCAAACCAACATGCAGATCTGAGTGAAACAACATCCTGGCTATAAGCCATCCACACGGTCAGACCTAAATTCCAAACATTAAAATGTCCATACTTATGAATCTGATGAGGAGTTTTGATTGTAAAGTTGCTGTTTCATAGTTAAAGCTATTTTCCTTTCCCTTGGTGCTTTTTATGCTCATAATAATAATGCTACAACAATTTTGTTATGAACTGTGTAAAAAAAAAAAAAAAAACCTGTTTAAAAATTGATCTGCGTCAGTGGTATTTAAGTTAAAAATAAAATTAACAATAGACCAAAAGACAGCCACAAGTCATCAGATATAAAATGTGCAACATGTAGACAACTATCCAACCCTATTTCTATTATCCATTGATATTTCTGTCTTATTCAGTTGACCTCAATTATTTAATGTTATTTCAAAGCTATGTGATGTATTTTACAGATGTGAAAGATTGTTAGCTTTAGCATTGGAGCTTTAAAGTCTTCACTTTCCCAGTATTGCGGGCCAGGTGAAAGAATTGTTTTCCCTCATGCTGATGCCCCACCCCCAACCATACATGGTGCCAACTGTATCTATGAGGATTTAGACTAAAACAACCTCTTCTAAGCAGGACTGAGCAAATAGGGTTTGCCAAAATCCAGTACCTGAGAGTATATTTCTTAGCAAAAAATGTTAAGTTCTGCAAACACCTGGGACTAGCGTTAGCTTGTTGAAAAGAAGTTAAGTATGTGACTTTTAAAGAAAAAAAATCACATTTATGGATTGCATTTTTTTAATTCAAAAAACAAATAAAATAAACGAATATATTTTTTTTTAATTGTATGAAATTAAATGTTACCCAACAGAAAACAATACAGTTATACTCTGACCATCAACATTCCCAGCTGGTTGTGGTTGCATGAGTTGTATTTTGCAGCAAAAACAAAAGAATAAAGAAAACAAGATGCATATCCCAATTGAAGATTAATATCTCTTAGTTATGGAAGTTGGCCATAGTCACATCTGATTAGTTATGCTCTCAGGCTTGCTCTCTCCTATTAGCTTTTGTAGTTATACTGTAGACAGACGCCCAACCTGGAGTCATTGATCGATTGGGGAGCCTCCAATCTGATTAGGAGTAGGGAAATAGTTGTATTGACACCACAGAGGAGGACTTGTTAAATATATTTGAATAACTAATTGGTTGCTGAGCAGCATGGTAGCACAACAGATTAGTGCGTGGACCTCACAGTAAGAAGGTTGCTGGTTCGACTCCATAGGTCTCTCAGGTAGAGTTTCCATATTTTACCAGTGCCTTTCCAGGTACTCCTGTTTCCTCCACAGACCAAAAACATCAGAATCAGAATCAGAATCGTTTTTTATTGCCAAGTATGCGGCACATACAAGGAATTTGACTTCGGCAGTTGTTTTCTCTCTAGTACAGTGAACGAGACAAAATAAAAATAAGGTAAATGTAAAAAAAAAAAAAAAAAAAAAGAATAGGTCATTAGGTAAACTGATAACTTGAAATCAACAACAGGTGGGAGTGTGAATGGTTGTCTGTCTCTCTATGTGGCCCTGTGATTGGCTGGCAACTGGCCAAGGGTGTACCCTGCTCCTTGCCCAGTGTCTGCTGGGTTCCAGCCCCCTGTGACCCTTAAAGGGATAAGGGGTACAGACGATGGATGGATAATTGATGGCAATCAGTCTGAACTATGGTGTTCTTCAGATTGTTTAGAGGGGTGAATCAGGTCAAAAGTCTGGCATATAATTGTCTTGTGCCAGCGTTAGATGATTAAGTTACAGGATTTCTTCAAAAAACTGCTTTGTAAACCTTTTGCTTTGTGATTCTTGCTGTGTTAAGTTAAGCATAAATAACTTGCTGTTTGGATGAAAACATGTTGTTATAGATAGATAATTGGACACTTTCAGGAGATAAAAAGTTACAGCACTGAGCTCACCACAGATAAGAGAACTTGCCACAGATAAAAAGTGAATAAAGTAGCAATTGTTAAATGTCAAAACTTTTAGATTACTTTTAAATGGTTCTATGGGCTGTCTGGAAGTCTTTAAACTGAAATGTGACATTCAACTGTGCAACCACGTCTTAGTGTGTTCTTATTTCAAAGGCTACATCCTTTTAAAGGACACAACCTACAAAGGACCAAGCCTTCTTTGCCTGAGACCCCTCAGGCTAATCTAAAATGAGTCAGTCACACACCTATGGAAAAAGTCTCTTATGCATCACCAACTGTTCCCACCCTCACGTAATAGACAGGATGAATTTGTTAGCTTCTGAGGGAGCATTTCAGAATGGGACAGCCTTTGACAAGCTGCGGTGATGTAATCAGCCTTTAAAAGTGCACTTCAGAGGCTGCAGCCTTTAAAGTGGGACATAGCTTACACTTTCATTACAGAGGGGGCAGGAAGATGTTACAGAAGTTTTTCTATAATGTACAAAGTAACACACTATCCCCGGCTGGTCTGTTTTTATAGGGTTGGCAGAGTAAAAACCCTAAAAGGACTGTGTTAGGAGCGCTCATTCCAGCCCCCTCACTTACCTTAGCACGACACGGAGAGACACCTAAATGTACTTTTTGTCTGGGCAGCACATAGGAGCGAATATGCTCTGACTGATACTTAGTGGTGTCCATGGTTTCAAAGCAAAAATAGAAGGACATGTTCATAGGTGTTTGCTTCACCAGAGCCTTAAGGATGCAGAGGAGCGGCTTTGGTGTGTATTAAGTGTGGAGTGTGCTGTAATTAAAGCTAAAATATCCAAAATCAAAGCTTTACTGTCATGAAAACGTCTAATTAAACATTCTTAGGACAACAAAAGAGGCACCAAAGAAATTGTGCTATGTCTGCGGAGGAGAAAACAAGTGTTAAATGTTAGTAGAATATTATATATTATAAGATAATAATGTGAGTTAGAAGTGTGAGTGCTAAACCACACAACTCACATTTCATCTCCAGCTCTGTATGAAAAAACAAGTAATATTTTAAACAAAGTAATATTACATATGTGTTGTATAACACGATGCACAAAATAAGATGTGTAAGCTTTAGATTACCTGATATAACTGCATTTCTCTAAATACCATGTGTTCTATGCTGTTGAAACATGAATAATTTTAAATGATAAAAAGCAAAAGCCAAATAAAGTCCTGTATCCTAGTCTTCAATGGACAGTTCATTACTTTTTATGGTGGGTTGTATGAGGTACTTGGCAATACTTAGTGAAGCAGCTGAAAGGTCTCACAGCAGCACTGTACCTTTAAGAATAACGAGCTGAGACGACCAGTAAACTGCATTTTCATCATCTGGTTTAGTTCAGCTCAGTTCATTATGTAGTTACTGGTTTCCACTGTTCATGAGGAGAAAGGGTACCAAAAATAACCAGCCTGTGTCAGCCCTGTTTTTGTCACCCTTCTGAAAGGATGCCAATACCAAACTGACCCTGAAGGGCACTGCAGTCTGTTGATTGGTCACAAAAACTGTCAATGCCCTGTGAAAGCAGCTGAAAATAGAGTGCATACCTCACTATGTTCATGGATTTTGAGTGATTGGTTCACTGCTGATGTCTGCATGAAACAATGTCCTATAGAGTACTAGAGTGCTGGAGGTCCTCAATTGTTTCTCTTTGTATACAATCCCGCCCAGACTGCTTCACTGTGTCCTGCTGCTGTGATATCATGCAATTGCTTAGCCAGCACAACCGTCTCCTCCAGGCTCACATCCCCACCCTAAGTGAAATACAGCTGGTGGTGGAAACACAAGAACAAGCAGTGTTTACTGCTCCAGACTGTATTGAACTGTAGTTGGCAGGTATCAATCAGTCAGTCAGTCAATCTTTATTTGTATAGCACCAATTCATAACAAGCAGGCTGAATTATTTTGTACAATTTTATGCAATTATTTTGTGAGTTTTGAGTAAAAAAGAGCCACGAAACTGCATTGGTTGATTGTATGATTGGGCAAAGATGTCAGAGTGCTATATTTTTCCAGGAAGACTCTATGTTTGGCTAGAGTTCACAGTAAAAGTAATGTCATTGTCACTTATGTCAAAATCACTAATTTTAGGTTCAGTGTTAGGGGCCATCTACAGGGAGATGAATTCAGACATATCCACACAAGTATTTAATTTTATTGGTGTTTGCCCTCACAGAAACGGCGTTTTAGGTGCTCAAAACTGAGTCCTACAGTTGATAAATCTGAAAACGCCAGCACAACGTTTCCAGTTGGACAATGAATACTGACCGTCATCAGTCAGAAGAGCACAGCATCTTATCATCTTCGGTCCCAGGATCTTTTCTTATTGTCTGTTCCAAAAGTAAGAACTGAGTTGGGAAAAAAGGTGTTCAGGTTTGCGGCTCCACGTGCTGGAATGATCTACAAAAAGACCTGAAACTAAAAGATCTGGTGTCACTGGGCACTTTTAAGACAATGTTGAGTGACTTAGAGTCGGACACATCTGGCTGCAGATGTTTTGACTGATGCACTTTATCTCTCTCATGTGGACAACCCAAGCAAAATTGGCTGTCTGAAATTGTGACTTTTTCTTTCTTAATGTATTGAATTCTTGTTTTATGTGTTTGATGACTTCATGTGTTTGTGTAAAACTGTTGAATGTGCTGATGTCTTGGCCAGGACACTCTTGCAAAGGAGATTTTTAATCTCAATGAGGTTTTCCTGGTTAAATAAAGGTTAAATAAAAAACTTTAAAATAAATACACTTAGGGCCTGATCTACTAAGATCCAAAATAACGAGTGCTAAATTGTGTGTGCAAACTAAAAAATTGCACTTGCAATTAGTGGGCGTGTTGCGGTTGATCTACTATGATTGCGTGTGCAATTGATAACAGTCGCAAAAGTGGTGTGGACCGCCCTCTTTAAAAGAGGATTTTGCGTGTGCTACCGGCTATCACCATGGAGCGTTTGGGAGATCAGAGTGGCTGTAAATGAAAAATGAAGTTTGAAGCCATGGAGTTCGAGGCAAATGAACACTTGCAGTAACCTTTTTTGCTGTCTGTCATTTTGACGGACAAGTTCATCACTTTTCCCTCATACCATATTTTTAGCCGTCATTTTTAATTTCCCTTTTTTGATTTCAATCAAACATAATCTGAATGACAGCATTAACATAGTTACACAGCTTCATCATCAATAACCTTTCATGTGAAGAGCAGTCTTACATTTACGCACACACAGACGGCGCGGGTACTCTTGCCTTTTTACGCACTGACAGCGTCACATTCTCCACGCACTGACAGCTCCTAAACTCGCTGTTAGTGCGTGGAGACTGTGATGCAGTCAGCTCTGAGTGACAAACGGAGTGATTATGGCTATGAAGGGGATCTTTTTTTTTAAATAGGTTAAATAATCTCCTTCGTAATGTAGAGCGCAAAACAGAGAGGGTTTACTTTACACGTGTGTCTGCATGAGTATGATGGCACACTGGATCGTCCCTCTTTTTCCAGTCCATCATAATGATGGACAGCCTCCACATCTTCCGTTATTCAGCAAAAACTTTAGTCAGTGATGGAAAATATTTGGTTAATGTGACCTCTGTTTCTCGCCACAATGACCACAGCCATCTGTGCATAACGCTTTTTTTGCACCTGCCTTTCAAACTTGCTAAATTTAGACGCAAAAACACTGAGCACAATTAGTTGCAGGTTTGATAAATCACATTGCAGGTGCTAAATGATTATATTTGCATCTCCTCCTCCCAGCATTTTGCGCATTCTGATCATCTGGATGTATTCTGCATATTCATGAAGGCAAACATGCCAAATGGATTGCGCATACTATTTTGCTCATGACGACGCAATCCTCGGTACACCTTGTTAGTAGATGAGCTTTGCGTGTGCTATCAAATTTGCACGTTATTATACACGCAAACCTTTAGCATATCAGGCCCATAGTTTCAGAGATGATGATGTCATAGGCCTACCCCTCCCATAAACCACATGCACGAACGCTGACAACAACAGAAACAATGGCGCACTACGGCGTTTTCACGTTCATACTGCAAAAGCTTCAGAGCTTGTTTTGGCTTTTACAGCAAAATCTACTGTTTCTCTACCACTGTGAGCAACAAGAGGACACGTAGAACAGCATACACCAGTATTTTATTCACTTTTCTCATAATATGTAAGTATGCTGTTGACTTTCTGAAATTTCTCACCCAATTGTACATTAGACCCAACATAGTTTTGTGACTCATTTTACTGACTGTTGTCAAATACCTCATACAACTGTACTTAAAAATACAGAAAAGTCCATTTAATGTAAATACCCAGTCATTGTAGTTGTGTTTTAGGTTTTTACTAATTTTGCTCAACAAGATTTCAGAGGAAAACCTGTATATTAGACATTTTCGCAACTTTGACTGCTGTAGCATCCCTCCTCAACCCAAAACATTAAAGACCATGGACACCCACACAGGTGATAGTAAAACAGCTTGATCAGAGGATTGTGTCGGTGAGGTCGAGTTTGTTTGGTTTACAGCTCCACTTCCCTGCATGTGAAGGACCTGTGTTGGTAGGAGGCCTTGTAGGTCCTTAAATCTTATTACATCATAAAATCTCACAGTAGCTCCTGGTCGAATCAACCAGAGTGATTAAAACACCTGTGTGAGTGTCCAGGGCCTTTAAGTTGTACAGGAATTGAAGCACTGATTGAAACAGACTCACCATGTCACAGAGTAGAAACTAGAAAATTGTTTCACAACGCTACAAAATTAAAAAAAAAAAAATGTTGTTCGGTCATTAAATGAGAAACACATTTCTGAACACTTTATTCTGCCAATCACATGGCAGAAACTCAAAAATACATGCCAATATTTTCGTTTCTTTCAGTATTTTCGTTTCTTAGACATGGTCAAGAAGACCTGCTGGAGTTCAAATTAAGCATCAGAATGAGGAAGAAAGGTGATTTAAGTGACTTTGAATGTGGCAAAGTTGTTTGTGCCAGATGAGCTGACCTGAGTACTTTAGGAACTGCTGATACTAGGATTTTCATGCACATCTTCAGGGTTAACAGAGAATTGTCTTGCCAGTTAAGCTGCCTTTGATATTTTCTCCTTATTGATTCCAGAGGTCAGAGGAGAATGGCCAGAATGGTTTGATATGACAGAGAGTGGGGTGTCAAAAATATTCTTTGAAGCAATGCATCATGATGCTGATGTGTGTAGAGACAGAGACAGTCAATAATTGTTTAATCTTGCAGAGGCTGCTGCTAGACCTCAATATCAGTTTTGTTTCTGAAGAAGAACAAAACAAGTGATGAGAGCTTTGAAATGTGTTTATATTGTTTTACAAGGAGTATACATTTTGGTTTATCTCAAAAGGCCTTTCTAATTAATAAAAGAAGTTCATATTTATCTGACTGCTTGTATTTTTATAACCAAAAAGTAGCCTGGAGCTGTAATATGGAAAATCAGGGATACTACTGTCTGTGTTGCATTGTGATGCATCATAATATTAACTCAAATTAAATCGTAAACTTAAAAATCATATTAGAATCTAAACGTAAGACTAGTGAAGATGCACAACTCCTATAAAAGTGTAAAAGTAACTCAAACAAGGAAGACCACTTGTGGACAATTGCACACCGAATGTTAAAGCGAATGGACTAAAGCAGCAGTGGGTGCCACTTCTGTTGGCTAAGACCAGGAAAGCGAGGTTGTGATTAGCACAGGCTCATAAAATTTGCACAGTAGAAGATCTAATAAAACGGTGTCTGGTCTGAAGTGTCATAAGATATGGCATATACAACACGAAAACATTGATCCAACCTGCATTATATCACCAGCTCTGGCTGGTGGTAGTGGTTTAATCACGTAGGGTATATTTTTTTGGTGCACTTCAGGCTCTTTAGTTCCACATGAGCATTGCATAAATACTGCAGACCACCTGACTATTGTTGCACCATACCCATCCCTTTATGACCACAGTGTACCCATCTCAGGTGGCTGCTTCAAGCAGTATAACTCACCATGTCACAAAGCTCAAATCATCTCAGACTGGCTTGTTGAACATGAAAGTGGATGTGCAACTGACAAATCTGCAGCAACTGTATGATGTACCATGTCAACGTAAACCAAAATCTCTGGAGATTGTTTCCAGCACCTTGTTGAACTATGCCATGAAGAATTAAGGTAGTTCAGGGGTCCAACCTGGTACTAGCAAGGTGTTCCTAATGAAGTGGGCAATGAGAGTAGTAGTCTGATAAGAGAATGTAACATAGTCATAGCAGGTATATGTAATTATTATGTTTAATATTTAGATGTCTTGGCATTACATGATGTGTTTCTGTGAGTTACCAAGAAGAGAATAAACTTTTCACTTGGGTTATGAGCCAAAAAAAGTTTGGAAACTCTATCAGAAAAATTAATGTGGTAATTCTGGACCTTTTTCCTATTGTGATGTATGGCTACATTAACGCAGACAGTCCAGGCTGCAAACATTTTTCCTGGAGTATAAAACTGTGCTTTTGCTTGAGGAAAGAGTTTTAACAGTTAAATATATACAGCAGAGGAAACAAACAACAGATTTGTGCTCATTTTTGAGCAGAGAAAAGGCATAAAGACCACACATAGCAGCCTGCTGTCTGAAGCTAAGCTGCAGTCCTTGTCCCATTTGCTGGTTAAAACTCCACAGAGCCCTCATTAAACAGTGGCTGTCCTCCAAAACCAGCAGTCTTTGACCACTAACCCAGCGTTAAGGCTTTTTCATGGAGATTTAAATGTGCAGGGAAGAAAGAAAAACAATTTGGCATTTTTGTCTCTCTTTGCCGTGTGTGTTTTTTGAGACAGAACTGAAAGTGTAGCAGGATAAAGCTAAGAGCAGCAGCAGCGGGGTTGAGGCCACAGCTGAATGATTTAAACCATTAGTGTTACTGACGTTTTCACAGAACTATAACAGAATTCCACTACCAAGAAACTGAACCACTTATAAAACTGTCTAGCAAATCAAAGACTTATAGCTGTCTTCTTTCAATTGTGTGATGAAAATGCCATTTAAGTGTCTTTTTCAGCACCAGCACCATTTATTTTAAAACAACAGAGGCGTATTAGAGCTCTCACAGCCATTCTTGTAGTAATAAGCTCCAAAGACGATTAAACATAAAGAAAAAGCCTGGCAAGGTTTCTTGGTAGTGTTATGGCTTTTTCTTTGCACGGTACAGCAGATTAAGATGTAGATGTAGCAGCGAACTGTGTTAACTGACAATAGTTTTCTGAAGTGTTCCTGAGTCCACGTGGTAATATCCTTGACAGAATTGGTTTGCTGTCTGAGGTCACAGGCATTCAATGTTGGTTTTCAGCCTGGCAGCTTCTGTGCAGAGGTTTTTCCAGATTCTCTTAATCTTTGAATGATACTGTGAACTTTAGATGAAGAAATCCCTAAATTCAATCGTACGCTGAGGAACGTTATTAACTAACTGTTGGGCTATTTGCTCATGCAGTTGTTCACAAAGTGGTGAACCTCACCTCATTCTTACTTTGTCCTTTGGGATGCTACTTTTATACCAAATCATGACACTCACCTGTTTCCAATTAACCTGTTCACCTGTGAAATGTTACAAGCAGCTGTTTTTTAAGCATTCCTCAACTTTCCCAGTCTTTCATTGCCCCTGTCCCAGCTGCTTTGGAACATACTACAGGCATCAAATTCAAAATTAGCAAATATTTGCAATACTGTATTCAATTGAATGTAGGTTGACAAAGGATTGACGAATCATTGTATTCTGTTTTAATTTATGTTTTACACAACATCCCAACTTCACTGGAATTTGGGTTTATATAAAACTCAAAGCAGCATAATATCAGCTCTGTAAACACACCTTATTTTTAACCAGGTTAAATATTTCTTTTTAGAAGGCAGCATAGTTCTCAAACCATGAAAATGTTGATAAAAGCAAGCATCACTGGCAGCACACTGATAAAGACTTTTTTCTGAAACGGCTCAAGGACTTGAGCATTCACATATGAATAAAAAGGTTTAGAAATTACAGCACTTTCAGCTAATAGTGTGGTAAGTGGAATTTTACACCCTGACACAGACCTTCACAACAAATGTTTTCAAATTACACTGCTCAGCTGTGCAATTTGAAGAGCAGAGCAAAAATCAGTGCTCAGAGTGCTCATGTAGGAGATGAATGCAGCGCCATTTAACTCACGCTTGAGTCTGATTTGCTAAGTGATTTAAAGCCCCAGTCTGTGAATCAGAAGCCATGCCATGAAGCATTGTGTCCACTCAGCTGTTTGTCTGGCAGCTTCCTGCCCTGTAATCCTGTCTCCGATGGTACAGAGAGCTATAAAGGAAAGACCAAAGCACAGTGACTCAGTCCTGCACCCCATCTGTTATATATGGGACCTGCTGAAGCCCCATTAAACTTTTATGGAGCGCAATAACTCAATCCACCCTGGCAGAAACCGAAGTCAGTGCTCTGCCATTTCTCTTCAGTTTGTGCCCTTGTCCCCAACAAAGTGCAGTTACCCTGACATGGACACCCTGTAGGCCTTTGTTTTAAAGCTGGGAATGTGTCTACTCTGAATCCTTGACTTCATGTTTGCACCCGCTGTTTCTTAAAACAGCGGGTGCAAACATGTACCTACATTTGGTTACTAGAAGATACCTAAAGAGGGCACGTCAGTGAGGCACGTGCAGAGGGAGGGGCGGAGGGTGCTGGAGCACCTGCCCCTTTGCCCCTTGACCACCAAAGTGCCCTTTTGTCAAATTGATATTTTCAATTTTTTTTTTTTGTAAGTGTGTGGGAAAAAGTCTGTCTGTGTGGCCCAAGAACAATATAAAATAAAATAAAATAAAATAAAAATAATTTAGATTTAGCTTGGTCAGTCACATGATCCACGACCTGCCCTGACCTGACGTGCCCTGACCATTTAGCTAAGCGCCGCGCTAGCTGTGACTGCCGCTGCCATGTGCCGACCGACGGAGGAATCAACTGGTCCAGTGAGTAGGTTTTGCAGCGGTATCGTTTGTGCTTGGTGTATTCTTGCAAGATGACTGAAGTGAAGTGAGCAATAAGCATCCTCTAGTCTGTCTCATGTCGTGTGTGTGTGCAGAGTCAGACGAGTGAGTGAGTTGAGTAAAGTAAGTTATTGAGAACAGCACCGCCCCTCCCTATACGCAAAACACGTGCTGTGCATAGGGCCCCACGATCCATGGGGGCCCCATTTTGCGGAAGGGGGTGCATTCTCCGCTGTCCGATGCAGCCACAACCTGCTCTGTGGACTACAGGTCTGATATTTCCCAGTTAAAGTGTGGCTGTTACCGTTGTTGTCTGTCAGTTGTGCCATTTTGCAGTGCAGCCGATGCACGTGAACATTTGATCTAAACGCCTCCTGAACCTCGGCGTCTTTCAGCACGCGCTCTTCCGTGTGCCGGAGAGTGTGAAGACACAGACAGTGAGGGATCATCAGTCACTTTGTGTGATTTTATAATTGATACGGTGTCTTGATAGCTCATGTGCACAGTTAAAGTGAACACAGACTTAAAAATGACGAGTCAGCCTTGATGAATCTAAGCTCAACATTCTTCATCAGTCCAGTCCAGCTATGACCCTCTGTTTCACTCACTCACTGTTTTCTAAATGATAAATTCATCCTGAGGTATCCTGCATCACTTATTGTCCATGATATAAAAACAATCTTTGAAGGATCAAGCTTAAAATACAGTCTACTAGAGCAGTGGTTCTCAACCTGCGGGTTGAGGCCCAGAAGTGGGTCGCAGAGCTGTTTTCAGTGGACGGTTAAGAAATCAGGAGGAAATGTGGCAAAAATGTCTTCAGTGTATGAAGGCCCTAAGTGGACAAACATCCATCAGAGTATGTCAGATTATACCAACTAGAACAAACCAGAACACACACAAATATTACACTGTTTTACATTTCTCTACTCAGATATTCCTGTTCAGACTTCAAAATTCATTTATGAAGACTATTATTACTTTGAGTTTGATGTTCTATTATAGATTTATTGATTTAAAAATAAAGTAGTGATAACTTTGACTTAGACGTCAACTTGAACAGATCCAGTTTCTAATGACATTCTGACTGTTAAATTTCCACTCCTTATTGTCCTCCAATGAAAATCACCACTGTTTACATTAATTTTCAAGTCACATGCTTTTATACTGGATAGCTCATAGTGTTGTGGACTTGTAGCCTACAGATTGATGCCAGAACATTTTTCATTTACTAAAGGAAAATTAAATCAAGGCTAATTATTCATATTCAATTGCACTTCATAATTTAACCCTTTAAAGCCTGAATCCACAAATAATAGCCAGAACATTCTGTTTTTTGGAGCTGAAATTTTTATTTCACTTTCTACTTCAATCCAACAAAATCAAAATTTCCATAAAATTCAACATATATATATTTTTTGTATCTCATTTGATACATTAGGTGTTGTTGGCAACTGATAATCCATTTGAGGACATTATTATCATTTATCTCATTGTATTTTGACTTTTTTAAATAATTTGTTGATCATATTGATTAGATAAAGGTATCATAAAAGTATGTATCAAATATAATACACCAGGCTTTAAGGGTTAATTGTGTATAGGTTTGTGCATTTTTAAGTTTTGTGACATATTCAGATTTTGTTTTGTTGCTGCTTGATGACAGTTTGATAAAAAACATTGATAAAAACATGAAGTGTAGTTTGATTTTGTTTGGTTATTCATTTAAGTATTTCTTCTCGTTTTAGCTCAATCATATTGAGCTTGCAGTTCTTGTGAAGCTGCTGTAGTGGTGATCAGACCAGTGTTTTTGGTGAACAAAATACTGGTCTTGGAATTGCTGGTTGTGCATAAACAGACCTGTAGACAGGTAGGATATAGACTTAGAAGCAATGACATGATTACAGTTATTGTTTAATATCACTATATAGGACATTTGGGGAAGTATCAGACAGCAAAATATATAGCATTTATTTTTATTTTATTTTGTACCTGTACCTGAGTTAATTGCACTTGCACCATTTTGTTACTTCTGAGTGCTATATAGTATGACTAAACCTACACAAAATGAAACATTCTGTGTCGAATGTTGTCCTGCCGTGTATGTGGCAACAATTTGGTTGGCTCCACAAAATCTCACTCCAAGGTTTTTTGAAAAGTTGGCAGCCCTGTGAGGTGTTGGACAATGATATGGTACGTTGTAATTCTGTTACATTCTTTATGAATATGGGTTGCTACAATTCAACCGGTTATATTGTAAGGTATGTACTTTCTGTATGGCGTTTCAAATTTGTGCTCCATGTGCCCCCTTTTTAACTTTGAGCACCTGCCCTTCCTAACGTCTTTGCATGTCCCTGTCAGGCTGTATACAAATACCTGCTGTGGGGAACGTAGAGCACAAGCATGGCAGCTATAATGCTGATTCTATGACTATTTCTAAAGGCCCATTCACAAATCAACTTATAGTAGCTGACGTTCGCCAATGGTTAAGAAGTCTTCTGTGCTGCTGGATGTAGGACACAATGACTGTTCTGTGTACTGAAGTAGAGCTTAAAGGATAAGTTCGTTTTTTTTTGACACCTGGACCTTATTTTTAGGATTAAATACGCTCGTAGACTCACCCAGACAATTTTGGTGGAGCTCGGAGCCGTTTTCAAGCAATTTAGATCTATCCAACGGCATTTTTTCTTACGCCAAAGTAGCAGACGGGGCCAGAAATCGTATTTTGGGGGGCATCAATATGTGTTTCCTCTGGTCTCAAGTCCCACTCTGAGCAGCAAAGGCACTCCTCCTCTGTTGTGTTTGCCGTGCAATGTCCACAACAACACCACCAGTTAGCCCCCATTCGTGGACGTGCAGTGGTTGCTTGTTCTCTGGCCAGCTGTTCGGCTCTTTCCCTCTGCATCCTCCTTCCAAATAGCTCCTCATCGGTATATTCTGGCTCAAAATGATACGGGCATCCATTATACTCAAAGTCGTCGTCAGACACTTCTACATCGGATAAATATTCCGCCATGTTGCACAAAAATAGCCGTGTAGCCGTGTAGCCTAGCAACAACAGCGGCTCTACTCATGTTCTTGTCTGTGACATCACCAAAAGTTACCCATCCTTGTAAAGCCCCGGATGACCATAACAACAAAGTTGAGCTGACATGGTGATAACACTGGCCATTCATTTATAAAATGTAGCTGAAATGAGCGAGTTTCGCAGCAGATAATGTCTAATTTAGGGGCTTCGATTTCTGGCCCCGTCTGCTACTACGGCATGAGAAAAAATGCCGTCGGATAGATCTAAATTGCTCGAAAACGGCTCGGAGCTCCGCCAAAATTGTCTGGGTGAGTCTACGAGCGTATTTAACCCTAAAAATAAGGTCCAGGTGTCAAAAAACCGAACTTATCTTTTAAGAAAAGCATCTTGGTAGTGAAAAAGTAAGTTGTAAATGATCTGAATATAGCATGTCATCACGCTGTGCTGTTTTTTTTGGCTTCTTTTCACCTAAAATTCCTCAAATTATGAAGTTGGTTTCATCATCTGCAGCTATGAATAGACCCAGGTTCTGTGCCAACTATTCTGCACAGATGCAGAGCTGATGTCTGTCACTCTGGCTTCTGTTCAGGCTAATGGCATGTACCTCATACAACCCAACTTAAAAAATCCTGAATTAATCCTTTCATACAACCATGTGGAGAAACAGCCAAGAGACAATCAAGAACCCTTTCTCTTTTGTGTTGGGTAAAATGGACTGAATGTCCTCTCAGACTCAAACACAATATTGACCTGTCTTATCAACAAGTTCAATGAAGTGCAAGAATGATAGAATAACATAAACATGATATGAAACGACCACTCAGACTCACATCAACTACAACTTTAGTTTCAAGCTTCAGTCAGAGAACTCGATCCCCTTTCATGACTTTGACGGGACGTTGAAGACAGTTTCAATTACCAGTGATAAAAATATTCCTTTGAGGTTTAATGTTTAAAGAAATTACACAGCAGCAAAATCTGCACAGTCAAATTAACACTACCAGAGATACTACTAATACGTTTAAAGTGTCTCTATGGGTCCACACAGCAGTTAATTGTTAAATCTTTTTTTGACTCTTTAAATTTAAACACTTAGATAATTCACATGTGGTCAGCACTTTTATGTAGTGTTAAAAATACTCTCTTAGACTATACACCATGAAAGTGTAACCTCCAAATTAACACTGCAAGGTGTAAATATTGCCATAATTACAAATTTGATTATTAGCAGAACTGTTGGTAAAATAATGATATTGTGTTTGGTTACAACACATTTTTGCCAACACTTTCTATGGGTTGTTGCTCAGATAGACTTGTGAAATATACTGAGCAGTCCATCTGGTGTGTCAAGTTAACACAAGTCAACAAAAACTTTCTTCATATGATATTTATTATCGCATACTTTTAACTCATCTAATTAAAAAAAAAAACACAAAGTCCCGACTCACGCCCATTCAAAGACAACAAAACTACTTTACTTCCTCTTAATTGGCCTCTTTGTGTCAAGCGACAGCAACTCAGCAACTCACACAGTCCTGAAAAATCATCTTAATTATATAATATGCTGTTTTACAAGAAGATTTTCTAATAATTCTTTGTCTGTCTCTCTCTCTGTCTCTAGTTTTCAAGGATGCTTACTGACACATTGAGCTTTTATATGGTATTACAATTCTAAAACATTCAAGTCATGTCCCCAGAAGCTTTGAATAATAATAAAGAAATCAGCTGAAAGCTTGCTCACTTTTATTAAAAACTGTGTATTTTATTTGAGGTGGAATGTAATATAAAATACATTTTCAATGGTATATAATCACTGCTAAGCTTTAAATTTGTGGACCTGTCAGTCTATAACGGCACTGTGAGTATGATATAAAGATTCTCCGTCACAGACAGATTTCATTTGCCACAGTGTGAGTCCACACTGAGGGTAAATTTGCATACAGTCTCCAAACTTGATGTTCATCAGGTTTAGACTGGCAAATGGTGTTGGAAATGTGCATGGAAATGTACGGTGGCTGATGAGGGCAAACAGCCTACTATGGCTCAATGCAGTTCAATAAGAGGAAAGCGCCTGCAAGAGCAAAAACAAGCTGCAAGTTAGAAACAACTCTTATATTTCACACTTTTGATGATAAAAGGAAAACTGAACATGATATAGTTGCGAAGCCTGTCTGTTTTCCCCCTGTCTCGCTCTGCATGCATTTACCATAAAGGTTCAAATAAGTGAGCACTTAAAATTTAGGAGCAGCTGGTTTGACCACGGAAAACAGGAGTGGCTGGTTTGAGCGCAGTCTCTCTCGTCTGTCTCTCCCACGTGCTCTCCCTGCTCCAGACCTCTCTTCAGGCCTGGAGCACTTCTGTTGTTGTACTTGGTTATGCTGCGTTTCTGCTGTTGCAGGTTTTTTCTGGGTTGAATTGTTTTTGGTTTTGTTTGGTTTCTAACTTGCAGTGTGTTACTGTCCTTGTAGGTGTTTTCCTCTTTCCATCAAGCTGTTGTAGGCCGTTTGCCCTCGTCGGCCATTGCAGAAATGACTGTACACCCATTTTTTTGTTGTGTGCACGCTCGATAAGTGAGAGCCACTAAGAGCAATGTCAAATGGTTGGCTTCAGCCTGCTCTATTGTAATCTGCCTTGAGATAACACTTTTTATGAACTGGCACTACACAAATAAAGATTGATTGATTGAAACTGATTGATTGCCCAGTGCTTCAGCCCATATACAGCCCCAATGCCTCAGAGCTGGACTTAAACCCAACCTGTGGCCCCCTTTCTGCATATCATTCCCCCTTCCTCTATCTCCACAACTGTTTTTATTGTCCCAGCATGTAGCATGAACACTGAAAACTTCCCATAAAAGAAAGAAACTGCAGACTTCAAATGACTAAAAGATATGTAGCCAAACAGAATGTGATCCTTTTGTGCATCACAGTATTAAATCATCCCAATCACTGCAGAGTGGATGGACTCTGCTGCTATAAGGACTCAATTAAATGGACGTAGCCGTTTTTTTCCCCCACTCTATTAAATATCAAGCTCACCATCATGCTGTTACAAAAAGTTTTAATCGCACTCACAGCCAACACATTATGAATCATTCTTGTTGCATTAGAGGTTTTTATCATGAGTCCCAGACTTTACCTTTGAAGAGCTATTTCAGCTGCCCTCGATAGGTCGCTTAATAACACTTTTCTGTACATTTTTCTCCAAAAAAATATGTATATTCATTTCTGGAACTGTTGTTTGTGCTCAGCTTGACAAAACTCTCCCTAAGGACATTAGTTGCCAACATAGGGGGTAAACAATGTATTTATTACACACAGTGTGGGAGCCCTTGGAGTTTCCGAGACCCTAATGTGTCCATCAGTCTACAACATGGCCATAGAACATTCATAATATACAATATAAGAGGATCTTATAGAAAATAAAAGCACTGCCTGAGGGGAAGGTTACACCATTCTTTTTTCTGAAGCGAGTATCTGGATGATGAAAATGCTGGTGCGAGCTGTAGAACATAAAACAAACAGCCTTGTGTATTGATTTACTGCACGAAACAAGGGTTTGGTACCTCCAGTCCCTGCTATCACATCATCGCTTTCCCTCTGCAGGTTTATCACTTTAATGAAATGTTGCAGAAATGTGAATCTATCACCACCTCAAGGGCGATAATGTTTTTTATTGAATCCCTTATGGCTTGGGTTTTACCCCAAGTGCGCAGAAAAGATTGACTGTCAGATTCAAGATAAGGACTGTGACAAAGATCCTGTGGCTGATTTTTTAAAGAGTTTACTTAATTTCAGCTATAGGTACAGGCAAAGGCTCTGATTTTCACAAGAGGATCTGGCTCTATGTTTACCAGGTATTATACTGGGTGCTGAAGTCTATTTAACATGTCTAGTCAACACTTTGAGTGCAGGAGCTCAGACCTTAGAAAACATTAAGAGGTGGACTGGGACAATAACTGTGCCCTAAGTTCAACATACAGTATTCACTCAAGGGACAACCTTAATGAGTAGTTTGGTCAACTGGGAGGCTAAGAATACAGTATAATATGTCCAACTTGAAGTGCCCCAAGAGCACAAACCTTCAACTAGGCATTTCCAACATTGTTGAGCAAGTTATTGTCCAAAATGTGGCAAACTGCTTTATCTCGCATTGTTAACAAATCCTTGAAAAAATCCTGGATCCACATCTGGATTAGGATCACCACCAACATCTGATTGCTTCCTTCACCCATGATCAACATTTTCCTGAAAATTAAATCAAAATCTGTTGAGAACTTGTAAAGTTATCAACGAAAATGTGGAAAAGTGCTCTATCTTGAACTTTTAGTAAATCCTTTAAAAAGAATAATGCATCCACATCGAAATTCTTGAACACCACATAATTCTAATCACTTCTTCCTTGTGCCATGACAAACTTTCCCTAAAAAATCAATTTTATTCTTTCCTAACTTTTTGAGTTATCCTGCTCACAATCTAACGTGCATTTGAATACCAGCAAAAACGCAGCCTACTTTACAAGAGAAACAAAACCTCAACGAGTAATTTGGTCTGTGAGGCCAAAATTCAGTATAACTAAGGCTGAATAATAATTTGAATAATAATTCATATTAACCCTTTGTCAGCCCACTGACATAGGTTCCTGTTACCTGAATAGACATATGTAGGCAGGTATTTTGAAAAATGTAACTTTTTATGTGCGTTTTGGCCTTCTGTGCACACCCAGACGGTGTTTTGAGGCACTCTTTTTTAGTGTGTATCCTATTGGACAGGGAAAACAATGTTTGGGGCTTAAAACGCCACACTCTGTGCCAATCGAGTGGTGCCAGGATGAGTCTAAAAACATAAAATTGAGTCAGCATTTACCACTCCCTGGTTCCCAATGCCAAAAGGAATTTAGACTTTGGTTATGGATAAATACCTAAAATGCGAATGTGATGTATATCCATATACAAGATTTTACCATTTTATCTAAAATAATAAAATGCATCAGATATTGCCCTGGTTTTGAATTTTGAAGTGCTGTTGTGTGTTTAGAAGGACTGTTGCTAAAGAACTGGTAACAAAGACTACAAAAATGTCCAGGGATGCAAACATTTCTGGTCATTTTTTTAATAATTGATAATCCATACATGATAGCCACAACTGTAAAGACCAACTTGAGAAAATTCTGAAACAAGAGATGTTAATGTGAAATCATATGCTGAAAGTGTGGTAGCTGCTTCCAGGTCAAAGCGCCATGATGTGGTGGCTGCCTGTATCCACGGTTGCAATAACTGAAACTAACAAAATTACCCATGAGTGCGTTCAAGCTCATAATTTTTTTTTTTAATTAAAATCCTATAAAAGTGATACCTGCTAAAATTACCAAGTAATATCAGTTAACATTGTCATAAGTTAAACTGCAACGCTGATCAAATTTGTGGTTGGAATGGAAAATGAAACAGCTTTGGCAGAGAAATAAAACAAGCAGCATGTCAAAGATGTTGTTTCCTGGTAATAGACAGCATTTTTGTTCCATTTATGCATTTTTGTGTGGACAAGGATGTTGAAAATAGAGGAAAACCTCTGTTTTCAAAACTACCCACTTTTGTAGACATCACCAAAATATCTTGTCAGCAGGCTCCCTTCAGTCTGAAACAACTGAAAATAAAGTTAGAAAAATAATAATTCCAACCTGTTTCAGTCAGAAAAATATTGCTGCTATAACCTGTCAATGACTGTAGGTCTATTTTGGTATTAAAATAGATATTTTAATTTACCTGAGTGGCTGAGTTATAAATTCAACTCAGTTATTTTGACCCATAAAGAAAACAAAAACCTTGAAAGTCAGTTGTAAACTATAAAACAGATGATGATGTATGATTGTAATAAATTAGGGATTTATCTCCTGCCACTCTGGATAAAATGTTTGAGGGTCTGAATAATATGTAACATGGTTCTTAGAGAGTCTGTGAGTGAGTTATTCATTCTGTTTGTCAGAAGGACACACACATTTGTTTTACCATTTTATAATTACGTATTTAAAGTCTGCCTTCACAGCTAGCACACTCCACTCTGTCCACTCCACACCACACAGACACAGCCAACAGAGCTGAGGTGTTATAGGCGAGGTAAATCAGCAGCTGACCGTAAGAAGAATAAGAATAAGCTCTCGTTGTTGTCCTTTTGTACAATAAGTAATTTCATGATTCAGTAGTCAAAATCAAATGATTAGATAACTTACTGTACTCATGTGATAAGGCTCTCCCATCGTGTGCATGCAGTATGCATCCTCTGCAGCCAGATCAACCGTATCTTACCCGGATACAGCAGTGCTATCTTCTGATTAGTTGATATGTAGCTCTATGTTATTTTTTGATTGGCTGATGGGTAGTTAATCTTATTGACTGGATTTGTCAAGTTCCCGTTGAGCTCTATGATACTCAGAGCATCTTGCTACACGTTCTTATGCATTTAAAGCGGTATAATTGGCGATAATTCATAAATTTTCATGCGTGAGAAATACCAGGTGTGGCATGTGAGAGTGTGAAAAGGTTCTAATGCCTGTTTCACACACTGAATGCGTTAGACATGAGAGCCCTGTGATCAGGCAGATCCATGTTGCCAAGCTCTGATCTACAGCGATTGTGAGCGGCCTAAAGCAGCACGTCCCAATCAGTCTTATAAAGCAGGAGGAGGAGGGAGCTTAGAGCATGACAACGGCAGGAAGTGGCTGCCTGTACAGAGATTAGCATAGGTGCTAAAAGTTTCAGCAGCGGTTTTGTCAAATCTGCACCGCATTTGTTTTTCAATGAAAAACAAACAACACCATTGACATGTTATGGGGACAGTTTGTTCTACAAAGTGGCTCACGTTTTGAATTTTACACATTCACTTACTGCATTATCTGATCGGCCCATAATGTGTGTGGCTGATGGAATAATCATTGAATCACCTGCCAGATGTGCTTTTGAAAGGTTCTGCTTATTCCCAAACACTTCTGTGTGCTGTTAATGAAATGGATTAGTTAAATATATTCTCTTGTGTCAGGTTAGTCTGGCCCTGTCTCTCCCAGGATTTCCATGTTCATTCAATATCACTGTGACCCAAGAATAATAGTTGACCTTGGGTAAAGTTCTCTGACTGGTGGGTAAGTCAACTAATCAGAAGCCATCACAGAGTCAACTGCAGGACAACTACCAACAGTGGCGTGCACAGACTCTTTCAAGGGCAGGGGCGAAAAGAAAAAAAAGGGCACATACAGCGCGTTCTCGCCACTGAAGAGGACATTAAGTTTCAAGTGTTTTCAAGGGCACTGTAGACATGTTTATATGTTATACAAATGGCACATTATATAGCCTTAAAACAGACTAACTAGACAGACTCCTCAAGTTAGTTTGTAGTTAGGATCAGCATCCATAGGAACTGTGTAGATTCAACGCTGGACTGTGAAGAACACACATAAATAAATAAATAAATCCAGAGGGGATCTGGTGGTCTTCACCCAGAACATTTTTAATTAAGTGGATGCCATTTCCTGTATTGTAGTGCATATTAACACCATATTAGCACCAGATAATCCAAACTGGTTCGGTGAGATTATAGTTCTGGCTCAATATAGATCAAAAAAGGGCCCAACATAAAATGCATTGCAACAGTTATGTTTCATAGCATTTCTTGGGACGAATGGTCTTCTGGAGTTTTGTGTTTTTTCCACCCAAGAGGGCATTTTAACACACATTTTGCCTACCAAGAGGGCACTTTAGCGTGCGTGCTTTAACAATTGCCCCACCCTGCACACCACTGACTACAAATGCCAAAGCAAAAATCCCTGTGTGAAGCAATAAAAAAGTTCTGAATTTCTTGAAAAATATTTAGTATCAGTTTCACAGTTTTATTGTTTATATCATATATAGCAGAGGTGAGCAGCTGTCTCCCTCACTAAAGGTGGCCCACCAGCCAATTTCAAATTTCTAAAGAATGAAAACATGAAGGATAGAGAAAAACATCAATCATCTTTAGCCTTGTTTGTTTTTCGAGATTTTAAACCTAAAATATCAGCGTTGGAATCATCACTTATAATGAATAATGATGAAAACTGTATATCTTTGCTGCCAGGAGAAAAACTTCAAATCTCCAAAATGACTGCTTTTCATGAAAAGCAAAACATGTTCCTTTTCTCACATATCCAGATAATGTACTATCAAAGTTGGAGATAGTTTTAGTTTTTTGATTGGTTAAAAACACATAAAACCCATGCATTTATAGACATAAGGGTGACCAAGAGCGTTGATTTATGACAAACTATGAAAATTATGAAAAATGGAGATATAAGATGTCTCCCCACCACTGACCATATTACTTTTCTATATCAGCATTATTTTGAGTGTGTTATTGAAAGTACGCTTCAGATTGTAAAAATTCAGCCCTCTGAAAGTAAAAACAACATTAATGTGGCCCACATGGTATCACTGTTGTAGCCACCCGTGTGAAATGTGCCGATAGCAAAATTAATGTTCATCCACGATGCCTGCATCACCATGATGAGGGTATTGTTTTATTTATCAGCTGTAGGCCTTAGTATGTGTAAACTCATTAGCAAATGCTATCTTTGACTGGTTAAAACACGTAGCCTTCAGTGTTGTATGTTTCCTCTATTGCACTCATTACTGCTCTGATTTAATTCCTCAGAGAGTCGTCTCACAGTGAAGCCCACAGGATGTTTTCGTCACGCTGTTATTGGCCAAACTGCTTAGCTAAACATTCTATGTGCGTGTATCCTGGAGAACACGTCACTTACTTTGAAGCATCTGGCTGCATCTGTGCTCTGGGCTTCCTATTCGTTATTCTCTCCCTCTGTGCTCCACCCTTACTTTTTATTCTGAAAGTCTTTTTCCCCTGCTGATGTTGTCTACAAGATGAGTTCATGAGCAGAATGTAGATGGGTGCAATCAGGGTGCAGACGTCAGTTACTGCAGACTGGGACACTGTGGTTAAAACTGCCCACTGAAGCAGCAGGACGCACTGATCTGTCCAAAATGTGTTGTCAGTGCAGTTTGTAGAATAAATCTGACATCTGCAATGTCACTGCCTAAAAAATCCAGATGTCACTCTCAGTATGCTTGGACCAATTTTCCCTGCATACCATTTCCCCCAATGCAAAGCACCAACCACTCATGGGCTGAAAAGACACTCGGCAACAATATGTATCTATGGCAACAGCTTTACGTTGCTTTAAGCATTGGCAGAAAATCTGTTACTTTGGTGCAGTGAGAGGATTGAATGCTGGAGAACTGAGTTTCATTGATTGGCTAGTTTGGGCTAACATGTCTCTGGGATAAATGTTTAGCTGTAAAAAGCTCAGAAGTTTAAATTAGGGGTGTCCCGATACAACTTTTTCACCTCCGATACGATATTGCAGCCTTGAGTATTGGCCGATACCGATATCGATCCAATACGATATCAGCAGGAATCATACATACTTTTATTACTTATTTTGTAGTACGGACTGTAAGAAAAGGCTTGATCAAGTGAGATTACTGAAACAGAGAACAGTAGTCAGCAATAGTAGGTATGAGAAAACTGACCCATTTGTTATTAACATATGGGTTAAATAAATTTTAACCTTAAACATAAGAATATACTACACTTAAATAAAAAATAAATTAGAAGACCCTGAAAAGTAACCTCAGTAAATCCAATAAAAACAAAAACATATATTTTTAACTTGCAAAATAACCACTGTGTTTAACTTAAACATAAGCATATCATACAACTGAATTAAATATATAAATAATAAATTAGAATGGACTGCTTGTATCGGAGTGCTTATATCGGAGATTTTAGATGCAGGCTGATATTATCCGATATTTGTTTTTTTGCTGATACTGGACCGATATCCGATATCAATATCGGATCGGGACACCCCTAGTTTAAATTACTAACTTGTAAGTCTTTAAGACAAGTGAACTGAGTCTTTTAAATTATGTTATATGTTTTTTTTAATGAAACTATGATTAATGGTTTCATTGAGTTAGCTTTGGCCTTCACCTCAAATGAGAAAAACAATAAAAATAAAAAAAAAAACATTTAAAACTCCTGAATAAATATACTCCTCAAATTAAGTTGAAAAATGAAGTTTTCAAAACTTAAGCCACAGTTTTGATCACTTCTGCTTCTTGTCTGCCAGGTTTTTTGATTTCTTAATAATTTCCTCTGACTGCCTCTGATGATAGCGCGACTTGTTTGATTTACAAGGCCCTCAAAACGAAATCAAAAGAATTGGTAAGGTAATTTGTAAGAGACAAAACTAATTAATATCAGTTCCTTTAGGGGATTGGTTTGCAATTCTCATCCCGTACAGCTACCAAGTCACAAAAGGACATCCTTCTTAGCAGGAGTTTGCAACCTTAGGCACTAAATTTTTTAAACATGAAACACACCTCTTGAGGGCTCAACCACTGGTACATTGAAAATAAGTGTGCAACAATTTTTCTTTCTATATTTACTATCATCATCTTCTCTCATTTGCAGCCAATTACAGTATTTTTCCCCTCACCTGCACTGAACGTACCCCAGGATCTCCTGACTGTCTCGGGTTGGCAGATACTCAATGCCCACTGTTGAGAATGCAGGTGGGAGGGTAAACAAATAGCAGGCTTTGCTGAAAATGTCAGACTCACTCATTTTAGTTCAACACTGGAGCTTCGCCTTAAGCTACATGACAGCTTAAATGTAGCGTGGCAATCCAACGCCCATCAGTGAAGCTGACGGTCTTTGGATGAACACATCTGTGTAAGCAGAATATTCTCTCACAAACAAAGTGTACAAGCCCTTTCTTCTGTTTCGAAAGTGACCTCTATTAAGCTTGTTTGCAACTTTGGTGACTAATCAAGCTCCTCACATAACAGAGCTCAGCCGCGAAAAGCAATGTCAGCAATCACATGCAGGCAGGCCTCTGTTTAAGTGTGCAGCATATATAAGTTTGAAGAAGTGGGGTCCCTCACGAGTTTACTTTTGTATGAGTCAATGGATTCTTGTGCGTCTCATATTTTCGTTCATTACAGTTTAAACCCCCTGTTTTGTATTTCCCACATCAAACTTTGTGACTAATAGAGCAGTTCAAAATGGTAACTGTGAAGCTGTGCCTACATTTCTGGAAACCTGCCCTCCTTTTCTCTCATCAGTGAACACAAACCTCAGTTTTCAAACCACATTCACCAAACCTCTGACTTTTAAAGCAAAATCAAACACTCACTCCAAAACAGTTTTCACTGTGTTAAAAATCGAACACTGCTCTCACATCACACACTCTGCTCGGCAGATCGAATGTAAAACATGACATAGCAGAAAATGCTCCTGCAAGACAAAATAGAAAACACAGTCGACAGGGTATGCTTCAAAATAAGTGAGAGTGAGTAAGCGATGAACTTTGAGTAAAGGTCATCACGATACATTAAATAATACTGTAAAATATATTCAGTCACATTTTCTAAAGACATCAACACAGCTGCAGGGAAGCTGACGAACAAAACACAAACAGACTGTAGACTCACTGTCATCTGCACTGAAGCAGAAGTCAAGATTTTTTTTACTTCACTGAAAGAAAGATTTCCTGCTACATTTACATTCATTTACATACAGAGTTGGAGAATTTTGATTCAATCTCAGCATGAGGTCTTTCTGCTCAAACTGGCCAGAGGACTTCATCATCCTTGCTGGCCAGGCAACAAAGGAAAGCCTCTGATGTGCCTGATCGAGCCCGGAGACTCAACAATGGATGATTTTATTAATCTAAGTCTTGGTTCTAAGAAATATTGCATTTTCCTATAGCCTGCATTCTTTCTTTCATGAAATGCTTTATCAGTGTTGTTGCACAAAATCCCCGCCAATAAACCTCTTTTGAATGGAATTGAATTGAATCCCCTGAGATGTTGTAAACAGGAAACCTTTGATTCGCACATAGAGATGACAGTGTGCAGGAATCTTTTCTTTTTATGAAAACTGAGTTGCAGTTGACAGTTTCTCACAGCTACTAAAACACTAAATGCAAATATCTGAACTCATTGGTCCATGACCTTGCCTCATTTATCAAATTGAACACGATTTTGGCAAGACCTTAAAGCATTTTCAAGGATTAGGCACAGTTTGAAAATCCCATTTACTCCTTGTTGCAAAACTCAAAACACATTATTACCCTCTAAACACATTTATATTTCTGATGCACTTGTGACCAATGGTGACCAAAGGAGGCAGATGTTAAACTCATACACAACACAGGAATCACACTGTATCACCGGCCAAAACTGAAAACACTGCACTCTGAAACCATCCATCCATCTTTTATAACTCTTATCCCTATTGGGGTTGTGGGGGCTGGGGCCTATCCCAGCTGACATTTGGCAAGAGGCAAGAGGTAGCACCCTGAACTGGTCGCCAGCCAATCACAGGGCCACATAGAGAGACAGACAACCATTCACACTCGCACTTGGACCTAAGGGCAATTTGGAAGCACCACTTGACCTAGTGAGCATGTTATTGGTCTGTGGGAGGAAACCAGAGTGTCCAGAGAGAACTCATGTACGCACAGAAAAACATGCAAACTCCACACAGAAAGGCCCTGATCGACCAGGATTTGGACCAGAAACCTTTTTGCTGTGAGGCATGTGCACTACCTGCTACACCACCATGCCACCCTTATGAAACCAGTGTGAGAAATTCAGAAAGCTCAAGTAAGTTGAAGTTTTGATCAAAGATAAATACTAACAATCTTACAGATGCTGAAATGTGTAAACTGCAAATGAGTTTTTTTTCACAAAAAAAAAGAAAATATACCTTCACATTGTCATCTGCATGTGCAAATCAAAACTTTACTGTTTTTTTTTCTTTTTCAACATTTCAGGGGATTCGATTCAACTTCATTCAAAAGAGCTTTACGTTTTTGCAGGGAAATTGCAGAACAACATTGCTAAAGCATTTCATGAAATGCAGGAATGTAGGTTACTGGTTATAAAATGCAATCCTTTTTAAAACAAAACTGCAACTTAGATTTATGAAGTACATAAAATCATACTCTCTTGAGTCTTACCATGGATGGATCAGGCAGACCAGAAGCTTTTCCCTGTGGTCTGGTCGGGTAAAACATTGCCTGTGATGTCAATGAAGTCTGTAACCGTAGATGTGAATCTTCAGTGATGTAAATAAATAAAACAAAGCAAAACAATTCTTTGTGTACATTAATGCAGATGACAGAGTGCCTACAGGCTTTGAGTTTCTCTGCAGCTATAGTCAAAAGTTTTTTTTAATTCATTTAGGAAATTGTAACTAAATGGAGTTTTACAGTGTTGTCATTTATTGTACTGTGATGAACTTTGCTCATTGTGCATTTTCTTACTCACTCTTACTATTTTTTGGAGCACACACTGACCACTGTGTTTTCAATTCTGTCTCGTAGGAACACTTTCTGCTCAGTAGTGTTTCACATTCTGACTGCAGTGTGATGTGAGAGCCATGTTTGATTTTTAACACAGTTTAAACTCTTTTGGAGCGAGTGTTCGATTTTGCCTCAAGGGTAGTGAACATGATTTGAAAACTGAGACTTGTGGTTACTGATAAGAAAAAGGAGGGAAGGTCTCAAGAAGTGTGTATTAGCAGCAGTGTAAAACTGTGTTGCATAAGCCCGAAGATTGGTAGTATTTATCTTCCATAAAAATGTTCAACTCACTTGCACTTCCTAAAAATTCTCATACTTTCATCAGGTCGGCCTGATTAGTGCGGAGTGTATTCAGTTTTGACCTACAGGTGAGAAAGTGCGACGCCTGTGTTGTGTATGAGTTTAATTTCTGCCTCATGTGGTCACCAATCAGCATCAAAAGTACATCAGAATGATAAATATGTTTAAGAGGGTGATAATGTGTTTTGAGTTTTGCAAGAAGGAATAAATGTGATTTTCAAATTGTGTCTTACCCTTGAGTATGGTTAAAGGTTTTACCAAAAGAGAGTTTTGGTAACTGACTGTTTGGCTCAGAGCAGCATATAGAGCATTAGCAATTGTGAAAATCCTATAATTTGTTGCTTGCATCAGGTTTTGTGATTTCAACTCAGGTTTCACAAGGAAGCAAATTTCTTGCTATCACTTACCAATTTTGACTTACAAAAGATGAATACTTAAACTCAGCGTAGGATATTTTATTTGGATGGGATCAGTTTTGCATAGTGCTGCATTGCTGTTGTTACACCTTTTCTCTTTTTGAGATTCGGCATACACATTTTTGAATTTTTTAGATGAAAATGATAACTTAAAGGCCGCTGGGTTGATACTTTTATTTATGACGTTGACGTCTTTATGAACATGGCAGCCTTGTAGTATTATGCTCTTATCTTTAAGTGTACTGATAACTATAGATTAATATTTCTTTACAGTGCTGTAGTGTCTTTTTTTCTTAGTAAATATCGAATGAGCCGGCTTGTAACTTTTGTGCAGTAATGGCAGCTAAGATAACACAAACATAAAAAGTTCAGATTTGTGCTCTCGCTCTTCAAAGACGCACAGGGCGCAGGCAAAGTCCACTTTCAAGAAACTCGTTTATTACGGTCACAAGGTGAACAATAACAAACAGGAGTCGCTTTGTGTCGCGACACCCCAAAACAACTGAAGCTCAAGCTGTTGACTGCATATTTTATACCATGTTAGGTGGGACTTCCCCGTCTGGGACTTTCCCCGTCTTCCAGAGGCTCCCTCCCATATTTTTTCAATATTCACTTTCCTTTATTCCTGTATATAATTGTGTAAATTTCCCAACCCATAGACCTTTGTACAATCCAATGGAGTCCAGAATGTCTTTATCTTTTGCTTATAAGGCACAATAAGGCATATTCCTTTCTTTTACTCAAAGCTGCAGTAGGTAGAAAGTTAGGTTTCATTCGTCTCCGCCCTGAGCCCCTCCTACCAGACGAGCACAAGCACACAGCAATTTTTTTGACAGAGTCACTATCGAGCCGCTGCTGGAATTTACTGGTCCACTTTGCACAATTTTGAGTAATGTCCAAGTCAAGCTTCAACCATACTCTTTACTAACGGTTAGCAGACGGCTAAACTGTTAGCAGAATTCAACTTACCGGTAGCTGTTTGTCATCTGCTTTCATGAAATCTAACTACATAACACAACTATTACCACAACACATTATGACAAATATTACAGCTTACCTGTCCAAGAGAAGAGTGGCCAGCTCCGAATCCAACCTCAGACCCAGGCTATCCTGCAATTCTCTCCATTTCTGGAATGCTCTGCCGATATTAGCATGACTTTCCTTTTTTGGTCAGCCTCTCTTTTATATTCTTTCTTTTCTAATTCTGTCTTCCTTTTTTTTTGGTTGTTTAGCCGTGTAGGCAGCTGTAGCCAACGCTGGAATAGCTATTTTACCTGGTGCACTGTCCGCCATTGCCGCTTGCTCTCTCCTTCTGCCGGCGGCACGGGAATGCTCATATGCAGTAGAACAGCCAATAGGAACGCAGTGGTCTGAGCTGACCTTTGATTGGTTGATGCACATCATCCCGATACTGATTCTTCAGAGGCTGAACACAGAGCCATGGTGAGGTGCAGAAACCTATTGCTTGCCTCAGACCAGACTTATATTATGCTTGGAGGATATTATTATTATTATAACAATGTTGCCTACTGCAGCTTCAAGTATGTGGTGTATTCAAAATAGCTGAATTTGCTTTAAAATGGTTTCCCACTTGGCTCCAGATAAGGTCGTGCTTTTCCTGCTCCTTGCTTTGGAACAGAATGTTCTGTACATTATGTTCTTTCCTCAAGTACTTGTTTTTAGTTTACGTATCTCAACTTTGAACAATGGACTTCATTAGATATGTATTACGGCTCTATGGTGTAAGAGAATGAACTTTTAATAATGGTGGTGAGATCCTTAGATTAACTCACATATATAAAAATGACCTTAATATGACCAAAAACCATTACATGCTTGATATGTTTCATGTGATAATTCTAACTACATTGTGAGATTATATATATTAGGAAAACAATCTTCAAACAAACATTTCTGTGGTCATTTTTATCTATTGTAGACTCTAAATAGATTATTCATTCTGTGTCCATTTCTACCCTCAGTGTGGAAGTGGTGGTTTGACATCTATATATGACAAAATATCTACAAGAACACAAAGACATTATGAAATGTAACATTTGGAATATTGTTATGGATAAGATAAAAATAATTAAAAAAGGCATAGGAGTAAACCCAGTATATAAGGCCACCTGTCATTGATTAATATAAAACCCAAAAAAAGGCAAATATGCGCCCAATTACTCTTTCTAATGTCACATCTGGTGTATTTGTCTACTACATAAACCAGTATTACTAGCTATATTAATAAAAGAAAGATACTTGAGTTATTAAAATGACCAACATACCAACATTCAACATTCCCTCATTGAAAATACATAAAGAATGAGAACAAGTATTAAAAGTATGAGTAAAGAAAAACCCTTAGTGATACCAACAAGACATTGTACGGCAATTTTCCACAACAGTGCTGTTGGGTTTGTTGCATCTTCTAATGGAATAATGAAACAGACTCATTGGAGATTTGATTTTTTTCATGGTCTCTGATTACACTCCATCTACCATTATGTTGAGGTCGCACCCTGGATGACAGGAGCATTTTAAAGTGGCATTTCATGGCAACAAGGTTGCCAGTCCTGCTACACATAAAACAAATAAAAGATAAGACTACAAAGCAAAAAGATAAATAAAAATATATATATATATATATTCAATTCCAGAAGAAAACTATGGCAGTTTATTAAGAAGTAGAATGCACTCAGTGAGCGCAAACCTCTGCCATGGTAGCTCACATATTGCTATTACCTCTATAAGCAATAATTCCATTATAAAGTTTCCATTATAATTTTATTCCTTGACCCTGAAAACCCACAGCTAGCTCTCAGAATCATGTTGATATTATTAGTTAGACAGTTATTGAGCAAAAATGACTGTTCACCAATGGATCACCACCAAAATCGAATCATTTTTAAGTTGGGCCATCCCCAACATCTCCTGAAAATTTCAGCAAAATCCATCCAGTAGTTTTTGCGTAATCTTGCTAACAATTAAACAAACAAACAAACAAACAAACCAACAAACAAACGCTGGCAAAAACATAACCTCCTTGGCGGAGGTAATGAAAGCACTTAACATTATTCATTGTACATCTATAATAAAGCTGCCTGCGACAGTTTTAAACCTTTATTGATTTAAAATCTGCAAAGAAAAACAAAGCTGTGGCAGCAGGAAGCTGTAGCATCTTAAAACTCTCACATATGCCTGGTTCAAAGCCACGGCATTGCAAGCCAGAGCCGACACATGCTGACATTCACGGTGTAACAACCATCTCTCACTCAACAAAGACAATACATTTTTTAAATAAAAATAGAGCTTTTTTCAAAAACAGTGGATTCTGCTCTATAGTGCCAGTGGCCATTATCAGAGCCTTTGTTTATGTCTGTTCTCCTGACTATAAACCAACATTCTGCAAAATGATGTCTCACAGGCCGCCTGACAGTCTGAGGCAGTATGCAGGATACACAGAACCATATGGCAGGCAGTCCCTGATACAGCCTATAGCGACCGGCTAAGCACAGTGCACCCAAGGATGAAGATGCATTCTTTCAAATAGGTCCATCACTCATTTTTGTTTTCACTGACTGCTCATGGCAGAAAAATAGACCCCAGTACAGTCCCCAGCTTACAGTGTGCCTCTTTACAGCACTGCAACATTTTTATCACTTCACATAAAACAGCATGTTACCTCATGTTTTGATCATTAAAAAAAAAAATGCATTGCAATTGTTTTAAAAACCAACTGACACAATTTCTTATTCTGCCATTTACATTAAAATTCCTGCCATAAAGCATTTTTTCTCTTTGTCGTGGCTCACTTCAGCTTGTCACATTACTTAATCATGACGCTGCGAGTGAGAGGTGTGGAGCTGCTGCCTCAGGATTGAGTGGTCTCATAAACCGAGGAGGGGCTCAGTCCCTGGAGCTGTGTGGATAAGATGTGTTTCCTCTAAGCTGAGGAACACTTGAAATGTTAATTAGACCAGTCTCTTCAGTAAGCACCAATACTAATGGGATCATTCTGAAAAGTGAGGACTCCCTGGCTGTCATTTTCATTTGTTTCCTGGGTTGAAATTATAGGCAGTCCAGGTGGTGATGGAATAGGAGGAGGAGCACACACAAGGCAAAAGGCATAAATCCTGGTACAGCTGTACTCACATGCACAGAGACCAACAAATACAGAGAGGGAATGTGGAGAGCAAAGTACAAGAATCATGAAGAAGTAAAAGTTTTGCCTCATATAATCTCAAAGTCGTGAACATTTTCATATCTTCAGGCAGGCTGTAAATTTGTGCAGGACAGTTTCCAAATTTCCATACAAGAGGTACATCAGTGAATTAAACTACTGAATGGACCAAACTAAGAGTCTAATCTCTTTTTTACGACCTTTATGTTCAGAATTTTTGTGTAATCTTCTTGCTTTCTTTACAGCTTAGCATACCACATTATGCAGTAGTGCTAAACAAGCATCAGTCGACTCCTATCTCAGGGCTGGTTTTATGGGTGGCCAAAGGGGTCCATGCTGATACTGAACTGTAATGAGAAAAATATTATTGCAATATTTTTAGGGAACATTTTAAACTAGAAAAGAACTCCAAGAGCACAGACCTCCGCCAAGCGGCTCAGTTCCACCTATAAATTGTGATTTCCACCCAACATTATAGTCCTATATGAATTTTGTTGTTTTTTGGAATGAAAACTATGAATCTGCAAGAAGCGCGCCGCGTTTGCTCTATGTGGAGTTTGGGGGTTAGGTTTTTACACTCACAGACTTCTGCTATGACGGACTATTTCCATATTGACATTATCAACAGCCTTGTTTTGAGTAATTAAACAGCACATCTGGAGGGACTGCGAGCAGAGCTGCCGCTTTTTTTTCTATAACGTTAATGGGCTCACAGTAATGTTAGTAGTTGTGAGTTGTAGAGGACTGGGATGTTTATTACAAATTCAGGAGAGTCTGCTGCCTTTATTTAACTTAGAAACCAAGGCTCCAGGAACAGCATTCAGACATTTTTACCACCCAGGAATTTAATATTCTTACTCATTTATTCCGCTTGAGACCCACATTGACGGCCCAGTTTGTGCAGAGTCTTAATTGTCTTTGTTTAATAATTAGTTCATTGAATTGCATAGCATCACTCTTTAACATCGTCATATTACACTGTATCGCATCGAGTCGCATTATGCACAATCAGATTGTGTGAAAGCACACTGCATCGTGAGTGGGTTTTGAATCGTGTCGTATCTGTTGTATTTAATTTATCAGATTGGAGACAGTCCATCGTGATTCGTATCGTATATGCTTCACGTACAGATGTTCAACTCTAGTTGCTACACATTTCTCCATAAACATTACGAATAAACTTGTGACTTACAATGCCATTTGTTAATCGCTGACGTTATTTAACTCTAATGAGTGATAAGTGAATTCTCCATGAGTACCCTCAGTTTTTTAACTTCTAAGGCCAAAGATATATTTGCTCTTTGTCCTTGCATTAGCGTTTGCATCAGTCGGCATCATGAGGGTTCTTGCCATTATGGGACACGTTCTACTAGAGGATACCAATAAAGGGGACACAAAGATCTCAGGCTGTATGTTCCTGTTGTGTGAGAAGTAAACTTTAAACATGGCAACAATCACAGTTTCTCTGAGAGCAAAACGAACAAATAAGCATCAGTAATAAATGTCATCATCAAATATGTGTAGGCAACTGGTGACCAATGGTCAGATCTCATTAATCTGTTTCTGCAATGCTTCCCTCCGTGCACAGATGAACTTTCTACTGGAGTGATAGATGGACTAAAGAGTGATCGTATTAACTGACAGCTTTCAGCTGGGGCTGTGCTTTTTGATGTCATAGTTAAAGCACCAGCTAAAACAGACAGTGTACTCTTCAGTACTTCATAGTGAAGTGCTTTCTGTCAGTCTGTATGTGTTTTTATTGATTTAAAAAAAGGAAGGAAAAACACACACATCCCAGAATGATTAAATACTAGTGCTAGACACAAAAACAAGCAAAAGAGGCAAAGGCTCTGCACACCCGAAGCTGCTCCAAGGTAAATTTTAATGGGGATTATCATCAGAGGTGTGACGTTTTGGGTCCTAGCTCTTCATCAGACTTCAAGATGTATGATTTAAAAAAAAAATGTTAATAGTATTGATGACATCAAATTGCTCAGGAAACTTGAGAGCGATGGAATAAGAGGGTTAGCATACTAGTGGCTGAAAAGCTACCTTGAGAACAGATATCAACATGTGCAACTAAGCGTTGAGAAATCTGATTTATTAAGGGAATTATGTGCAGTTCCTCAGGGGTTTGTTCGAGGCCCTAAATTGTTCATATTTATACCTAATGATATTTGTAATGCCTTTAAATGGTCAAACTTTGTGTTATTTGCTGATGACACCACTCTGTATCGCTCTGGTAAAGAGTGATTTGCTTTTTGTCATCGTATAAAAAAACAGTAATCAATGTTAATCAAAAGTATGATAATACCATCTATGAAGCCTCCCTTTACGATGTGTTATAAACATATTATAAGCATGTTTATGATAAATAATATTATGTTGTAATGTGGCGAAGAGTTTGGTTGAAAATGTGGAAAACTGCCATATCTTACATTGTTACTGAAACCTTAAACAACTCAGATCACTACAAAAATTAAATCAGCACGTCTTTCTTGTGCCGTGACCATCATTCCCTGAAAATGTAATCAAAATCTGTTGGGAACTTTTTGAGTCATGAGTGGAAATGTGGAAAACTGTCCCATCTTGGAATGTTTAAAAATTCTTCAAAACATTTCTGGATCTACATTCGTTGTCAGATCACCACCATAATGTACTTACTTCTTCCTTGTTCCACGATCAACATTCCCTGAAAATTAAATAAAAATCAGTTCAAAAGTTTTTGAGTTATCCAGTTAACAAACTTTCAAAAAAAAAAAAAGAAAGAAACTAACAAACACCAGAAATGGTTGGAGAGGTTCAACTGTCCTCAGGCCTCATTATCATATAAAAATAACAAGACATTACATTTGGGAGGGATAAGTTCAGAGGTTGGATGACCCAACGCTGCACTTTGACTCTGACAGTGAAAATCTCACAGAGGTATTAAACTGCTATGCAGTAGTTTAATAATTTATCGTAAGAAAGGGCTGAAAAGGTAAATAAAAATCTGATCCATAACTCTGAGATCTTTTACAGGAGAGTTAGGAGGGCAGGAAAGCCTCCCTTTGGTAGTCTGTAAACAAACATCACAGACAGGCAGATAAAAAACAAAGAAAGAGAAAACATAATGAATAGTAGGATGGATCACACAATTCCCTCGACGAAGTGAATACCCACTTCTGCTTGATTAAGTGGAAAATAGAAGCCTGTGTTCTAGGACCTTGCAGGGAGGGAAATTGAGCTGGGAGCAGGAAGTACAGCTCGTAGATTGGTCCTATTTTCCTCCACTTTTAACCATTCCTCTTCCACTGCCTCTGTCTGTCTTACTGGGCTTATTTCAGTGAACGGTGACAAAGTGTTCCTGTCCAAGCCAAATGTGGTCTTATCTCAACGGCGCAGCTTCCTTCATAACACTGCCATTTTCCCAGCAACCGCAGAGAGAAACTGGGTTTAATGAGGGTAAATGAAGTCAGGGAAAAATGTAAAGAGAGCAGGGGTATATTTGCAGGGAGGAACAGGCTTCATTTCTCCAGCTGCCTGGAAATGTCACACAGGGTGACTTTTGCTGCAGCTGTGTCAGGGTCAGGCCTCCAAGAGACAAAGGGCAATAAAGCATGGCATATGTGAAATCTAATTTGATTCACCAGAACACCTGGATCCTGGTGGCGATACTTCATCATGGCTTATTTAAACCTGCAAGGTCAAAACAGAGTGTTTTTCTCTCAATGTGCTCGACTAGAAGCTGCTCAAGTCCTTGTGGGGAAATCTCTACGGCTCCTGAAACAAAGAGGAGTGATTAAAGTAGATGTTGTGATCTCACCTCAGGTGTGTTGCAAGGGAGGCTGTGAAAGACACTCTGAAGGAAACAAAGTCGAAAACACTTAGAGAGAAATCAGAGCTTACAGTTCAGGTTGTACGGCTGCAAGCTGTGCTGTGGTGCTGCATGCTGAAGTGTGCATGCTGCACTTCATTTTGACATCATTGAACACTCCACCCTGCAAATAATAAACATCCTGTGAACAAGGCGATATGTTCCAACCCCAATTCCAAAAGAGCTGGGACACCATGTCAAAGGTGAATATTAATTTGTATGAGAACATCACAGAGAGCAAAATTTAGATATTTAGCGGTTGACCCAGTTTTTTGAGTCATAGGTAAATTTTTTATCATCAAATTTATTTCCTTCAACTAAATTATGATTGTTAGAGGATCCAGAAGTATTTGAAAAGATTTTTCTTACTCTGATGTAAGCTTTTTTCAAATTCTTAGGAGCAATTATTCACTTCAGATATTTCTAGTTTTCAAACAATTATATTCATGTACAGCAGCGCCACCCATTGGATACAAATTGGTGTTACAAACATTATTAAGACAGTTGAATAAGGAATAACAGACAAAGATAGGCTTTTGAATTTTTAAATACAGTGGTGAGGCAGCAACAAGTCAACCACACGGTTACAATGCCAGTCAAAAGGTTAAAGATAATTTAGAGAAATGCACTGATGGCTGCAACACATTCTAAAATAGACAGGTACGAGAAGGCTGGGAAAATTTGGGAATTTTTAAAGCCCTTGGGAACACAAATCAACAAAAACTTTGTTCATCTGATATCTATGATTGTATTAA
The DNA here is from genome assembly GCA_037902135.1 of Cetoscarus ocellatus. Lineage (NCBI taxonomy): Eukaryota > Metazoa > Chordata > Actinopteri > Labriformes > Labridae > Cetoscarus > Cetoscarus ocellatus. Next base: position 154,876 of record JBAMNC010000739.1, on the reverse strand, counting down.
CATTCTATCAACTATCTAAATATCTTAGAACTAAGTTTTGCATAATTTTTCAAAACATCTTCAATTAAGTTCCTGAAGATGCTTATCAATTGGTTGTAAGGTGGGGTAGGCTCTTAACAATCATTAATTATGTAATAAAATAACTTGGCCAATAAAAACCAGGTCCTGCCCACCGTAAAACAAGAAAACTACTCCCGCCCAATCGGGCTCTTCGTAACAGGTGACCGCACCCAGACAGTCCTGAGAAATCATCTTAACTGTAAAATAAGCTGTTTTAGAGCAAGATCTTGTAATACTGTGTTTCTTCTCTCTAAAATTTTCCAGGATAACTAATGAAACATTGACCTTTGATGTTCAATTAAAATTCTAAAATTTTTTAATCCTGTTCTCAGAGGCTTGAAAAACCACAAAGAAGACATGAAAGATAAGAGGTACCAGGTGAATACTGTGATTTGAGAGTGACAGTGAGGGCAAATTGTCCAGCAGCTTAAGAAAAACATGATTTCAAGGACTTTTGACATTTTACTTTCTATAGTGCATAATAGAATTCTAAGATTTAGAAAGTCAGCTGTATCCATATGTAAGAGAAGACTTCACCATACAATGCGAAGTCTGAATCAACAACATCCAGAAGAGCTGCTGATTTCCTACAGAGCTCATCTTATAGACAGTCCTGAAGTGGAAAAGTGTGCTGTGGTCGGATGAGTTTGTATTCTAAAATTTTGTCGGGGTGAGGCTGAAGGACTATCAAGCATATTACTAAAGCAATGTCCAGAAGCCAGGATCTGTGATAGTGTGAGACTGTATCAATACCCATTGTATGGGTAACTTGTTCATCTGTGAAGTCACCATTAATACTGAGAGGTACAATCAGGTTTTGGAGCAACATTATGCTTCCATCAAGACATTATTTTTTTTACTGGGATGTCCCTCTTTTTTCATCAAGATAGTATCAAGCTACATTCAATATGAATTACATCTGCACACATACAGTACAAAGCAAACAAGTGCAGTTACTGGCCTTTCTGCAGTCTAAATCTGTCTCTGAATATAAATGATTGGTACATCATGAAGTGCAAAAGGCTACGAAGGAAACCCTGCACAGTTGTGAAATTCAGTAAACATATTCCTGTCCCAACTGTTTTTAAAATATGTTGAGGCATCAAATAATTAATGTGTACATATTTAAAAGAAAAACAACTAAGTTAATATTTCTGTAACTCCAGTGTCTTGTCTTTATTGTAATTTAATTTGCAAATCCCCAAGCAGTAATGGAATATTATTATTTATATTTTACACAACAGTCTTTACATTACAGTTTGCTTAATAAATGTCATCAAAGAAAAGGGGATTTTTCAAACTATTCAGCCCACACCCTCCAAAACAACCATGCTAAATTTTCCCCAATGACAACAGTTATGTTATTTTTCACTGCTTTATTGCATCTGACAAGGAGGATGTGTTTTTGTCAGCATCTGTTGGTGTGTTTGTTTAACTCAAAAAATATGAAAAAATCTTGATGACATTTTCAGGGAATGCTGGTCATGGCACAAGGATGAAGTGATACAATTTTGATGGTGATCCGAATCTGGATGCAGATCCAGGAATATTCAAATAATTGGTAACAGTGTGAGATAAAGCCTTTTTGTACTATTTCACTAATAACTGAAAGTGTTTTCAATAGATTTTGATGATATTGTCAGGGAGTGTTGGTCCAGTTGCCAGTCAATCTCAAGGTGCGTTCAAACTGAATGCTACTTGGCAACCAAGATCGCGTCGCAAACCCAAGTCCCGTGGCCTGTACAAATAGCACATTTTGTGGCTGTCGCCATTGCTCAGTGACGTCACGCCCGCTCGAGTTTCACCCCGCGATCATATCATATCATATAATAGGACGTATTAGCTGACATTATTCCAACTGTGTCCCTTTCACTTACCTACCAACCACAAAACACTGCAGCTGACCCTGCAGCAGCATCGTCTGCGAGTTTTCTGCGGTCCCTCTAAGCGGAACAAATGTACTCACTAACTAATGTTCCTTGCACGGACATGGATTGTCACTCTGTGAACCGGAATAAAAACAGTCTGTCACGGGTGTCATCATGTACCCACACAAAGCTGATTGGCTCTCGCGGCGCAACATCGCGTGGAAAGATCAAATTTTTTAACATTGGCGACCGAGCACCTTGACCTGGTCTGCGTCCAAAGCAACCCCAGAGTTCCCATCTGCAGCAACAGGGGCGCCGCCCCCATGTCTCCAAAGATGCGACCAAGTCGCCCAGATCTTGTCTGTTGCATCGCGTGAGATCTGGTCACGGGGGTTCATGGCTGATCGTGGCTGTACATTGACTCTGCATGGAGAGTGGTCGCTGTGGTCGCCCAAGTCGCGTTCAGTGTGAATGCACCTTCAGGGCCACAAAGGGAGACAGACAACCATTCACACTCACACCTAAGGGCAATTCCGAGTCACCAATAAACCTAATGAACATGTCTTTGGTCTGTGGGAGGAAGCTGGAGTAGCTGGAGAGAACCCATTTTTTTTATTTATTTATTTAACCTTTTTTTAACCAGGTTTGTCCCATTGAGATCAACAGATCTCTCTTGCAAGGGAGACCTGAACAAGAATGGCAGCATCACATAGTTTCATCAAACATTACACTCAGCAGAAGAAGTGAGGATACAATTTTCAGTAAGTTATTAGTTAAAACAATGACATTCAGAGAGTCTGGCTTCCAAAGTTTTCACTGCAGATTTATAAACATTAAGAGACAACAAGTTTTGCATCTTAAATTCAGTCTGCAGATTATTCCAAGTAGAAGGTGCAGAAAACCTAAAGGCCTCTTTCCCAGTTCGGTTCGGACTCTGGGAACAAACTTCACAAAGCTCAATGACCACAGGTTGTGTAATCCATCCTTCGGGGTTAAAAAAGAGGAGAGATAGTCAGACATTTTGCCAAGAATAGCTTTGTAAATGAACATGTACCAATGTCCAAGATGACGTGTACTTAAAGAAGTCCAACTGACTTTGGAGTATAAAGTACAGTGATGAGTCAGAAATCCACAGTTTGTGATAAATCTCAGAGCTCCATGGTACACACTGTCCAACATCTGCAGACTCTGAGCAGAGGCATTCATGTATAAAACATCACCATAATCAAGAAGATGTAAAAACATAGACTCCACCAGTCTCTTTGACATTAAAAGAGAAACAGGACTTGTTTCTATAGTGAAAACCAAGTAAAACTTTCAGCTTTTTAGCAGCATATTAAATGTGCTCTTTAAAAGACAAATTTTTATGAAGTGAAAACCCAAGTACTTAAAAATGGATACCATGAATGTCTTGACCATCCTTACTAACAATTTTCTCAGAAAGTGTTCCTTTTGTTGCTCTTGTAGATGCAAACAACATGAGTTTTTTTTTCTTTCTAAGTTTAGAACAAGCTGCAGCTGGCTAAGCCGATCTTGGACTAAATCGAAAGCATGCTGAAGATTTGCGAAAGCAAGTGCAGGTGAAGGTGCACAGCAATAAATAACAGTATCATCAGCATAGAAATGAAAATTTGCATTTGGAACATTTTGTCCAAGGCAGTTGATATAAATAGTGAATAAGAGCGGTCCCAAAACTGACCCTTGAGGTACCCCCTTGTGGATTTGTAGTACCTCAGATGTGACACCCTCTGACTGAACAGCCTGGGTTCTGCCAGTGAGATAGTTTGTAAATCATCTGACTGCATGCTCTGAGAACCCTGAGGCTTTTAGGCGGTCTAAAAGGATACTGTGATCCACAGTGTTGAAAGCCTTACAGAAATTGATAAAAAGAGAAAGGCAACACTGTTTGCTGTCTAAAGCCTCCAGGATGTCATTCACTACCTTCATAGCTGCAGTAGTAGGGCTGTGTTTTTTCTGAAAACCTGATTGAAATGGAGACAGAATGGAATTAGAAGCCAGGAAGTCTTTCACCTGGTTGCTGACCAGTGACTCAATCACTTTGGGCGATACAGAAAGTTTTGATCTTGGTCTATAATTATTCAAGACAGCTGAATCACCTCCTTTGAAAAGGGGGATTACAAAGGCTGACTTCCAAACATCAGGGATCTTACTGCCACGAGATTAAATATGTGACACAGTGGTTCGGCAATAAATTAAGATGCAAGTGTTAAAAATGAGGGTTCTACCTTGTCTGGACCTGCTGGTTTGCGGGGGTTCCGTTTTTTTTCAGCTGTTAAAACCTTGTAAGTTTTAAAAGGAACAAAGCTAAAGCAGGAATCTCACATTGATATCTACCTAAAATAGAGATACCAGATGGTCTTTTTTGAATAAAAGTCCTGGTGAAATAAATAAAATGCTTGTTAAAGGAATTTAAAATATCTAATTTATTTGACACTCTATGTCCATCCGCAATGACACTAGTTGGGAGGTTAACAGTTTTACATTTATTAGACACTGTTTTGATTGTCCTCCAGAACTTCTTTGGGTTTTTGAGATCATCTGTTGTTAAAGACAAGAAAAAGTCAGCCTTGGTTTTTTTTATCTAAAGAAGTAAATTCATTTCTAAGCTGTCTAAAAGAGAGCCAATCTGAGTCTTTTCCTGACTTTTGTGCTCTGGTCCAGGCAGAGTTACGCTCATGAAGCAGGTCTGAAAGCTTGCTAGAAAACCATGGGTTTTCACGTCCTTTGATTCCATACCTACGAATGGGCGCATGTCTATTGACAATCTCAACAAAAACAGTATGAAAATAGTTCCAGGCAAGTTCAACATCATCAAAGAGGGCGACTGTCCCACTACAGTGAGAGTCGCCAAAGATCACTACAAAGATCAGGTAGTAAAGCTTGTTCAACAAAACCATGCATGCATGGGGAGAACATGCAAACTTCGCACAGAAAGGCTCTGACCTACATGAGGATCAAACCAGCAAATTTCTTGCAGTGAGGCATGTGCACTACCTTTGGCATCACCTCACCGTCCTTTGTTACCTCTGTCAAGGAGGTTATCTCTTTGCTGGCGTATGTTTGTCTGTTTGTTTGTTTGTTAGCAAGATTACGAAAAAACTGCAAGATGGATTTTGCTGAAATTTTCAGGAGATGTTGTTAATGGCCTAACTCAGAAATAATTTGATTTTTGTGGTGATCCAGACAACCGCTTTTAGCGAACGATCATATTTGCTCAATAACTGTCTAACTAATAATGATATCAACATGATTCTGAGTGCTAGGTGTGGGTTTTCATGGTCAAGGAATCATGTTATGATGATAACTTTATCATGGAACTATTGCTTATAGATGTAACAGCAATATTTGAGCTACCTTGGTGGAAGTTTGCATTCTCCAAGTGCTTTCTATATTATATCTCATATATTTCAACAAAAAAATTTTAAGGCTTCCAGTGACTCCCTCTTTAGTGTCATTCAACCCGAAGGAGCCATAAAGTTTTGCTAATAGCAGATTGATTTCTTTTCCTTTTTGTTTTGTCTAGTTTTGCTCTTAAATCACTCAGAAACTTTTCTCTCCATCAGGTACAGAAAACAGAGCACCTGCTCCATGGCAAAAAAAAAAAAAAAGAGTAACTAATATTTTCATGGGATTATACTAATTAAACTTAGGCGAGAATAAAATCCCTCACCTATCCATGTGAAGGGACTCATGCAGCAAACACCTGCTTGTTTATGCATGCTGCAGACCCAGAACAACATTAGCATTCATTTGGAGTTTCTGGCAGCCCACCAGAATAAGGCCAACATTCACTCTGTATCGTTTTTTAACCCTCCAAAAGCTCCTGGGGAACATTTTCAACCAGTCAGTGCTTAGATACAATTTCACCAAACTTTTACTTCAGAGCCTATCAGCTAAAAACAGCTCCATGCTTTGTCACCAGTTCAAACAGCAGTAGGACTGAATAATAGCAGTCACACAGGGGAATATTCAGCCAGAACAATTCGCTGGGGGATGCTAAAAGGATCGACTAAGGATAATTGGAGCAGCAAAATCATGATGATAGTTTCCTCTGAAACCTGATTAGCATATTTTGAATACACTTTCTTCTGTGTACAAAAGTATGGAGAAAAACCACTGATCTCCATAAGTGACCATCCATCCGTACATCCATCTATATTCTGCTTATCTGAGGTTGGTTCATGGTGGGAGCAGTCTAAACACAACAACCCCGTCATCCCTCTCCCTAACAACATTTTCCAGATTTCCCTATGAGGTTCTGACGGGGGATAGAAAACAGCAAAGGTGGTGTATAGTCCCTCAAACTAGCTCTGAATCTACTGAGTCTTCCTTCGGTCTGATGCACCCTGAAGACTTCTAATGAAGGCAATGAGGAGGCACCCTGATCAAATCAACCATCTAAAGTGTCTCCTTTCAGTTCAAGATTCTTTCAAATGTCTTCGCTCCTTAGCCTATCACTCCTGGTCAACCCCCTCAGGAAACTCATTTCAGCCACTTGTATCTGCAGTCTCATTATTTCAGCCAAAGCTCAGGATCATATGTGAGGGTTGAAAGCATGGTCCATTTTGCCAGAAGGGGAGAAGGGGACTCACCTTTTTCTGTGTCCATTTCCTTCTCTCTGATGATTAATTTTTGTCCCTGAGGGACATGTTTCTTCCATTCCCGTGCCCTGATTGATTGCATTTCTTTTGTCCAACAGTAGATGGTAGTATTTATAAAGAATGGTGGTTATAAAAAGGCAATAAGCACAGAGAACAAACTGGTCTGCTGCCACAGGTGACCTAAGATCAATGAAAGCACTGAGCAATTTGACATGCTTGTACTAGCAAGCATTAGCTAACATGAAAACAAAACAGCCCAACAGAGCATTGGGGCACTGGTGGTTAAGACTGGTACAGTAGTTCACTCTACCATGGATCAGATGGTTGAGGGTTCAAAGCCAGCTTCAGCTTTCACATGTTGATATATGCCTTAAGCACAGCTGCTCCCACAGCTGTGTCAGTGGTGTGTAAATGAGTATGAAAGAGCATGACTGTTTTAACTGACACTGATGGACAACTCACATGGAATCTCACAACCAGCAGTACTGGCTTTACACAACTAATATGTTGCCACTAAAATTGGCTTTTAACATGAGTGCATACGAGGGCTTTTGAAGCCATGCAGAAGTGGGAACGCAAGAACCTGCAGCTTTTTGCACCCCTCTGGCTTCATTTTATTTCTACTTGATTTTTGCTTGTGAGAAACTTAAGAACCAGAACTGTTCTGATGTTTGAATTTCATGCATATTATTTCTAATATTACTTGGAAAATTCTCTGGTTCAGAATCTTATGAATAATTTAAAACATGAGAAAAAGCCTTTAGAAATATGTTCTAAGAGCATGAAAGGTGTGCTCTTTAAAAGGACTGTCCTAACTGCAGAGCAGAGAGTGTTCAGCGCTGCAGTGCAGGGAATTTTTCTCTGCACAGACGCTCTGAAGGAAACTCACATTTGCATAACTTGAGTGGGGATCCATGGACCGAAGAATCTAAACCTCCCTGCACAAAGCTGATGCTTTCTTCTCATAAATAAACTTCACTTTATGTGATTATAATGTCTTCAATCGTCTTTAAACAAACAAACCACCAATTAAAAAGGTGTTAAAACCATCCAAACAGTGTCTTTGAGATAAGGAGCTTATTGATGCTTTATCACAGCCTCATTATGCATGCAGGAGGCCTGTAGGCGTGCAATTAATCATCCAGATGGACACACAATGTAAGCATCGGTCACATTGATAAAACCATCCTTTGGATTCAATATGGCTGGATGGTTTCTTTTATCCACTAGGTGTCAGCATTGGCTTATTCTCTTAGCTCATGCAATCACACTCATTTGTATCTCTGTCACTCTGTGGGAGCTTCTAAATGACTTCCAGATCCCTCACTGACAGTTAAAGGGATTTCAGTGCTTCAAATAAGGATTGGAAAACTTTGATTTCTAAAATGGGCAAAATTTTAAACCAGGAGAGTTCCCACTGACACATGAAGATCGATAGCATTCATTTTATTCTCTGTCAGAGGCCCAACTGTCCAAAAGTAGAACTCTCTCACATTTATAACGGCTTATAAAAGAACAAAATGAACAAATATAAAGCTGTTATCTACAGTTATCATACCCAAAGTCATATTTTTTAACTTAGATGAAACTATACTGCTTTCTTTGATGAGATATACAAAGAAGTGTCAGCGGTTTAAGCATTTATGTATCGAAAATTGCCTTGCAGATCGTAGTGGGTGAGGAGGGGGGCCACATTTGGAAACCAGGTTATCACTGACTTGTTGCAGTTGCACCAGCCATATGCCATTTCTGTCTCAAGTTATAGTGTAAGTCTACACTAAAAGTTATTCTCTTAATTGCTTTTGAGTGTAAAATATACATATATATATTTAACACAAATCAAAAACATCAACATTTGTCTCCATTAAAAAGGAGCAGCAAATTCTTAAAGACTATCAAAAGCAAAATAAATAAATAAATAAATAAAAATCAGTCAGCTTGCAAATGTCTTCTGCAAGTATTAGAAATTATCAGAGGTCCGCAGGTGAGGGGCTGTTACTCTTTCATTTTAATTTATTTATTTTATTAATTGATTTGGACAGTGCATATCAATCAACATATCAGCACCACCCATTTATGTATATATTCTGGGATTAGCACACCAACTAAATTGCATCCATTGTCCTAATGCAGTTGAATACAAAAAACATGAAGCAATCTTACAGTCATATACACATGACAATACTCAAGTTATTGTGCACTTGCCGCTAATAATTTTGTATTCAGCCGAGACAAATATGACAAAGACAGGTCTATGATTGGCCCTGAATCTATAACTAGCTTAAGTTGCCGCCATGATGGAGGGATTCATGATTGGTTATATGGATTTATGTTGGGTGTTGGATGTGAGTATGTGCCATGAAGAAGTATTTGCCCCCATCCTGATTTCTTACTTTTTTGCATATTTGTCACACTTAAATGTTTCAGATCATCACACAAATTTTAACATTAGACAAAGATAACCTGAGTAAATACAAAATGCAGTTTGTAAATGCTGATTTTATTTATTAAGGGAAAAAAGCTCTCCAAACCTACATGACCCTATGTGAAAAAGTAATTGCCCCCCCCTGAACCTAATAACTGGTTGTGCCACCCTTGGCAGCGATAACTGCAATCAAGCATTTACGATAACTGGTGATGAGTCTTTCACATCACAGTGGAGGAATCTTGGCCCACTCTTCTGCGCAGAATTGTTTTAACTCAGCTACATGGGAGGGTTTTTGAGCATGAACTGCCCATTTAAGGTCACACCACAGCATCTCAGTTGGATTTAAGTCTGGACTTTGACTCGGCCACTCCAAAACCTTAATTTTATTTTTTTTAAGCCGTTCAGAGGTGGACTTGTTAGAGTGTTTTTTTGGTCGTTGTCCTGTTGCATAACCCAAGTGTGCCTGAGCTTGAGGTCACGAACTGATGGTCGAACGTTCTACTTCAGGATTTTCTGGTTGACAGCAGAATTCATGGTTTCATCAATCACAGCAAGTCTTCCAGGTCCTGAAGCAGCGAAGCAGCCCCAGACCATCACACTACCACCACCATGTTTGACTGTTGCCATGATGTTATTTTTATCAAATGCTGTGTTGTTTTTACTCCAGATGTAACGGGATGCACACCTTCTAAAAAGTTCAACTTTTGTCTGGTCAGTCCACAGAATATTTTTCCAAAAGTCTTAGGCATCATCAAAATGTTTTTTGGCAAATGTGAGATGAGCCTTTTGTGTTCTTTTTGGTCAGTAGTGGTTTTCACCTTGGAGCTCTCCCATGGATGCCATTTTTGCTGAGTCGCTTTCTTATTGTTGAGTCATGAACACTGACCTGAACCGAGGCAGGTGAGGCCTGCAGTTCTTTAGATGTTGTTCTGGGTTCTTTTTGACCTCCTGGATGACTCGTCGTTGTGCTCTTGGTGTAATTTTGGTAGGCCGACCACTCCTGGGAAGGTTCACCACTGTTCACAGTTTTCTCCATTTGTGGATAATGGCTCTGATCGTGGTTCGCTGGAGTCCAAAAGCCTTAGAAATGACTTTGTAATAGACTGATGGATTTCAATCACTTTGTTTCTCATTTGCTCTAGAATTTCTTTGGATCATGGCATGATGTGTTTCATTTTAAGATCTTGCAGCCTGCTTCACTTTGTCAGACAGGTTCTATTTAAGTGATTTCTTAATTCAACAGGTCTGGCAGTAATCAGGTCTGGGTGTGGTCAGTGAAATTGAACTCAGCTTTCAACAAAATGTGGTTAATCACAGTTAACTCATGATTTAACAAGGGGGGCAATTACTTTTTCACATAGGGTCATGTAGGTTTGGAGAGCTTTTTTCCCTTAATAAATAAAATCAGCATTTACAAACTGCATTTTGTAATTACTCAGGTTATCTTTGTCTAATGTTAAAATTTGTGTGATGATCTGAAACATTTAAGTGTGACAAATATGCAAAAAAAGTAGAGAATCAGGAAGGGGGCAAATACTTTTTCATGGCACTGTATGTGTATCCATAAACTGAAAAGTTTGTCTTCAGCCTGCTCTATTGTAAAGTGTCTTGAGATAACACTTGTTATGACTTGGTGCTAAACAAATAAAGATTTATTGATTGATTGATTGCCCATTCTTATACTTGTGCATGAGCAGGGGTGTTGTGCAGAAGCCCACCTCGTCCAAGTAACACAAACAAGCTTTTGAGAATTCCTTGTGTGGGTGCACCAAACACTATGTCAAAACTTTTTGATTGAGGGATAACTTAAGCTTACATCCTCCCATCCCATAGCCAGAGTAAAATAACAACAGTGGAGGAGCATGAGATAATTTACCAGTTCCTTGTTGCTGAATGTCTAATATTATCTCTGTTCAAGAACACACAGGGTACAGGTGCCAAAATTCAGCTAAGGGCAGGAAACTGAGGCCACAGTTTGCACTGACTCACCAAAATTCTCAAGAAGAAGATGATAAAATGTTGCTGGTCTGATGAATCTCAATTTCTGCTGCGACATTCAGACTGCTGGGTCAGAATTTTACACTAACAACATGAAAGCATGGATCCATTCTGCTGTGTGTCAACGATTCAGCCAGCTATATGAGTGGTGTTATAGTGTGGGATATTTTTGGCACACTTTGGGCCCTTTAGCACCAATTGATCATTGTTGCAGCACCACAGCCTGCCAGGGGATTGTTGCTGAGAAAGTCCATCCTTAAATAACCACAGTGTACCCATCCTACTTCCAAAAGGATGACATACCATGACAAACCATCTCAAATTGGTTTCTCTAACATGACAGTGACACTGTACTTAAGAGGCCTCAACAGTTACCAGATCTCATTTCAACAGGGCATCACTGTGATGTGCTGGATTGGGAGATTTGCAACATGGATGTTAAACTGACAGATCTGCATCACACAGTAACTGTATGATGCTGTCATGTCTATTGGACCGAAATCCACAAGGAAGTGATTGAACTGATCCATCTAACCATCATCTTATCCCCTTTCTGGGTTGTGGGGGGCTGGAGCTTATACCAGCTGACATTGGGCAAAAGGTGGAGTACACCCTGGACTGGTCACCGGCTAATAACAGAGCCACATAGAGAGACAGACAGCTATTCATTCTCATACTCCTACCTAAGGGGAATTCAGACTCACAAATAAACCTGATGATCAAGGTTTTTTTTGTCTGTGGAAGGAAACCAGAGTGCCTGGAGAAAACCCACACAGGCACAGGGAGAACATGCTAACTCCTCTCAGAAAGACTCTGGTTGAAAAGGGGGGTCTTCTTTCTGTGAGGGACATGCATTAGCCTGCTGAACCCATGCCATCAAGTTCTGAAGGCAAAAAGGTACGAGCAAGTTGTACCTAATAAAGTGGCCGGTGAGTGTATAATCCAGGTTAAGCTAAACATTCAGGTTGTTGATTCAATGGTGCATCAAATGGTAAAATGAGGTAGTATAGCTGTAGGTTTGATTCATTGGCCTCTGTTTTTTGTACATTTTATGACAGAGTCCTTTGAAAAAACCGCCTCCCCAACCTGCTGATTGTAAAACATCAAAACGATTTTTGATTTGTGTTTCCAGGAATCCTTAATTAAACTTAAGAGACCTTTGCACGAGGCGAGATCACATGAGGCCTGTCAGTATTCTGCTCGTAAAACCTCTTTAGGGCTATCAAGACATCTATTATAAGCCCTTGTTTGTTTTTATCAGGCTGAATGAGGTTACACACAGGTGTCATATAAGGAAATCCAAAGGGCATTGTTCCAGTAAAGCCTCATCAGGGTGTGTATTTGATCGGGTATGGGTGTGTGTGTAAGGTGGCACGTTTTCCTCCTATTCTCTCCTGTTACTGTAAATACTGCAGCATTTTCTGTACTGGCAGCAATTTTCATAAGGGTTTCCTTCCAAATACAAACACTTTTTGTTGCCTATCATTACATTACAGTAAGCCAAAATCATAATGACTTCCTGAAATTCAGCACGTGCATGATCAGAAACAAAGAACAATTGATGCAGATTGTTTTATAATTATAGCACGCTTCTCTGTGCGAAACAAACTTCATCATATTTTGTAGTTTCACTTGCTTTTTGTGCCTCCATGGAATATGATAATTTTTTGAGGGATTTTCTTTAAATTTTGCACATTTGGACTAACATCACAGTGCAGCTGGATTTGCCTGATTTAATGACTGTAATCAAATCAATAACTTTGACCAAGCTCCAGTGTATGGTGATTGTGTTCATCCAGAAACGACACAGCCCAATCAGTGTCCTCTAAAACAGGAAGAGGCTAGAGCTACGAGGGAGACGACAGAAGTCGCTACTCTTACAGAGATTAGCACAGATGCTAACAGCTTTAGTAGCACTTTTGGACAGCATTTCTTTTTTAAATGACAAAAGAACACTGAAAGCATTTCTTGATTGAAAGGATATTTTCGCTCCACTTGTTTTAACATGTTTGGGTGAGAGTTTGTTTTGAACAGTGGCTTACATTTTGTGAGCAGTAGCGCCCACTTACATTTTCTGATTGGCATGTAATGAATGTGATTGATGGAACGATCGTCCAATCACATGCTGGATATGCTTTTGAAAGGTTCTGCACACTTTCTATGGGCTGTTGCCGAGATGGACTTATGAAATATATTGAACAGTCCATCTAGTGTGTCGGATTTTAAATGAACACCCTGACTTATGTACAATCTGGATATATTTTGATGGTCAAAGGTCAAAATCAAGGATAATTGTCCCCATGTTGTTTCATTGATTGTAAATGTAATATCTCAAGCATGTTTTAATGGATTTGCCTCAAATATGTACAAAGGTCCACTGTGAATGAAGGATGACCTGAATTTTTTGAGGTCAGAGTTAAAATGACGATGACAATGTTTAATAAATAACATTTAGGATGACTGTGAAACACATGGTTTCATCCTCACAAGTGCAGTATCATAATTTAATAGCCATATCCTGAGTATACCATTGATCAACACACTGTGCATACAGGATTACAGCTGGTGGCTATATCACACTGTTGCCCTTCTTTTGTTAACCCATCACCAAGGCTTGAATGTTCATGTACTGGAATCATCATGAACCAGTTAGATTCCTTGTATTTCCATTTGTTTGTTTTTAGCTCAGTAGTATTATTTCAGTTTCTTGTAAATGATGCTTGTCGTTAATGCCAGCATAATACAAGATCCCTATCTACATCATGTTAATCCTTATCAGTGATGCTTCACCTGTCATCATTGTTCCAAGGAAAACATGCTTGAAGTGTTGTTGGTTTGGTTTCAACAGTGAGGCCGAGATGATTGCATCAGCTTGTTGAAGAATGTTTCTGAACATATTTGACCTGCCTTCTCAGTACAACGGCAAACTCCCTAACATGTTTTACTTTCGCTAACTGAAACCTAAACGGCTCTGGAGGCATGTTATTGTCCATGTTTTTGGAAGGAACAACCATAAAAACGGTCACTTTTGCACTTCTGAAGAAGAATTTATTGTCTCAAGGGCCAAGGTTTATCACTATCACTCTCTGCAGAACACATTAGCACAAAAAAGCTAAGGTTGACTTGGCGCTTTCATGCAAATGCCACACAAGGCTGTGTCTGATCAGAGGAAAATTCCTTTGTTTAGTGTCTGGGATGCCTTTTTGACCTGTTTTGGATCTTTTCATGTAGACACAGAACAAAGACCCACATTAAGGCCTTTCTGGCTGTGCGTGGTGGACTGATGTCTCCCACTCAAAGCTGCTCTGAGTCACACACTTATATGGTAAACAAACAAACAATCACACACTGTTTCCCTGGATAGAACTACTTTCCATTGACGCTGCTAACATCTGTCGGCAGAGTCCCATTTCTGGAAGCAGTGCCATTAGATTGGCACGGCTGAGATATGTGTGTGTGTCCATTCCCGTAGACATGGGGCTGCTGCCAAAACAAACAGAGCTGCAGGGTTGTCGCTATGTGCCCTTTAATATCTAAATCCTCTCTGCTTGTGCCCTCCGCTGGCCATGCAAGGTCCAACATATCGCAAATCAACAAAAGGGGCTGGAAAGGCCACGAAGCATACCACATATTGCATGCCCCCAGGGGATGAAGTGAATCAAGATTGGAAGGACCGGCATTAGCTCATTGTTGCGGTTCCTGCCAACTCTCCTGTCCTCTAAACACACACACAAACCATACAGTCCTTCCCACTCTTTGCTGCCTGTGTCTTCCAATAACAACACAGGAGCCTGGATTTTATGTGCTCAGAAGTTTTATTTAAAGGAATTTTGTGCTTCATGCAGGTGTTGGAAAGAAAGTAGAAGACAGATGCCAAGTTTTTTTTTTTCCTATCTGAGAAAAGCAGGCCAAATGTTCATTCTGCTCTCACCTCCCTGTGCTCTCTTTTCTAGGAAACGCATAAAACCTGAGTTGAACTATATATGCTTTCTTTCTGTGTAATAATGTCTCTTTTTACTGCAGGAGACATCATTTGAAGGAAGAGCCATCATAGTCACGCTATAAAATGCGCACGTATTGCATCAAACGTGTGTCAAAACAACAGTGGGTACGGTGTTTGTTCTGAAATTATTTACTTTTAAAAATGACTGATTATATATTAGACTTTTATCAGTTAAAGAGCTCATTTTATGCTTCTTGAATATGTTCTTTTCTGTGTGTCCTCTAGGAGTACTTTGATATACAAAAGTCCATGTCATCTGGACTTCTCCCTCACCCCCTTATTACGGCGCAAGTAGCTGCCTAAAATGACTAATTGCTGCAGCACCCCTGAATAAATCCGTATGACAATATATTTGGATTTGATGTATGGTTTTGTAGTTGCAGTAGTTTAAATTCTTATTGGCATTTTCGTCTTGTCTTCCTTATGTTTACAGTTT
Source organism: Cetoscarus ocellatus (assembly GCA_037902135.1). Lineage (NCBI taxonomy): Eukaryota > Metazoa > Chordata > Actinopteri > Labriformes > Labridae > Cetoscarus > Cetoscarus ocellatus. The sequence goes on along the minus strand of JBAMNC010000739.1, from coordinate 139,461 downwards.
TCTGTTATTTGAAACTAGCATGTGGGCCACAATGAGAGAAGAATAGGGCCATTTGTGCCCCCCTGGCAGCTAGTTGCCCACCACTGGCCTGAGTGATGCATCTTTGGCAGTAGCTGTATCCATCAGATATGCTACAAACTATGATTGTTTCCCAAAAATTACAAATAAGTAGGACTTTTTGATTCAAAGTCACATGTTCTGTTTTATAATATGATCAGAAACTAAATCTTCCCCCTTTATTAAAAACACTGAAATAAAACATAAAGTCTCACGATAAAGAGAGAAAAAAAGACAGACTGTGGCCTGTCCATTAAACCTCTGAGAGTGAAGTTAAATGGAAAAAGGTGACCTCAGGCTGTGCACACATTACTGCCAATAATTTACTGATTCTTATTCCTGTCCAGCCAATGGCATCTGATCCAAATGCAATCTCCCTCAGAAGCCATTTCATGACAGCAGCTAATGATTAATCATGTGGCTGCCTGGTTATTTCACTCTTATCTGTTAATACTGCCGGTCATCCAAACAGTGGACCTGTTCCTGTGTGATTACTGGGAAAGAGGAATCAGCTTTGTCAAAGCAATGACAATATTCCCCGTTAGCTCAGGCCAGCTGTGAGGATTCCAGTGAAATTGCTCTATTGGTTTTGTAATGTCACAAGGTATCTGATCTTGAGTTAAGCAGTAAGTCAATTACACAACAAAGAGCTCACTTCTGGTGAAGTGGATTAGAGAACAAAGGAGATAAAGTGATAACACAATTCAAGAACAGGATTATTCATATCATCAATGTGATACTTACACTCAAGGGTTGGTTCAGGGCTTTTGTAGCAGGGTTTCTTATTGCCCACAGCAATAGTAAATATGATTGCTAATAAATGAACTTGCGAGCATTGTCCCTGGGGGAGATATCCTGGGACAGACAGTAGCCAGCACATAGTAGTACATGGTGCCACAGAAAGCCTCAAAGCTAACCCACTTAAAGGTTAAAACTACTCAAAAACTGTATTTGCTTGACAATACACAAGACCAAGAGTCTTTACAGCATTTAACTTTCCTTGACAAGGTCCCTGTGTTTAGAACTTTTTTTGTGACGCAACAATAGGCTATGTTTTAGGGCTCATCGATTTAATCGATTAATATGAATTATATCCTGCAGAAGATTTTTTTCTTGACTTACTCCAATCATAAGTTGTTGCAATGTTTAAAAATATAAATACTGAAAACTTACACTTTTCATGATGTTAGTCCCTGTCAGGTTCTGCACAAGCAGCTGTTTAGGCTTGTATTTGTTTTATTAATGAGATTAAATACTGTTTAGAGAGTTCATGTTTATTCACTGAGAAAATAGGTTTATATAAACAGGCCTGATGACTACATGATCAACATTTATGACATATACTTTAACTACATGAGGGTAATTCTGTTTAGTTTTGTAACATACCGTGTGTTGATAAGATAAAAGTGAAACTTGACTTATGTAATTTTTGTGTCACTTGGAGTTTTTTTTTTTTATTAAGAGGGAAAAAAGTGAAAAAAAACAAAAAACAAAACATTAATTGGTTGTTGTGGAAAAAAAGAAAAAAAAAGGGATCACTGGAGCAGAAACCAATATTAATAAATGTGGCTTGTTGTTTTAAACATGGACATCAGGATTGCTCCTTTGCACCCCCTAAAACGTTGTGTTTTCAGGGCCCATTTTACCGATCAGGACTGTGACACATGACAGCAGTTTGAAGCCTTACTTAAAAGAACTCTGATGAAAGGTCCAAGCTGTATGTAGTGAGATGCATTTTCATTTTGTTATATTCACAAACTTGTGAATAAATGAAGCATTTGATATTGTGCCATGTTATGCAAATTGTATTTTAAAAGATCTCAGAGCAGACTGAGCCCCAGACTTTTTCCACCTCTGGTTGGAGATGAATAGTCTTAAAAACCTCCTAAATATGATTACTGGAAGCTTATTCATGTTATAAAAGCAGATGTCCCACACTCAAACTTATTTTATGATGTGATTGCTCTTTCAGATACTGAGACTTTTGGGAACTGCAGTGCTCAGGAGGAAATGGGTCAAAAAAAGGAACTAAACCATAAACCTCATAACCCTAAACCTGAAACTTTTAACCTGTAAAAAAGTAAATTCTTCAGAAAACACATCGGACACACACAAACACATCTGCATACAAACACACACATTTCCACTTTAGTGTCCTTCTACATAATGTGGAAAATGTTTGCCCTTTGATCACCATTCAGAGTGATGCTGTCAGACTTCAAGCTGCACTTTTACCGTAATGTGCTGGAGCAGCATTAGTCTGAGTCAGGTGAACTGTTCAGGTGAGTGTGTGCTGAAAGAATCCCACCACCCCATCTTGAATATCTACTTTGTCTGTGCCTGAAGGGGTTGACAAGTTACCTAACACCCAGAAGAACAAGTCTTGGTCTGTACATTGAGGATTTGACTCTGTTATTGTCTGGGCTTCTGGGAACAGGCGAGAGCAGAGTGGTTATAAACATTACATAATAACACAGCAGCAGCTTCCGATAAGGTGCACAAAAGTGGCACAGGTTCCAAGTAATGAACTAGTTTCAAGTGGTTGATTAACAAGGGAATAAATTAGTAACTCTCTTCTTGTTGACAAGAGGATAACTAAATAACTACAAAGCCCAATTCCAATTAAGTTGGAATACAATGATTCACAAATCCATTACAGACAATATTCAATTGAATACACTACTAAGACGAGACATTTTAATGTTTAAACGGATAAACTGTGTTGTTTTTTGCATTCATTTTGAATTTAATGCCTAAAACATATTAAAAAAAAAAAAACTAGGACAGGGACATGTTTACCACTGCTATATTACCTTTCCTTTAAACAAAACTCAATGAGCCTTTGGGAACTGAGGACACTAATTGCTGAGGCTTTGTTGGTGGAGTTCCTCCTCATTTTTGCTTGATGTACAACTTCAGTTGTTCAACAGTCTGGGGTCTCTTTTGTTGTGTTTTTTGATTTAGATGTGCGGAGATTTCTCTTGAATCTCTGGATGATATTATTGGCCTTAGACTATGAAACCTCTAAAATTCTTGCAGTTATGCATTAAAAATATTGTTTTACACTGTTGGACTATTTGATCTTGCAGTTGTTCACAAAGTGGTGAACCTTGCCTCATCCTTGCTTTAGAATGACTGAGCCTTTCAGGGGTGCTCCTTTTGTGCCCAATCATAACACTCATTTATGATAACCTGTTTACCTGTGGAATGTTTGAAGTAAGTGTTTTTTAAACATTCCTCAACTTTCCCAGTCTTCTGTTGCTCCTGTCTCAGCATTTTTGGAATGTGCTGCAGGCATCAAATTCACAATAAGGGATTATTTACCAAAAAAGCAATGAAGTTTATCAGTTTGAACATGAAATATCTTGTCTTTGTAGTGTATTCAATTAAGTCTGAGTCAATAAGGATTTACAAATCATTATATTCTGTTTTTTATTTACTTTTACATGGTGTCCCAACTTAATTGGAATTGGGGTTTGCACTTGCTCTATGACCTACAAAAAACTGTCAAAGATATTGTAGGAAACAAATGTGGAGCTAACTGCCAGTTATAAAAGGAACAAATAGATCAGCTAGCTAACATTAGGCAACAAATAAGTAACTTATTGTCCATTAACCTGCATCAAGGTTTCATTTTAGCAACAAATGTGTTACTATCTGTTAGTTAACCTACACCAGATTAGAGTTTAGATCAGGCCCTAAAAATCCAACCTGATCCAACCTGAGCCCATGGAGTTTCCCCTCCAAGCATGGCTCGGCCTCTTCCTTAAACTATGTTAATGGGTCCGAGCTTGATTCAAACGCGACATTTTCAACATATTGGCTTCAATACTTAAAACTTTTAAAGGCAGTTTGCCGTATTTTCCTAGAAAATGTTACCAGCTCTGCACATTAAGTTCTCACATGTGAATATATTGCTATTCCATGTTAATTGTAGATAAGGTATAAGTACGTTACTTAACTAGTAAACAAGAAGTTTGCGCCTTATTCCTGGTTGGCAGGCCAATACTCATGTATGATGTTGGATAGTGTTAGAACCAAACCAAACAAGTTTTAGGCTCCACAATATATTTTGTTCTTGACCTGCTGATAAGGTAGCATTGTGTTGTGTTTCCAGTTTTCAATGTTTCTTGTAGTATGCTGGCACTTTCACCTCTCCCCTCATTTCAGACACCTCTACTTCCTGACCTGGTTTATTTCCTGACTTTGTTTTGTTGTCTGCCTCTGGATCAGTTTCACCTGTTTTGCTAGTTTCACCTGCTTCCCTTTGTAGTGTCTTTCCCATATAAGTTGCAGCAATGTTGGCAGTAAACCAAAGCTGATCTGTCATGATATCACTATAGGTCATTGTGGTACAAGTAAGCGACACCACCACCTTTTCCATCAGAGCCACAGGCCAGTCTTTGCTCAGTAGTTTTCACTGGATTCTGATTGACAGGGGCCAAGGAAATTGTTCTAAGTAGTAAAGGGAGCATGCTCTAGTACTTCAGAATGAAATGGTGTATGTTTCTGACCAGAGAAAAATAAAAGGTGTATTGAGGGTTTCTGTAGAGGCAATTTAATCCAAATGTTGTAAGAGTGTAAAAAGCAGGTGTCTGAGAGGTATCGATGTGAGTGAAGTAAAGGAGGTCAGAAGAAAAAGACAGAGATGGGGAATGGGGCCAAGAGGCCAAGTGGTTGAACGGGTTCATGGACTGTGAAGGGTGGTTAGTGCCTGTTTGGTCCAGACTGAACGATCATTAAGGGCTCTCTGGACACTTCAGTGTTGCTTCAATCTCTCTTCCTCACTGATGTGTAATCTATTATCAGAGGATGAATTCAGCAGAATCGGTTGTCATCCTTGCAGAAATAGTGTGGAAATTGAGACTGTCATTAGAAATCCTAAATGTGATCAGTCTTTGATTTTATACTTGACGGCAAACAATCACAGTTTTGATTGCATGCTAAGAATTTTATTACTTAACATTTTAAAATAAACTCAAGGCCACATGGGCAGTGGGAGGCAGGGATGGGCAACTTTAATTACTATGATGACCACAAAGACGTAATTCTCACTTGCCAAGGGCCAAATTTATAACAATTGAAGGATACACTCATTAAGACAGACAAACTACATGTAATCCAATCTAAAGAATGAATATGCAGATAGCTTTCATCAGGATTTATGATGTAAAAATGCACACTTCAATGCTTACAGGACACACTGTCATAACATGGAACAAAGACAGTAGAAGGTAAATTTTGTATTGAATAATTTATTTTACACTCACCAAAATTCATTTTTCTTAAATTTGATTAGCACTTCCTCATTAAAGACCTTTTATGGAAACCATAACAGCAAAACATTTCAACATATTTCATGTATAGAACAAAATACACACTAGTTATGACAAATTATCATGATAAATCTTCCCATTTTCATTTCCATAACAAGTGTTGCCTTTGCAAAGGGTGTTTTAGTGTCAGTTCTACACCAAAATACTACATAGCAGATTTGACATCTTTATGTCTACAATTTTATGAGTTTCAAGTTAAATTTCAAGTTACATGCTGCACTGATTGAGCAGAGTGTTTGCATGTGGTTGCCAAACCCTGGGGCAGGGTAATTCTCACCAGTTCCTTGATGTAAGAGTCAAATGGATGCAAAGAAATGGAGTTACTGTTTTTAACTTTTAGATTTATTAGTCAAAGAAAATAGAGCTGCAATTCTACACCAGTGTGGTCTGAAAACATAACTTGAATGTAACAGATAACTTCAAAGTGCCTCTTTTATTACCCCCATCACAGTGGTTATTTTATTTTATTTATTTTTATTTATTTATTTTTGCTGTAATTTGTTTGATAGTTTGGAACTCAAAAAGTTATTCTTGTTATTTCGTGTCATTTTCCAGGGAATGTTAGTCATGGCACAAAGAAGAAGTGATACAATTTTTGTGGTGATCCAAAATGCTATGCTATACGTTTTGTAAAAGATTTTTTAATATTGCAAGATTCAGGAGTGTCAGAAATGCCTTGGTGGAGGTTGTTGCTCTCAAAGCACTTCATTGTTCATTAAAAAAAATGCATGAGTAAATACACAAAAATTTGATACGGACATTAACCACAGTGATCTTGTGTTAATATGATTAAACGGTAAAGATTGTGTTAGTGTGTTAGTAATCTAAAAATGGTTAACCATTGAGAAAATAGATTTTCAGAACACTGTTCTTTGTAAAGCTTTTACCTTGTAATTTGTTTTGTCTTAACTAAGGGTTACTTAATTTTCTGTTTGGGTAAACAAGCATTCATTTTGAAAAACGAAAAAGGCACCTCTAGGAGTCAGCATTTTGGCTTAACCATGGAGAAAAAACTCTCTGTGGGTCAGACAGTAAATGATTATGTCTAAAAAGTAACAATAGAAAGGTAAATGTTTGATATCATAGGATGCATTTTACTTTTGAATTTTGTACTGAGCTGTCAGTGGGTTTTTAAACTGAAATGACAACTCAAATGAGTGGCAGTGTCCTTATTTGATGTCAGTTCAGGACCAGGTACACTACAAACATTTAGCTGCAAGGGTTTTAAAATATCCAATGTGGGATATACTGTATCTGATAAGGGGAGGTGCCCTCTCTACATTGGGTGTATGCTTGACCAGTTTGTGGTATATGAGATTTGTCAAGTAGTTTTTCAATTCACATCAGCTGTTCCAAAAAAAAGTTTGGTACTATCAAGATAGCCATCTGGCAGGAAATTAAAGCTGACCTTCTCAAGAAAGACAAAACAAAACAAAACAAAAAAGAATTCCCTTATTGGTTCATGCTTGCCATCAGTGATATTTCTGCCTTACTGCTTCCTGAACTCTAAAAGAGTGGGTCCAGCAGAGGGTTATAATTATAGTATGCACTTGTGTGGGTGGCTTATCATAAATAACATCAGTGTCATTAAAAGATATTTGCATTCACAAGTTATTATTACTAGTGAACATTAATTTTAATCTGAATACATAGGCCCTCAGTACCCCATCTGATTGGCCTTATTTCCCGCTCCAGCAGAGTGAATAAAAACTCTATATCAACACCTACGAGTGAGCCAATAGCAGAGTCAGCATGTGTGTGTTGGGAAGGTGATTAAAAATGGAAGTGTCTGTCCCAGTTTGACATCTGATACACTCCTGCATGTGTCTGCACAAACTCTGGCATTACCTCAGACCGGAGGAGCTTGGGTTTCTCAGTGGCGGAACACCAGGCGGAATTAATGGAGTCTGGCCCATTCATGGTGCAGCAACAGCACTTTCTACAGCATCTCCAGAAACTAATTTAGAGCTCTCAATCAAAGCATAGGGATGGCCATTTGACTCATTCAGATAGATAGATAGATAGATAGATTTCCTTATTATAGCAACACATTATTAAACTTGAAAATAAAACTTTAGGGTAGATAAACTGATTAATGGGAGAGGTGCAAAACTAATTATTAACTCCATCCCCTAATTCAGTTAACTGCAAAACGCAGTGTTCCTTTTCAGCTATTGTAAAGTTTTGTTAAAAAAAATAAATAATGAAAAATAATGTATCAATAGTCTTGTAATTCCCAAGGCACACTGGTGTGCCCAACCACACCATTTGAGAACTACTGCTCTAGACACTCCAGTTTCCTCCCACAGACCAAAAACATGCAAGTGAGGTTAACTGGTGTTTCTAAATTGCCCGTAGCTATGAGTATAAGTATGAATGGTTGCCTGGGTCTCTATGTGGCCCTATGATCAGCTTGCAATCAGGGTGTACCCCACATTTATTCCCAAGGCCATCGCGGCTCTTAATAAACAATTCTAGGTTGTGTCTCTGCCCTTGAACCTATAGTTTTTTCTGCATCTATTTTGTATCTCTTTTATGTATTTTTAATCTCTGTTTCTGTAAATGCCACTTTGCACTATCTGCTTATTGGTAGGTGGCTTGCACTTGTATAGTTTATTTGTGGCCTTTTAATGGTTTTGTATTTGTGCTTTTATGTCAAGTGTGTATGTCTGGTTATGCTGCACCTGAATTGCCCCTTGGAGACAATAAAGACTTATAAACAAACAAACAAACAAACAAACCTCTGTCCAATATCAGTTGGGATAGGCTCCAAGGAATAAGTGGAATAGATGAAGGATGGACAGATGGATTACAGTTTGAAAACCTTGGCAGTGGACTGGTAGTGCCCTGAGTAGCTATGATTCTTCACAGCAAGAATGGTTCAGTGCTGAATTGGGTTGAGATTTTTCTTGCACGTTCTCCCTGTGCATGTGTGGGTTTTCTTTTGGTACTCTGGTTTCCTCTCACAGACCAAATATATGCTTGTTAGGTTAACTGGTGATTCTAAATTGCTCTTAGGTGTGGGTGGTTGAGTGAATGGTTGTGCCTCTCCATTTCCCCCCACACCCCACATCCCTTAAAAAAAGGTGTGGATATAGATGATGGATAGATGGATGGATGGTTCAGTGGATGGATAGACATTTAAACGTCAAATATCGTCACCTTCTTGAAATATTTGCCTAAGTCATTTTTTGACAAAAATGATTTTTTTTGCCTAAGTCAGTCCTTCATGATGCTGGCCACCTCTGGTATAATTTCTTACATCCTCAGTTAAACAGATCATGCAATCCTACCATTGTAATATAATTGCCTATGTCAAGAGTGTGACTTAAGCCATTTTATTTTGCCTCAGTCACAAGACAGAGTGACTTAGGCAATTGTATAAGCTTTTCAAAATGGCAGCCGCTGCAAAAAGAAAGAAATTCTGCTTTGCTAGTGAAGTTATTGCCATGGTCCAGGGCTCATTCCCTGCTGGCAAGTCATAAGCTGTACAATACTATAGGCTAAACTACAAATCTTTCATAGTTAGTTCTGCCAAGAAGGTTTTATTTTTGCCAGCGTATATTTGTCTGTCTGTTTGTTTGTTAGCAAGATTACGCAAAAACTACTGGACGGTTTTTGCTGACATTTTCAGGAGATAATGGTAATGGCCCAACTTCGAAATTATTTGATTTTGGTGGTGATCCAGATTACTGGCGTTAGTGAACGATAATAATGATGATATAATAATGTCAGCATGGTTCTGAGTGCTAGGTGTGGATTTTCAGGGTCATGAATCATGATGGTAACTTTATCATGGAACTATTGCTTATAGATGTAACAGCAATATGTGAGCTAATTTTGCAGAGGGTTGTGCTCTCCGAGTGCTTTCTAGTTATTTAGTCTTTTTAGACAGCATTTTAGTCAGAGAACTCTGGTTGGGAAGCACTGCCTCAGAGGATTCAGGTGTGATGTGAGCTGATGACATGGATAAGAGTCTTTCCATGTGCTCTGCCAATCAAGGAGAGAAAGTTCACATATGCCACATAAATAGGTATCAGCCAAGATAACTGAGAGTGAAGATTAATGGGATTAATTGTTTTTCAAAACCTCAGCAAAGAAAAGTTAGAAGAAGTTAGGAGATGCACATTCCTCCTTGGCCTTGGGTTCATTTGGTTATTTTGGTAATTGTGCTTTATTTTGCACAGAGTTGAAAAATTATTTCACATTATCACAGAGGAAAAGGTAACTGAATAAAAAGGCCATTCACAGCCAAACTTCCCTGTCTCCTGGGCAGGAATGTCACAGTTACCAATAAAATGATAAACCACGATAAAATTTCAGACGGTTAGTATTACCGTTTCCTGTTTTAATTACCCTTAAAACCATGTTTGATTACCTCACTTTGTCAGTAACTCACGGTGATGCTGCTCATTACCTGGAAAAGTCCGGACTATGTGTCTGTTCCTCGGCTAAGCAGCAGCGGTCCCTCCAATGCAGGCACGCGTGTGTAGTTTGCAATGTTTAGCCTCTGAAAGTGAAAGTACTGCGGTTGGTACTCGCATGGACACTGTACAGGAGATTTTTCCCCCTCAAAACTGACAAAGTCTTAATTCTGGTCGTATTTGGATTTTACAAGGATGCCGAGGGGAAAGTAATTGAAGACGGTCACCCTGTTGGCAGAAAATGCCAAAAAAAAAGTCTCCATGAGGGGAGGCAGGGAAGAACCTCAAAGAAACGGCAGCATCTCCACCACAAACACCCCCACAGCAGCATCAGAGCGAGGCCTGGCAAGATTGTTGAGAAAGACCTCAGCCAGGAACTAGACAGGGGAAGAGGGTCAGGTCTGACCACTGCAGATCGTTCTTAAAATCACATTATTTTTTCACTAAATAAAACTTTGTTAAATGATTTCAGTGTGCGTTTAAGTACTTTTTAAATATTTTGAGTAAGCTTCAACAATTCAGCGATAATAATGATAACCATGGTAAATTTGGTCACAAAAACTGTGATATGAAATTTTCACATGATTACATCCCTACTCTGTGTGTCTTTGTGAGTTTGTGTGTGCTCCACAAGCAATTTTAAATGTTTGTGGCTTCCCCCTTCCAATGGTCTGTCACAGTAGTGGGAAGAAAGACTTGCACTATGTTGCCTAGTCAGTTTTTTACACAGGTAATTTGGCCTAAGTCAGGTTCAAAATTGCAAAAGTCCCAAAGTCATGTTCATTAATTTGCCTAAGTCATTTAATTCCCCTTTGAGACATAACTGAGTGACAACATTTTTTGTATGTTAATAGTCATCCATTGCCATAACGTTTTTGTGTGAAATGATGAGTGGATATCATTTACTCTTTATTGGTTTGTTTTTTCTGTTTCCTGAATAACTTCAAAATATTTTTTTTAAGAGGGTGACAATATGTTTTTCTTGTTCGAGTATATGTGTTGATTGCCTCTCTACTCCATCTCTAACCAACCAAACATGAACAAAAGCCTTCCACTCTCCCTGTTGCTTGTTTTACATTGCAGAAAATGTGTGCCTAAATAGTCATTAGAAAATTTTCACCTATCATGTGATTAGAGCAGGGGTGTCCAAACTCTGGCCTGGGGGCCAACTGTGGCTCACTTTCCATTTCGATTTGACACTCAGTAATTCAAAAAGGTAAAAAGGCATAGGAATGTAAATTTTGTGAGTAGCTAATGAAGAATGAAGAATGGATTACGATAACAATAAGGATAAATTCTGCTCATTTGCCCTACCTGCACTCTTTCTAGGTTCATTGTACAAAGCGTAAAGTGCAAATCATCTCCAAGCACCAACATTCATTCAAATTTCAGCCTCTGCATGCAGTTTGATCTTGTTTTATGTCCGATCAAGAAGAACAGCCATTACCATCTCTACTCTATATTGCTTAGACCTTTTTTCTCTTTCTCACCTTGACTAGAGTCAACTAAGCCCCACAAACTCTGACTTGCCACCCAAAAACCCGAAACTTTTAAATACTAAAGGCAATGTTTATTAAAGAGGGTCTGGCATCCTTGTATTTGTATGTATGCAGCCCTCAAATTGAAAAAGTTTGGACATAGGGGTTATGCTGCTTGCGATCCGAGACACTCCCACAGCTAGGTGCTTGTTTTTGAACCACAGGGGGCTCAGCTGGAGGAACATTTTTCTTCAGCCACAGTAAAGATCTGAGCACAGTGATGAAAGACCAAACTACATCCACTTCTTGGAGGGCATGGTCAGACCTCATGAGGTTTTACACTAAAACAGCCTGTTCTTTGCAGGGGTCAGACACGAGGCTTATAAAAAAAATGCCAAAATCCAATATCGGAGTGGAATTTTCAGCAAGAAACTTTAAAATTATGTTCTGGGAACACCTGGATTGACGGTAAAGAAGAAGGAGCAAAAGTATTTACCTTTAGCCATTTAAGATACTGAAAGCTTATGTGTCCTAACAAAGTTTAAATATATGTGGTATTTTTTTGCAGAATAATCTACTCATGCCTATAATGCAATCATGAATATGTTTGAATATACACAGTGTTGTAGATTAAAAATCATCCCTGAATAATTTGATGATTCTATAATTTATCTGTCTATGGGTCCAAAACTTTTATTAGAGTTGGCCCAAAATTTTCCCCTCCCTGTGCCAAACCTCTTTTTCTACCTGCCAGCAGTGTTCCTCCGTCTGCCAACATGCCAGCGGAATAAGAATATGTTTTCCATACATATTTATGAGCATGCATTATGATTTCTGTGTTTATTTGACTGGAAACTCTGGAATGACTCAATCCATGCAGCTGGCTGAATACGAAGGTTTGGTAGGCGTCATAGCCAGTCTACTCTGGTCAGGGTCAGAGTCTGCTGTCAAGCTTCCTGAGCTTCCCAATATGCTCAGCCAATACAGGGTTACTGAATACCATGTCACCTGGTTGCTATGGCAACAGTGCGGTCAGCCTTTTCCTGTAAAGAGTAGAATAACAGATCCATACTCTGTATCCCAAACAGCCCCAGAGGGTTTGGCTGAGAAGATTATTTCCCTTTTCAAGCTCCATGCATGCCTCTGCTCAGCCAGGTTTTCATTACCTCCACCAAGAGGGGTTGTGTTTTCACTGGGGTCTGTCTGTTTGTTTGTTTGTTTGTCTGTTTGTCTGTTAACAAGATTACACAAAAACTACTGGATGAATTTACATGAAAATTTTACCAGAGGTGTGGTTTGGTCCAAGGAAGAAGCCAATACATTTTGGCGCTGATCCAATCCAGATCGACGTCACAAAAAAACCTTTAAATTTATAACGGCAAATCCTTTTCATTTATGGCATTATGGGAATTGTAGTTTATTTGCAATCTGAAGTCTAGTTTTTCAAGCCTATGTCACTACATTTCCCAGCTTCCCTTACAATGCCAGGGGAGGAGGTCTCCACTCAGTCAGCTGTCTCTGTCTCCAGCATTGTCCCTCCCACAGCACCATCCGACTGGTTACACGCTCTGGTTACACACAGAGGCACGTCAAACAGCCAATCAGCAGTGAAAGCTGTGCATGCACAGTTCTACTCACAGTCATAGTGGAGAGGAGGAAGTTTTGCCAATGGAGAAAAGCCCGGTGCTGTTCCTGGAGCCTTGGTTTCTTAGCTAAATTAAGGTAGCAGACTTTCCTGAAATTGTAGCAACTACTAGTAACATTACTGTGAGCCTATTAACATTAAAGAAACATACGTGGCAGCTCTGCTCACTCGCAGTCCCACCAGCCGTGCCTCTCAATCACTTGAAACAAGGTTGCTGATAATGTCAATATGGAAATAGTCCGTCATAGCAGAAGTCTGTGTGTGTCTGTGAGTGTAAAATCCCAACCCCCAAAGTCCACATACAGCGAATATGCTGCCCACTGAAGCGCCGTGGTTTTGCTCTTATGGACGGGCTGGTGACATCGCTCACTGAAAGCACCGCGGCACACACAACACCAACATCTGTACAAGTAGCAGCAAATTGGTTCAGTCAACAAGTTACAAGACCCACTACTAACTAGGTCACTCTATTGGATGATATTTATATCAACAATAATCACACTTCTTGCAGATTGTTATTTTTCATTCCACAATGAGCGTATAAAATAAATATAGGACTGTAATGTTTGGTGGAAATCACAATTTATGGGCGAAACTGAGCTTCTTGGCGGAGGTCTGCGCTCTAGGAGTGCTTTTCTAGTTTTTTGTGTTTTTTTTTCTTACTCCACAGCTGCACAGTTTTTGTTTTTCTTTTTTATTCCTTTTTTCATTCCTCTTTGTTTTTTAATATCCATCGGCACATGAACTTCCACAGGGAGTCTTCCTTTTGTTGTTCTGATAGACTGATATAAATGTAACAGCCATGTTTTCCAACCTTTTTTTTTAATTTAAAGATTAAGTTAGAATTTTATTGTCAGTTGTCAACACCAATTTGATGCATTACCGCCACCACCTGGTATATTTGTGTTCACTAAACTGTGGCCCTCGTGAGAGTTTGATACGTTCAGTTGGCTCTAGTTGGTTTGGTTCATAGTGTGAATTCCTAGTCTTTTCAAAATCTGTAAAGACTGTGAAAGTTGTGAAAGGACTGCTGCTTTGCATGTTGCCTGATATGAAAGCCTGATGTTGTGTTGTAGAGTTCACTATCTATAAGATAACAAGTCTGCGGCATCAGGACTTCTCCCTCTCCCCCTTGTAACAGTCAAGTCACCCAAACTGTTTTGTACCCCCTGGTAAAGCAACTTTGTGTTTACAGCACTATTCATACACATTGCCATACAAACGTAAAACAAGAACATTATGACATTAAGTGCATTAAAGGTATATATCGGCAAAAAAAGAAATTCAACTATGAAACATGCTAGAGTTTAAGATTTTAAGGAGAAATAAAAGATAATAAATAAATACGTATAAATGATAAAACATAAAATAAAAAAATATGAAGTTTACATTAGATGTATGTTAGATTATATTTTATTAGATGAATATATATTACAGATCAAAAAAAAAATAAAATAAGAAGCTTAACGTATGAGATGACAGAAGTAAACAAAAAAGTTTTCAGACCTTTCAAAAGAGTTCACAAATGTAGAAAATCCTAGGTTACCTGGTCCTGTGTTTCACAGATGTGGACAGCTGCCCCACCCTATTTAGTCTTGACTCTGAGGTCATTGAGAGAGTGAAGCTACAAGCAGGACAACCACAGGAAGTGACTGCTTGTACAGATTAGCATAGATGCTAACAGCTTCAGTAGCAGCTTTGTCAGATTTGGATCGTATGTCTTCATTAAATGAAAAACAAACATCACTAATGAAAGCATTTATGGATACAAAGGTTATTTTTGGTCCACTTCCGGCATGTTCTGGCAAGTATTTGTTCTTCAAAGTGGTAGCAACCACTTACTGCATTTTCTGATTGGTCTGAAATTAATGTGATTGACGGCACATTTATCCAATCGCCTGCCAGATGTGTTTTTGAAAGGTTCTGCTCATTCTCAGACACTCTCTAGGGGCTGTTGCCCAGATGATATATATTAATGGTCCATCTGGTGTGTCAGGTTAGATGAGAATAGACTTTGAGTGATTTTGAAAAACACCTGTTGCTGTAGCACTTTTACCTTGTTCAAGCCACACAAAGCTTAGCTAATTAAGATCACAATGTACAACAACTTCCTACCTGACTCAGATGGTCTTTTAGCTTTGAAATACATGTGTTTATGTAAAATAAGGACGCGTGCATTGTGATAATGATGTCTAATGAGAAGCTATTTACTATTAAATTGACTTCAAACTTAAGTGTTACCCAAGTATTTTATTGATATTTAATCAGTTTATTTCCTTTTTGGGAAAGTTTTTAGCAAACACTTTGGAACTAAGAACACTTGAGTGTTGTGGTGAGTTCCTTTATCACAGAAATGACCTGTTTTTCCTGTTATTTAACTTTATTATTTGCAAGTCCTGTGCTGTAATGCTGTGTCAGCTCAAACAATAGCACTTCAAAGGAACTGTTTGCTGCAGAGACTTCTTTGTAAGAGGAGTCATCCTCCCTGTAACTGAGAAAAGTGAAGTAAGCAGAACTGACCGCTGCTCTGTTCCACAGAAAAGGTGAGTTATTGGTCTAAAAATGAACCCTGTGCACACATAAATGCATGGTTGATTTCTCTAAAACAGGCCAAAAATAACTGCCATGTTGCTTTATTTCCTATATTTAATGAAGCCTTGTTGAATAGAATGCTGTTCATCATAATCTATTTTTGATATAGATGAAGAAAGAATGCTGTGTGTGTCACATAAGCAGAACACAAACTACTGGACAACAAATTTCTTTTGAAAGCCACAAAACTCTTTAGAACTCGTTTGTCTGTGCCTGTTTGATTTTATGTCCAATGGGAAATCAAACTATTTTAGGTCATGCCCTTAGCCACTATTTTATACTCACATCATCCAAAACTTCAGGTTGAAGAGTGCTTGTAGAGCCTTTATGTGTTCATATACATTGTGATGCTTAGTGGATGGGGGTTTAAATGCGTCAGCCAGTGCTGACTGGTAAATTGTTTTTAACTTTGATGATTGCAATAGATAACGCAGGTCTCTTTTAATATCTTTGGATGGTAAACTGGCTGAATTTTAGCATTGAGTCACTATTATTACAGCCTATATTCTGACGTCAAACAACACAGCCAGACATGATTTTTAGACTTCTGTGTTTGCTGCTAGGCTGTGGTGGGTCTTTATGTTTTCTTCCAGTTGTTCCCCGATTTACCTGAAACTAAAACTGTGATGTCATTTTGACGCAGGTTGTAAAAAAAAGTAAATAGTTGCCAAGTAATGACAGTTGAATTCTTCCTCCCTCTGTCATAAAATTGTTTTAATATGATTATATGTGCCCACTGTTGTCCTTCTTTTAGGGAAATTTCAATGAATAAATGAATAAAGGAATACTTTCTTGGCATAAGCAGGTAATCTTGAAGCTGTGCCCCCAAAAAATTTAAATCACATTCATTTTCTCTTCCATCATGTTGTTGATAGATATACAGTCTCACCTCTTGAAGAGGGAGAAGTGACAGTAGCAATGTGTAGGCATTTAATTTTCCTTCAGTCCCTCTGAAATGACTCTGATGTAAGAATTCAAGAAAAAATCTCAGTTTAGCAGCAGGAAATCTTGAGCAGAACCAGAAAGCGAAAAGTCCATTGATGTCCAGACAATCAGTTTGTCCTCAACGGGTTCTCATCAGGTTAGACCCTTGAGATGCGGCATCTTGTTTTCATGATGTACTGTACATTAAATACGGTGATCTAATCAAGGCTTTTGTGTACATGCATCAATCATTTGAGAAGAATCAGTGCATTTGGACACCACCAGAGCTGTTCTGATAAACTAACCCATTGATTCCTGGCCTGGGGTCTGGGAATGGGCAGAACCTTTCAAAAGAAGATCCAGCAGGTGACTTGACAATTGTTCTGTCAATCACAATTACTACAGGCCAGTCTGACAAGGTAATAGGTTAGTGCTACTGCTGTGGTGTAATATACAAAACGTGAGCCACTTCACACAACAAACTTTTGCCAAAACATGTCAGAAGAGGAGTGAAAATATCCTCTACTGACGCATGCTTTCAGTGTTGTTTTTTTGTTGGTGGTGGTTTCCTTGATTTTGTAAGACGTTTTAGCAAGGTAAGCTTTATCCGGGAGTGCTTGAGTCATACCAGACGTAATAGAGTGGATTTATTCTGTGTATGGCTGGCATAAACTGTCCCCTTACTGCAAACACAACTTCAGTGAAAGATGGAGGCGTTGTGCAAGATAAAAAGCTTTAATGCTTCCATTTGGGGCTAAAATGCTGCCAAAGACGAATAGACGTTGTTGCAAAACATCAAGTTGGAGTATTGAATATAAAATACATTTGGACATTATTTTCAAGTAAAATATAAAAAATTTGAAGAAGTAAAGATTTCTGTGCAAAGATGTGTTTGCATACAGACAACAAGAATATGTTTATGCAAACATCAAAACTCACGTGATCTTCTCATCATTTCATGCAAAATCCACATCATACAGGATAATTCATTTGACATGAGGCTTCTTTGTCATTAAGACCAGAGTTGCCAGATGTTGTGGTGAGAGAGAGAGGTATGCATGTAGATATATAGGGCATAGGACTGTATCACTTTATCGGAGGACCTCTGTTTGAGTTGAAGAAATGTTTTGTTTCCTAGCTGAATGTATTTTGTACATGGTTCAGTCACACAGGATTTAAAACACAAACATTTGCTGAAACAAATGATCAGAGGTTCACTGATGAGCTGTCACTACAGATTGGTCCTGCTGGTGCATGTGCAAGCATGCCGTGCCAAAGCCCAAGCGGGCCAGGGCCAGGGAGATGCATCGCGCTTAAGCACGACATGGAGAACTTACACTACGAAAATGATCTGGTCTTCTTAGGGGAATGCGCCTCAGCACGGCACAGAATGGCTAGAGTGAGTATGCTCAAAGATACCTGAACTTTTGAAACTGCAGAAATAAAAAAAAAAAAAAATGCAACCAGGTAAAAAAAAGTCCTAAGTTGCTTAATAAGTGGACTTGGCAACTATGATTGTATGTGGGATATTCCACCACTGGGGGTTTTAGGCAGAGAAACAGGGAACCATACAAAAACACAGCTGGAAATAAAACATAGCATTCTTATTAAAAGCCTGACCCTACAATGTAAAGTGCAGAAACTTTAAAGTGTAGTCCATGCCAGTGTTGGTAAAAACTAATGAATGACAGGAAACAAAGCGAATAAAAATTAAGAAGCAGCTTGCAGTGTGATGTAATGAGACATTTCCTGTTGTCACATCAGAATTACAGGAATGAATGTTCATTTGAATGATGCCTGCAGTGTGATTTGGCTTCCAAATGAGCCTCTTCATTCGATTTCCAGGAAGGCTAGATGAGGAGAACCATAATCAGTAATTTAAAGCTATTCAGATCTAAAAGTTTTAATTAGACTCATTCTGCACTGGGGAGAAGCTTCTTAGTTTTCACTTAACGCTTTATTCTTCTCTTGTTTCATTTCATGAGAGCCAAGTTCTTTTGTAATTTTGTCAACCTGTAATTTCTGGGAACTAAATGTTTTCTGTTTATCTGGTGTGTTAAGAAAACTTCTTTTCTGTGTCAGACTTTTCCAGGAAGAAAGCAGAGATCATCTCTGACCTGCAGCTCACCTGAGTCAGATGAACAAAAAGATATGGGGGTTAAATCTTTGAACTCCTCGACCACAAGTGTTTCACTCTCACTGAGGGATTTTATCTCTCTACATTTATATCTCGCACATCTACCACACACCCACGGATTAAAGTAGTAAAATAAAAACTCCCCAGACAAGATTAAATGAAAGCAACCACTTATTCCGTTTTTGGGAAGTTTCTCACTCAAATAGAAGTCGAGATATCTTCAGCACTGTGGGGCATTTTAGACAGGGGTGAAAAATGCAGTAAATCATGAAAGCTTTCAAAATCTTTAATTTTACCCATTTACAAAATGTAAAGTGAGTAAACCAAAGAGAAATCAATGTTAGGTCAATGCTTGGTGTGGCAAAACTTTGCCTTCAAAACAGCATCAGTTCTTATACAAACCCCAATTCCAGTGAAGTTGTGATGTGTGAAATGTCTAAAATAACAGAATACTATGATTTGCCAATACTTTTTGGACTATATTCAGTTGAATACACTGTAAAGACAAGATATTTACCATTCAAACTGATAAACGTTTGCTTTTTTGTTGCAAATATTCACTCATTTTGAATTGGATGCCTGCAACATGTTCCAAAAAAACTGGGACAGGGGCATTTTTACCACTGAGTTAAATCACCTTTCCTTTTGACAACACTCACCAAAGTTTTGGGGAATTGAAGATTAATTTCTCAATGTTTATAGGTGGAATTTTTTCCCCATTCTTGCTTGGTGTACAACTTCGACTTAACCATTATTCTATTGACCTCAGTTCCCAAACACATATTGAGTGTTGTTAAATGGAACGGTGTTAGTGTAAGAAGTGAACATGCCCCTGTCCTGGCATCAAATTCAAATTAAATAAATATTTGCAAAAAACGGTCAAGTTTTGACCATACAGTGCAGTTGGATCAAGCTGATTCAATGTCTGTAATCATGCAGGCCCATCTTGCCAGCTTCAATCTGATTGTGCTCAGCCAAAAGTGGGATGACCCAATCACCGTCCTTTGGGGGAGGAAGAGGTGGAAGTTTTAACGAGAAGACAGCAGGAAGTGACTGCTTGTGCAGAGATTAGCATAGATGCTAACAGCTTCAGTAATGGTTTAACAGATCTTGTCCGCATTTCTATGTAAAAGGAAAAACAAACAACAATACTACAAATCTCGATTGTAAGGATGTTTTCTCTCCACTTCTGACTTGTTTTGGCAAGAGCTTGTTTCATGGAATAGCTCACGTTCTGTCCTTTACGCTGCAGCAGTGGCACAACAATATCTGATTGGCCCATGATGATTGATTTGATTGATGGAAAGATCATCCAGTAACCTGCCAGACAGTGTTGTAGGACTCGAGTCCAGGACTCGGACTCGTGACTCGACTCGGACTCGTGCGCTGATGACTCAGACTTGTACTTGGACTCGAGCTCTAGCTGCATTAGGACTCGGGGGAGGACTCAGAGGACTCGAGCTTATTTATCAATTAATCCTTTGTATTTTTATAATTTTTTAATTTATTATTTCTTCTGGTATAATGTCCTCATATTAGTCTTAAAGCCCACAGCAGGCATGTGTGTTAGTTTACCTGCATGCGCGTTCACGTGCTGATGTCGAAGGAGCGGCAGAATGTCGAAGCAGGTACCGCGGGTTGTACATTTTGCTTTCAAAGATTTCACCATAAATGCTGGTAAATGCAGAGCAATGTGTTCATTATGTAAAAGAGCCATTGAAGAGAAGACAGGGACAACGTCGAACTGTAACAGACATCTGTCTAGGATGCACCCAGTGAAGTGAGTAGATGGCGATGCTAATGTTACTTTGACTGTTGATAATGTTATAAGCTAGCTGCTAAAAAACGACAACGTTAGCCTCTTAACCCTCGGGGGTCGGCGCTATCATGTACGACAGCAAAGCACACCATTCACAAAATATTTAATAACTTTACAACCGTTTATCGTAGCCACTTACCAATTGTTTTGATTAAAAAGTAACAACTTAGCAGTTCCGATGAGCCCTTTGGTACAATCGTAGCTCTTCCAGAGGCTGAGATATCTCTCCTGAAACATCAGTGTCTTTTTTGGAGACTTCGTAAAAGTAATCTGTCATGATAAATCCAAAAGGTAGGTCTTCTAGGTATATTATTTAATCCAATTTCTGTATCAAAACACGTTAGCACAGTAGATAGTCATCATCTTGTTGTCACCCAGATGCAGTTCATTTTCTATTTCCTGTGTCTTCTGACAAAAATATAATAAAAAAAAAGTTATATATTTACCTATGCCCATTTGGGTTTTATTCCAAATCGTGCGCCTAGTGCGTACAGATACCTCAATATAGAGAACTCAGACTTAGGATCAGGGAACTTTTCTAGTACTTGGGCTAAGGTACTGAGGACTTGACCTGGACTCGACTCAGGTGAGAATACTCGACCTGGACTTGACTCTGATTTTTTTTTTGGACTCGACTCAGACCCAAACACTGAGGACTCAGACTTGAGCTATGGTGACTCGACTACAACACTGCTGTCAGATAAACTTTTGAAAGGTTCTGTCCTCCCCAAACACTTTCTGTAAGTTGTTTCGTAGATGGACAAGTGAAATATAATATATATATAATATCTGGTGCATCAGGGTACTGGGGCTGTGACCCCCCAAAGTTCGCAACTACATTAGAGATATCAGTCCAGAGGAACGCAGTCTTAGGAGCAGCTAACATACTGTGCCGAACCCTCAAGCTCGCAAACCCCTGGTTGAGGACCCAGGCTTGGAGGAGGGCACATGCCACCTGGGCATGATGGGGATTTTTTATTACTCTGGTTTGAAAAACAAGAGAAATACGAAAAGAAGGTAATCTAATCATTTGAGCATATTTGAATAACTATAAGAAGTAAACACAACACAATGAAGACAACCAGTGTTGATCTATTTTATAAAAAAAACTCTCTTTAAATTAGAAAACCATTTATTGGTCTTTTTTAAGTACTTCAGACAAATTGCATGGCCTGTATGAACTTTGTCACCCTTAGACTTTAGTGATTTCATTCCTTCAGCCTTTAAAGTTTGTCTTGACACACAAAAGGACTCTAGTGTGGCTTCTATGTACAACAGATATAAGAACTCTGATAAATGTGAACAGAAAGATAAATTCTTTCTTTTCTTTTCTTTTCTTTTCTTTTCTTTTCTTTTCTTTTCTTTTCTTTTGACTTGAAATGAAGCTTCTACCTGAAAACAAACCCCTAAAATAACTTAAAATGATTAAATATGTAAAGATAATTCCTATGTTATTTGTGTTTTGTTCTTTGGAATTGAATCATATTTACTGAGACATATTTTGTCATGAAAGTCAAAGTTCCTGTGTATGTCAGACCACCACTCAGGCATTTAATGGACCGTAGAGGAACTGTGAGATTTACTCATTTTCACTTCACCCACCCAAGAACAAAGCAGTGGAATCATTCAATCTGACTGGGTTCCCAAATTTACGTTCAAGTGACTAAACGCGATACTCGTGTGTTTGTGGTAAAAACACACAGTTTAGAGGAAACCAATCATCTGGTGTTATCACCACCGCAGCTGGAACATGAGGGTCCCAGCAGTGTCACTTCCTATCACTGCTGCGGGGGATGAGAAGGGGGATCTCAGGGTCTGATGTCATACTCTGTGAAAGAGAACAAATCTGAGGAGGAGGGTTTCTCTCCAAATACATTTGTTTTATTAGAAACTGACTCAAGATAAGGACATTTTTATTTTTGAAACTTGATTGAACCCTGTTGTCAGGGGCTACAAAGACAAATTCCACATGAGTGAATCAGAAGTTAGCTGAAGCTGCGTGGTCTGATTCCCCTGTTCATCTTTTTCTCTTCAGTGATGAAGAAACTATTCAACTGCACATTGTGGACCAGCCTTTCCCTTAAGTTAAGAGCCCATATTTCACCTTGAATCACGTTCATATATTCAGGTCAGATGGCTACTAGAATGTGTTCACAACTGCTATAGTAGCTATAAAAAAACCTAACAACTACACTGAGTACTCCTGATCCAGCTGTATGCTCAGTCAGTCTGTGATTCTCTTTTGGAGCTCCTGCCTGTTTAAGGCCCCTTCCCCATGTAGGTCCAGTCCACTCTGATTGGTTGACTGGTCAGTTCTCAGCACCAAAACCCCTCTGCATTGATTGTAACATCTCTGATCTTTAATGGGCTTGTTAAAGGGTCAGTGGGCTGAAACTGCTGACAACACAATGGTAGGATCCCACACTGGTTGCTCTGTCTGCGGCCTGGGTGGAGTAAGCCATTTCAGGCTGCTACCAGAGCCTTTTACAGGAGGAGGGGGGAAGACATGATGACACAGACTTTTGTCTTGTGTGTAGAAGTAATCTATCACATGTAGGAGACATGTAAATCACTCCCGGGGCAAATAAAACTCAGAGGCCCTCCAAAACCATTGCTCAATCATAACATGGCATTAAAACTACAAAATACTTTTGTATGTTAGTCTTTAAATAGAGAATTTTAGAGTGATCTTTCATTTTGCCATTAGAATGGCAATAATCAGTATAACCACATAACAAACAGTTGTGAACAACAAAGATGAAATTATGTGAAAGTAACGCTCTGAAAAGCTTCAATCCTGGCTGCAGAATGCAACGCCAAGGTCTAATAAGAGCATAAAAGTGCTGTCTTAAAATGTAAAAAAGGTAACTTTATTTAAAATTAGAAATATGAAACCTGATATCATCTGAAAGAAAAGAATAATGTTCATTTCAATGTATGGAAACATTTGCATATAAGCCAGATTCATAATTGCTTTGGCCAAGCTTGTTGAGGATATTGTTAAAGAAAATAGAGTTCAGTATTTTATGATCAGTTGAAGAGGATCCATACAGTAAATGAATTGAGGTAGTGCAAGAAGGTTGCTAGATCAACTCCCAGATCAGTCCGGATCTCTATGAGGAGTTTGCATGTTCTCCCTGTACATGCGTGGGATTTCTATGAGTATTTTGGTTTTCTCCCATCAACAGTAAACCTGCTTGTTGAGTAAATTGTGATTCTAAATTGCTTGTAGGTGCAATCAGTGTGTGTTATACTTGGCTGTCTCTTTACCCTACTTCACTCTGCTGTTTGTGTAAGAAAAATCCCCTCTGTTGCACTGCTACTATCTGCCCATCACTGTGGCTGAAAGGTTGTTACATGGTATTTCCATATACCTATTTTGAGCTTAATATGATTTTTTTTTATTTTTATAAAGACAGTTATGGGCAAAGACTGTATATCATGGTTTCTCGAAGGTACTTTTTGGTAAATCTACCTTTTATTTCTATGACGTTATGGCAAATAATCAAACCCACTTCTAGTAAAATGAATGAGACTTTTACTCTATTTACAAGAAATGTAGTTGAGCCAGAACTAAGACAAAAAAAACAACATGGTTGGGCAAAATTTTTAGTTAAAGAAAATTACCTCCAGGTCAGAGCAGAGGCTCAAGGAACAGTCCCCATATAAAATGACTTTGTTACTGTCCATCACTGGTTCTGTCCCAGCACTTTGCTTGAGCAACTTCTCCTCCCTTCACCCAAAATTACTTTCATATGTCTCAAAGTTTATTTATCAGTTGTGAAAGCTGTAGGATTTGTAATCCAGACCAACGAAGCTCAATTATGGGAAGACAGGATTACTTTATTCTTCACAAATATTACCCCTCTTAACAGCTTTGGTTTCTGTGTTGCAATTTCCAATCACAGGTGTGTCAATATCCTGCAATAAAGTTTCAAATGTGAGGCAGCAGGAGGTGGTGCCTGCAGTGCCCACACAGAAATAGAGTTTTTAAAAAGAGAACAATAAAAAGAGAGAGACAGAAGTATGGGAGGAGCGATTTGCTTCAAATGTGGTCATATTTGCTTAAGGCAGTCAGGTTGTGAGGGTTTCCTGATTCGTAGAGAGATGACTCACACTTCTCAGACAACACAATCAATTCCTTGAACTGTTACGAAGAGAGTGACTCCCTGCCCGTCCCACCCCCTCCTCCCAGCCCTCTATCTATGGTAGTCATTTTCTCATTCATGCCAAGTGTGTCAGAGCTCTTAAGTAACATTTCTCAATCACACAGCCACTCAGCAATCCTCCCATACATCTCATATCTGTTACTAGTTAATGCATTTACTTCTTGGTGTTGTTGTCATACTCTTTTCCCTTTAATTACTACAAGTTTAGTCAGTGTGTGTGTGCCAATTTAAAAGTCTAATTATGAAGCTTTTTGACTGTAGGGTGTGACTTTACCAAGGAACAAGGGACTTTTTAAGGAACTCTGTGCATGCAACTGTCAAAATTCAGTTCAAGCTAGTTTATCTACTTCTTGAAAACTCCCTGCTCCAGTGGGAAGTATTTTCCAAAGGTACAGGAATTTAGGGGATGGGGCCTACAGTACTGAGTATTTCTTGTTGATCAAGTACATGCAGTGTTTTACTTCACCTGTCTTGCTTAATATAACCTTGCTTCTCAAGGTAATATTAAACCTTGAGAAGCAAAGTTTAATATAACCCCCACAGTTTAGTGTGTTTCTTTTTGTTGTTCATGCTTTTCACTGTCTTAAATAAAATTAAGATCAATGTGCATGACACCAAACATGCTTGTCATCACCAACACCATAAAGCTGTCAGATACCATCAAGTAAAAACACCAACTTCCTTATGCTCATATGAGTTAACAGATTATGTAGAAATCATCACAGCATCAAAACACCACCCTTTTTTTTATCCTGCAAAAATTACTTCATTTCATCAGAATGGCAGTGATGCTCAGCAGGGTTGTTGCAACACAATTTTCCATTTCCAGCTAAATAACCAAACAACACTGAGATGACTTTACAAAACATTTTGGAAGTCTTTCATCACATTAACTGAAAACAGATTTACTTGATATCCATCCCTAACTCTGCTCTCATAGCAACTGAATGCGTTTTGGGTGATGATTTTCCTTGTAAATTAGGTGTTGACAGCTGTACCTCTTCTGCAGCAGCTGCCCCTCTTTGTAAATGTGTCACTGCCGGTAAGACATCAACATCTTTTTACACCTGTGCTATCCGTCTTATCTTTATTTCATAATTAATGCATGGAGCCGTGTCTGCACTTCCTCTTGTATGTAAATTAAGCAAGTGTGTTTCTGGTTAAGGTGTTTTGCAAGAGTCTAGAGAACACTGCGCTGGGATATACACTGCAGATACATTGTTGTTTTTTCAGCTTTTACTCAACTTTGTAGTTCTTACATAAGTTCCCATCACTCTGTAGTTGCACTTCCTGCATAAAAAATGAAACCACAGGAGCTTGACTAACTCAGACCTCTTCTGGATCAATACAAAATAAAACAATTTCACATTTCATGTTGAAAAAGGAAATTAAAAGTAACATTTCATGCCCTAAGGCTAGGGACACCCATGACAAAATGTCAGTCCACGATTTTTTAATGAATGTAATATCTTAAGAACACTTAGGTGTGTTGTAGTGATTTTCTTTAAACTTTGCACAAATGTTTACTCTGACTCAAGGATAAACTTAATACATGTCAAAAGCCATAGGTCAGATCTTCAGGTCATTTTACCAAATGTTCATATCTGAAGTGCACATTGAGTGTTTTTGTACATCTGCATGGGTGACAGCAGAGGCCAGAGGCATTAAAATACTCAACCTGACTTGTAGACCAGTTCGCAATTTGGTCCATGGGTCCCTAGTCATGAAAAATTAAGGAGGTTCTTGTTTACCATCCTGTCACGAATACCATTATGGCAAAGTCCAATATGGCTGCCATCACCAATGATGATTTTTTTTTTTTTTTGACAATATGCATTAAATGCATGATAACATATATACACTGATTTTGGTATGCCTAATTTATTTCTAGCATGGTTTCAGCATTCAGGGTCATTGTGACTTGAAAAGGTCATCCCCTGACATTTAAGAGCACACATTATGCTTTATCAAGTTTTGTATGCCCCTCTGTGTGTGTTACATACCTCATCTGCATGAAAGAGTTTTTCTAGGCGAGAGAAAAAAAATCCATAGCATCAGGACTTCTCCCTCTTCCTCTCTTTGCAGCATCAGTAGCTGCCTTAAAAGTCTCATTCGGGCAGCCCCCAAAAAAGGCCTACCAGTATGATGTCGGCTCATGTAAGCAAGCCTAGTGCAGGCGTGCATGTTTGAATGAATGCAGAGTTGTTGACAACATGGCGCCAAGCAGCGCTGAACTCGCCAATCACTACAAAGTAGACTCTTAGACCAATCAGAGCAGGTGGGCCAACTAGGCTTGAAACCCTTAAATGCATTGATAAGGTCTTTTATACTGCTCAATTTCATAGTTTTTTTTTTTTTTTTAACATTTTTACAATATCAATCAGTGGGATATGGCTTTTCATACCAATGAGTTTACACTCAGTAAAGCAATGATGACCTGCCTGGTGCATCTCTCATAACTGCGCAAGTGTGCTGTTTTATCTTTTCAGTTTGTCTTTCTGTTATGTGCAGGCTAATCATCAAGATTTCTTCAGTCCAAAACATTTTGAGGGCTTTTCCTCCAAACACATTCCAACTTAAATTCAGGAATAAGCATATCAGATTTTGAAGGTCACAGGTCAAAGGCTAAGGTCATGGAAAATCAGGTTCATCCCTTGCTTGTGAATGCAAAAGCTCAAGATGTCTTTGAATGATTTCAATAAAATCTTCACTTCCTCTGATTGACCCAGGGATAACATTTTGGAGGTCAAAGGTCAATGTAAAAGAGTGGTGTGGTCACTTCTAGCTGTGCATGCAATTTTTTTGAGGAAACTTTGAAGGATTTTCATCAAACTTTGCACAAATTAGTCTCAACCAAGGTAACATGGATCTAGAATTTGAGAGGTCAAGGACAAAGGTCAAAGTAATGCAGGCTCATGAACACTTGTTTGCTTGTAAAATAAATATTTTATGAACAATTTCAGGGAATTGTCCACTCCAGCCAAAACTGATCTAAATGAGGTTTCAAGATTAATGGGTTAAAAAGTTAAGGTCATGGGGCCTCGTGACTGTCTTTTTCTTGGAAATGCAATATTAGAAACATTGTATTACAGAAATGCTCAAAGGGACTTTCTCCAAACTTTGCACAATGATACAAAAATGAAATAGTCAGATTAAAGAGGTCTTAGGTCAAATGTGAAGGGTGTGAAGCCTCAAATTTATCTCCCATGCATGAACACAATATTTCAAAGACAATTTGAGGGACTTCAGTTAGACTTTACACAAATATCCCTTCTGCCTCAAGGAAGGACTGATTAGATCTTGGGGGTCAAAGGTCAAGTTAATTTACCCAATGCCTAACCTTATTTTGAGAATAAACTATCTCATGAAAGCTTCTCAAATGATCTCAATAAAGTTGAAGCAGATGTCCACTCTGATTGAAATAAAAAGTTTGTATGTATTTTGGAGACACTGTCAAAGATCAAGGTAAGCATGTCTCATTGTTATCTCTGTATAAAGGTCTTATACTTAAAGAAAACTTTGAGGGACATTCTTAAAACTTTACACAATCCACTATAATTCTCAGATTAAGTAGATTTTGGAGATCCAAAGTTATAATCATACTTATCCCCAAATAAAATATTTCGAGAATGCCTTAAAGGGATTTTCTTTCACATGAAAATTCATTCTGATTTAAGGATTAATTGATTCATTCTAGAGGATTAAGGCAAAGGTATTATCTCATATCTTGTTACAGACATTGATCATAAAACAAGTAAGATTTTTACCAATCATACCACTACAAAATTCCACCACAGCCCTCCTTGACAAACCAGTGTACTGTCATTATCTAGCATTTTAAGACCGCATCAAACCATCAGGCTGTAGTTCTTGTTTGAGATGACGTGCATCCAGGAAGGATATTTGTCTTTGTGACTGTCAGTTTGAGAGCAGTTGTTGGGAATTGTGATCAATCCCAGTTTACAGTCAGTGTGTGTACTTAGTGACTCAACCAGCAGGAATTATCAGGGCACAATTGTTTAAAGTGTTCAGTATGAATGGGAATGATCTGGAAGTGAAAATCTGTCATGTGCAACTGATTATCAGTTCATTCATCTGAGTTTTTTACACACACACACACTCACACACTCACCCCCACACACACACACACACACATATACATACATACATACATATATATATATACATATATATATATATATATATATATATATATATATATATATATATATATATATATATATATATATATATATATATATATATATATATATATATATATATATATATATATGTATATATACATGTGTGTGTATGTATATATGTATATATATACACACACACACACACACACACACATATGTATATACATATATATATACACACACACACACACACACAAACACACAAACAACATTTAGGCATTCAAAATAACTACAAAGAAAGACAAATATATTATCTGTAAATCTTTAAATGTAATTAAAAACTGTTTTAAGCCATAAATAGGTCTAAATGCAGAACATACAGTAGGTTTGAATTTACTATTCATTGTAAATTTTCATCTAAAGAGAGTTTTCTCATCTTATCAATGCTTATTTTTGTCATTAAATAGAGCAACTTGTTGTGAAGACTACAAATGGTCCATTTTTTGCTGTTTTAAATCTTATTTCATCATATTTTTTTGTTGACTTGGTCTGAGAGCTGGTTTGGGATAGGACCCAACCTTATACCTTTACATGGAGCCCCAGTGGCCTCATGGCAGCACTTCTGAGAACAGGGTTAGCTGCCCTGAGGCCACATGATGCCCACTTACTCCGTCAATGTGACACGCCAGTTATTTCAAAACATCAAAAACTGTGTATGAATGTACACTTTATTGCCAAAAGTATTCGCTCACCTGCCTTAACTTACATATGAACTTAAGTGACATCCCATTCCTAATCCACAGGGTTCAATATGACGTCGGTCCACCCTTTGCAGCTATAACAGCTTCAACTCTTCTGGGAAGGCTGTCCACAAGGTTTAGGAGTGTGTTTATGGGAATTTTTGACCATTCTCCCAGAAGCTCATTTGTGAGGTCACACACTGATGTTGGATGAGAAGGCCTGGCTCTCAGTCTCCGCTCTAATTCATCCCAAAGGTGTTCTATGGGGTTGAGGTCAGGACTCTGCGCAGGCCAGTCAAGTTCATCCACACCAGACTCTGTCATCCTTGTCTTTATGGACCTTGCTTTGTGCACTGGTGCACAGTCATGTTGGAAGAGGAAGGGGCCAGCTCCAAACTGTTCCCACAAAGTTGGCAGCTTGGAATTATCCAAAATGTCTTGGTATGCTGAAGCATTCAGAGTTCCTTTGACTGGAACTAAGGGGCCAAGCCCAGCTCCTGAAAAACAACCCCACACCACAATCCCCCCTCCACCAAACTTTACACTTGGCACAATGCAGTCCGACAAGTATCGTTCTCCTGGCAACCGCCAAACCCAGACTCGTCCATCAGATTGCCAGATGGAGAAGTGCGATTCATCACTCCAGATAATGCGTCTCCGCTGCTCTAGAGTCCAGTGGCGGCGTGCTTTACACCACTGCATCCGACACTTTGCATTGCACTTGGTGATGTATGGCTTGGATGCAGTTGCTCGGCCTTGGAAACCCATTCCATGAAGCTCTGTGCGCACTGTTCTTGAGCTAATCTGAAGGCCACATGAAGTTTGGAGGTCTGTAGCTATTGACTCTGCAGATAGTTGGCGACCTCTTCGCACTATGTGCCCCAGCATCCGTTGACTCCGCTCCGTCAGTTTATGTGGCCTACCACTTCATGGCTGAGTTGCTGTCGTTCCCAAACACTTCCACGTTCTTATAATACAGCTGACAGTTGACTGTGGGATATTTAGGAGCGAGGAAATTTCACGACTGGATTTGTTGCACAGGTGGCATCCTATCACAGTTCCACGCTGGAATTCACTGAGCTCCTGAGAGCGACCCATTCTTTCACAAATGTTTGTAAAAGCAGTCTGCATGCCTAGGTGCTTGATCTTATACACCTGTAGCCAGGGAAGTGATTGGAACACCGGATTTTGATTATTTGGATGGGTGAGCGAATACTTTTGGCAATATAGTGTATCATTAAATGTACAATAAAGTCTGCATAGAAGACAAAAAAACATTTCCCTAAAAACAGAGCTATAGCCTTACTGTTCAAGTAAACACTTCTTATGGAAAGCTCATCACATTTGAAACAATGAAATAAACAAATAAATAAAAA
The DNA here is from genome assembly GCA_037902135.1 of Cetoscarus ocellatus. Taxonomy (NCBI): domain Eukaryota; kingdom Metazoa; phylum Chordata; class Actinopteri; order Labriformes; family Labridae; genus Cetoscarus; species Cetoscarus ocellatus. The sequence continues at coordinate 108,619 of JBAMNC010000739.1, read as the reverse complement.
AAAATCTCTTATTAACCTGTAAATGCTCTGTAACTTACATTGATGAAGTAGCTGAAGCAGGCTTGAGTTCTGTGTTAAGACCTTTAAATTAAGGTTTTTGCATTTTAGTTGCAACACAAGAGTTTGTGGCCCACTTTACTGTCACTGTCAGGCAGTTGTGTGCCTCAGACAAACATACTGCCAGGCTAACGTCGCTGTTCAGTTGAGTCAACCTGATTCAGTGTCTGTAATCAGACAGATTAATTTTTGCCAAGCTCCAATCTTCAAGGATTCTGAACAGCCCAAAGCAGCACAACCCAGTCAGAGTCCTTTAGAGCAGGACGAGGTGAGAGCAATGTGCAAGACAACAGCAGGAAGTGACTGCTCATGCAGAGATTAGCATTGATGCTAACAGCTTCTGTAGCAGTTTTATCAGATCTGGACCACATTTCTTTATTAAACGAAACAACACCTGAAAGTTAAGAGTTATCCAGATCTTACCTTATAGTATTAAACAACACATATTGTAGACCAACTGCACACTGGAGGTTGATACAGATTTTTTTTTCTTTTTTTAACTTTGTTATGGTTGTTTTTTGTATGTCTGCTGTAGATAAACCATTTTCAAACTTGATCCTATCCAGTTGCTTTTTTGATCAGCTAAGTTTTAAATAACTTGGTCTGTAAGGTCTAATAATCATTTTTTATCATTTAATGAGCACTCTCAGCGCTCTGCCTCAGATTTTTTTCTCCTTATTTGATAAACAACCGCTTGAGCACATAATTACAGACACATTAGTAGCTTGGTTAATGATGTCCCGGGGGAGCTTTTTATTAAGTTTGGCTCACACTTAATCTACACTTGCAATCTCTGTCAGATTGTTCCCAACATGATAGATTTAAATGTAGTAAACACTTCTACATGGGCTTTTGTTTGGCTTAGAAACAATAATAAATTGCAAAAGTATTAAATGACCAGAGCACTTTATTTAAAACAACTGACAAGTCAACAAATTCTATCATTTTTCTAAGATAATTACATGCACCGTGAGGCCACGAAATGGATGCAGGAAAAAAATCCTTGCTCTAAGAAAGACAAATATTTAAAAAGATGGATAAAGATGTAGAGATGGTGTACTAAATCTGAGTTTCTACCTCCTCCACGTATTCATGTATTAAACACGAGTCATCCGGGTCTAACTAAGATCTGCCTGCATGTATCCTGTCCTCTTCTGAACTGTGAGCTCATTTTCTTCTGAAATGTATGTTTACTTACGGTTACAGCTGTTGATATGAAATTCAGCACAGCATAAACATTCAACACATATTGCTTAAGTTAAACGTCTTATTTCTATTTTCTCCGTCTTTGAAACTGGACAGCGTTTTGGACCATGGAATTGTTTATCAAGATAAGTCATGTGTTCTGATTTGAACCTTACCTCCCCTTCAATGCTGCTTAAAATACACAAGTCATACTCCCAGCTCTGCTCAGGCCATTAATAACAAGAAGTAATATACCTCAGTCCAGTGTTTACTTTAATATGAGCCCGTCCCCTTTCCCCTCCAGAGCAGACCAAATTCTTGGAATCTCACGCTCGAAAAGGCCCTTTAATAGTTTCACAGAACTCTTGCTTCATGCTTCATGCTTCATTGTGCAGGTCATTTGAATTTTTCAATTCATGCTGCAAATATCTCATTATGTCTCAGCGACAGGCCTGTTTCCCATATCTCTGGCAAATTCACAGCATACTGAAAATAGGAGAATTAGTGTCTTCACCTGACTGACAGTAAGGTCACATTAATTCCCTCGCACTCAGGCTCTGATGAATTAGAGCAGTGGTCCCCAAACTTTTTGACTGCACAGGCTGGTTTTCCTAAGGCTATGATTCCACTAAGCAGTCTGGTTTAGTTCGGCTGTGTACGGTATGCAATCACAGGTGTTTCAACGGCCAGATGAGGAGAAAGAGACCCAAATAAGTGATTCAAACCATCTACCTTTTTTGGCACCATTCTGTTCTTCTTTTTTTTACTGCGTCATGTCAACTTATCTATTTTTAGACTAAGATTATCCCCGTATGTAATTATTGAAAGAAACACAAACCACAGGGCGCAAACCACCACAGATGAACTTTGTTTTGTTGATCTACTTACCAGCAAGTCAGCAGTGGTTTGCGCATGCGCCCTGTTGTTGAGTTTTGTATTAATTTCCTTTAAAAATTACTTAAAGTGTTAATCTTAGTCTAAAACTAGATAACATAACATAACACCGTAAAAAAAAAAATGAGTCACAACAAGCACACAGGACCGTTTAGAGTTGCTGAAGAGTTTATCTGATGACTGAAAACAGAGGCAGGCTAACACTACCCATTGACTCCCAGCATTTGAGCTAAGCTAATTATCGGTGGGCACGCTCTGCCCGTCTCTTCCTTGTTACTCCAGTAACATGCATTGTACAAAGCCAAGTTGTGGGCAGATGTGCAAGCACAAGGTTAAACAGCAAGTTTACCTCAGGCTTTACTTTCTCAATCATCCCACCTGTGACAGCAACAAGCAGCTTGCCATTTAAAATTAACACCCAGTAGACTAGAAAAATCTTTATTAATTTCAAAATACCTCAGAGACCACAGTCACAAAGACATCTTCAACATTTTTTTTATATCACAAAAGCCATACTTAATACACAGACTGAACGATTTAACTAGACAAGACAAAAAGACCATTCACCTGATAACAGTCACACAATCTCACAGAAACTTACAAAGAAAGAGCAATGGGCACAAAACCAGATGTGAGTAAGAAAGAAAAGGAGTTGAGCAAGAAAGTATTGCTTAAAAATGTTAGACATATGGTATCAGAAAGAATTTAGATTAAATGTATCAGAGACAAATAAATAATTCAGAAATGAAGGAATCAGAAAAAAAATGTGTCAAAATTAAATTAATCAGACAGAGAGGTATTAGATTAAAAGCAGTCGGATACAAAGGTGTCAGGAAAGAAGGAATTTAAAAAGAAATAAAAGAAATTTAAAAAGGGTTGGGGAGGAAAGGCAACTGACATAAAAGTGAAGCAAAAAAGGAGAAAAAAATCGGCTTCATACAAAAACCAGTCAGAGAAAAAAAGAGGTCAGAGAGAAAGGCAATGGGTGAAAAAGGAAACAAAAAATGAGTCAAACAGGAAGAAAGGCATCAGAAAAAATGGAGAGAGAAGGCAAAGAATCGAATGTCAGAGTTTTGGTAAAAAGGTGTCAGAAAGCAAGGCATCAGACCAAAAAGGGTCAGGAAAAGAGGAGGCACCAGACGAAGACTTGAGGATAAAACAGCCAAAAACAGAAGGCATCTGACACAAGAGTCAAATAGAAGGCACAAGACAAAATAGAAAGCCACTCAATGCCTTTGTAAACATGTTGGACTGGAAGGCTTCAGACGGTCAAGATTTTAAAAAATAATCTAAAATGGAGGCATTTGATAAAAAGGAGGCAGAAAAAAATCACTCAGGAAGCCATCAGATAAAAAGGATTTGCTTTTGGTAAATATGAGACTTAATAGAACCATGACAGATATTACCTCAAAAATCTTTGTGAAAGAGTAGGTCAGTGCCATAGCCTTTTTTTTAATGAGTTTTTTTATTTGATTTTTTTTAAAGCATTTTCGTTGTTCTTATTGTAATTTAATTCTTATTTGATTTCTATTTAATTTATTTTGTTTTTTAATCATTGTTCCTTTTTACCATGTTCTTTTTTAAGTTTAATTTATATTATTTTATTTTTTATTTCATCTTTTACTTTATTTTTTAATATTTTTTTGTTTTTATCATTATATTTATTCTACATCATATTTTCTTATATTTGTTCTTCTTTTAATTGTTATTATTATATTTATTCTATTTAATCTATTTTTGTATTGGGTTTTTTTTTTTCATTTTATGCATTTTATTAAATATTTTTCCTAACAAAAATAAAACATTTTAGAGAGGGATGTAATAAGAAAGAGAGGTGGGCAAAGACAATAACGTGAGAATTCAGGAAAGTTATAATTTAATGGATGCTCAGACAATAAATTTGTTCTTGTCATTTTCCAATATTGTAACATCAAATTAAAAAGAAATCAGTCAAAAAGGACCATATCTGGCAAAATGGAGTGAAAGGAAAAAAAGTCAAAAAGGGTTGCCTATTTATTTGATGACCTCCTTCCTTGACTCTTTTTACTGAGGCCTCCTACTCTGACTTGCTTTTTCTTGACTGCTTTTTTTCTTACTCAGTATTTCTGCTGAGTTCTTGTCTGGTGCCTTTTTTAGGAGAATTCGAGAAGAAGCGTAATGTGTGACAGAGGTGCATTTCTACACTGTATTTTAGGCTGCTGTCAGTTTAGTGAAATAAACTCACTGCTGACCCGTAGATTGTAACTCTATTTCAAGTCTAAGTTAACATAAACCCTCTCCTGAGGAGCCACAAGTTTTCCTCCTCAGTCTTAACCAAACATTCATGAACTTTTCCTCCCCTCATTGATGTAAGAAATGACATTTTTCCCCCTCGCTGGACAGCATCAGGATAAGGCCCATATGTAGAGGGCTTCCTCATCCAGACACGGTCAAAATGCCAAAGATAAGTTTTCCTCTCCAGGTCAGCAAGCTCATAAACGTGGCCTTTAATATCGGTGTGGTGACATTTCTGAGTTGAGGTTTTGTTGTGTTGTGAGAGTCAGCATGTGGTGAGACGTGCTCTGCAGGCAGCATGTGGGCTGTTTCAGGCCTGCTAGACAGCGAGCAGGGCGAAGTGTTGAAATGTTTCCTACCCTCGCCGAGCTGCATTTCCATGGAACTGGCAGGAACTGTTTCTGGAGAGGCTCCCCGCTTTGACGTGGGGGATATGAGTGTCTGCAAGGGACATCTCCATGGTGACGGCATGTATTTGTTTTTTCAGGGACACCCCTTCTCACTTTCAAGGGTTGGCTGACACTTTAAACCCCCTCAGAGTTGGATCTGGCAAAGACGATTAGACACTGATACATTTTGTACTTTATTAGGGTTAGGGGTTAGGGGTTAAACTGCTTGTTTTTTTCACAATTTGTTTATTAATTTTCCATTTTAATAAACATACATTCTTAAACACAACAACACAAATAACAATCAAAACAACAAAGACCCTTTAAACCCACCCTCAATAAGATCTATGGTAAATAAAATAAATTAAAATAAATTATTAATAAAATCAGTATGTGCGTAGGATATTAAGTATGCATACATTTTAGAGAATGTTAAAATGCATGCAGATACATCAATTCAATGCATAAGTCTATAATTCAGTCAGCCTCTTCATCTCTATTTCTACTTCACAGTACTAATACTCCAGCCATGGAACTAATAATAAGTCTTTTTGAGGTCATAAATGTGGTTGCAACAGTCTTTGTCCAGTTCTCTGGGTTTTCACATCTAGGTTACTCATAAAGGTTATAAAGAAGTTAAACTGCTTGTTAATGTAAATAGAAAAAATAGCCAACCACATAGCAGCAACTCAATGCATATACCCGCTGACCTGCTGAAGCTCAAACAAAACGTCAGAATGGGGCAGAAAGGGGATTTAAGTGACTTTTAAGGTGGCATCTTTATTGGTGCCATATTGGCTGGTCTGAATAGTTAAGAAACTGCTAATCTACTGGGATTTGTACACACAACCATCTTTAGGATTTGCAGAGAATGGTCCAAAAAAGAGAAATATTCAGTGAGTGGTAGATCTCTGAGTTTAACCCTTTTACTGTAACCCTTTAATGTCCGAAAAACATAAATTATAGCCAGAAAATTCAATTTTTTTGGAGCTGAAATTTTTATTTCACTTTCTGCTGAAATCCTAAAAAAATATATCAAAATTTCCATAAAATTTAACATATATATTTTTTGTATCTTATTTGATACATTAGGTGTTTTTTTGGCAACGGATAATCCATTTGAGGACATTTTTAGCATTTATCTGATTGTATTCAGATGTTTTTTTAGTAATTTGTTGATCATATTGATTAGATAGAGGAATCATAAAAGTATGTATCGAATATGATACAAAAGGCGTTAAAGGGTTAAGCATGGTGTCCACTGCAGTAGACAGATATTTGGAATAAATTTTATACCCTTAAGGTTGCAGCACCATGTCCAACTACCAGGTGGTAAATTCCCAGACCCTTGTGTTAAGTTTCATAAAAAATATCATCTTTGCACAGTTTTTCCATATCCAGATACTGCATCATAAATCCACAGCAGGTATTATGCCGGTATCCAGATTTCACATAATTTTGTAATTTTTATTTTAAATTTTGGTGAAATTTACAAGTGAATAGTTTTATTAAACGCAATAATGCACTTCAGATTTTGCCTTTTTCTTTTATTTACTCTTAATAAATGTTTGTCAAGGGGATGTTTGTAGATCTTTATTAGATTCCACTAAATTACTATTGATGAATGGTGTAGTGGACAGATGCATAACTCCCTCAAAATATCACATTGAAATAAAATGACCATGATTTTTAACTTGCTTGAAAGTAAAAAAAAAAAAACATTTAAAAAAAGTATTCCTTTATGATTAAAAAATTTATGCATCAAAGGGTCAAGTGCCTTTTTGGTGCCAGAGGTCAGAGGTTTGAGATGGTCGACAGGAGACAGTATCTCATATAACCACTCATTACAACCAGTGTATGCAGAGACCCACCTGAGTATTGTTACCGACCATGTCCATTGTTCATGATCACATGTGCCCATCATCTGATTACTTCCAGCTGGATAACAGCCCATGTCACAAAGCTAAAATCATCTCAAACTTGTTTCTTGAACATTAAAATGAGAATTAGTTCACTGTTTGCCACAGTAACCAGATCTCAATCAAATATGTCACAATGGGGATGTGCTTGAATGGGAGATTTGCATCATGGTTGTGCTGCCAACAAATCAGCAGCACCTGTGCGATGATAACATGTTGATATGCAGCAAAATCGCTGAGGAATTTTTAAGGCTCCTTGATCAATCTATTTCATGAAGAACTGAGGCAGTATTGAGGGGGAAAGGAGGCCCAACTTGATACTATAAGGTCTAACTAATAAAGTAGCCATTAAGTTCGTGGAACCACAGGGTTTATCTGTTTGGCCTTTTTGTGACACGTTATGCAAGAGATCAATTCCTGTTATTTTATGTTTCTGAGAAGCTTTGTGTGCAGTCAGCATGAGTTTTTTTCACAATAATGCTCCAAAGTTTTCCAAAGAAAAGCCCATAAATTAACTCTGTGTGCTACCAAATCTTTTAAAGGGAAAACTTGAGATTGCACAACATTTACAAACAGTACAAGTGAGGGCTTGTGGTCATAAATACAAATTTAGCAACAAGCCCAACATAACAGCCCTCCTCCTCTCTATAAAGCCCATCAGGTGTTGGATCAAGTCCACCATGAGCAAAATTTAATAAAAGCTGCATAAAGGTTGAGCTCTCTTGTCCTTGATTAAAGTCGGGATACTCTGCTGTTTGTGGTAGTTTGTGTTTCAGCCCCTGGCACTGGCAACAACCAAGATGGTTATGTTTTTGTTGGCCTATGTTTGTTTGTTAATTGGTTTGTTTGTTAGCAAGATTATGTAAAAACTACTGGACAGATTTTGCTGAAATTTTCAGGAGATGTTATTAATGGCCCAACTTAAAAATAATTAGATTTTGGCGGTGATCCAGATAACTGCCATTAGTGCACAATTGTTTTTGCTTAATAACTGGATAACTAATAATGATATCAACATAAATCTGAGTGCTAGGTGTGGGTTTTCAGGGTCAAGGGATCAAATTATTGTGGTAATTTTATCATGGAACTATTGCTTATAGATGTAATAGCAATATGTGAACTACCTTGGTGGAGGTTTCCGCTCTCCAAGTGCTTTCTAGTTGAAAATGTACTTTTTTTTTCATACTTTCAATCCAAATTTTTTGAGCAGATGTGTGATGAACTGCAGATCTGGTGCAATCCTAGATCAGTGAGTCAGAGGGAGACACACTGAGCAGGAGGTGTTGCATTTTAAAACATGTTACCCTTTTTAGGTTTCAGTCACAAATAGTTGAGTTATATTATGAATATGTATACGATTTCAAATTATTACACCATGGCTTACTCCCAATACATCACCCTGGATATAAAGTATATACGGTATACATAAGACCCTCTATTTGACCTCAACGCTGTCCTGACTCGTGCCCTTTGAAATCAGGGGGATGTCCTCAACGAACCCGGCTCTGGGCCTCAGGCCAATCTGTTTTGAGCTCAGGGGAAGAATCAAACTTCTGCAGCAAACACCTCTCAGAATGGATGTCCTCTGTGACCTGCATCATCTATTGTTGTCTCTAATTAGCATGACTTCCTGAGTTGGTTTGTTTTCTGTCCTATATATGTTTGAAGGTCATGCACATCAACACACGATGTCAGATGTTAAGCCTTGTACTTTTATTGGTTAGGTTTTGATACAGCAAGAGAGTTGTGTTGTCTCTGTTTTTATGTTTTTCTTATTTTCTGAAGTTTGGCTTTAATTTTTATTAGAAGTTTGAGTTTTTATTTTTCCAATTTGTGTTGTGTTTTATGTGTTTTGATGAGTTTTTATATGCTTTTTTTTTACTGCACTCCATTATTTTGTTTTAATTCTTAGTTTTATTTTGTATTTTCTTTTTTTTCTGTTCCAGCTCGTTCGTCACTGCAGCACTTTGGTAAACTTGATTGTGGTTAAAATGGGTTATATAAATAAAGTGGATTGGATTGAGTGAATATGGATGCTTTTGCCAGTTCAACATAATTTCTCTGAGCCTACAATTCATCGAATACATTCATTCACCTCTTATTTTGTTAGCTGGTGGTAGCATCATCTCCAAATTTGTAGAAACCTAACAGTGGGATTTAATCTAGATATTTTTTTCACTAATAACTACCTGCCTCAGCGCCTGGTAGACTGAACAAATTCACCCACCACTGAACAAAAATACCAACATTTGGCTATTGCTGCTTTCCAAAGCTTTTTTCATAAGTAGAGACAAACTCCTCACAGGAGCTGTAAGATAATTTTAAATACATCCAGATCCTATAAAAAAAACACATGCTGGTGCTAATATTCTGTTCATGATCTGATGTACTCCAGAGCACTCCTTCTCAGCTCCCTTTCCAGAGATATTTCATTGATTTTCTGTTACTTTAAGTGTTTTCTAACCTTCTTTATGTGCATCAACATTTTGTGCTTAAAATTCTTAGCAATTACATATTTACAAGAATTATGACCAAAGATTTCACTTCTTGTTTTGATTCTCTTTGTCTGTGATCCAGTAATGTGCGGGATCTCTGTTTACGTATAATCCCAGCACTCCGAGTCCTTGAGGCCATTCAGGGTCATTTCTGGTCACCCTGATAGCCTCTGTTACAGAAAATACCTGTTGACCGCGCTTGAATGGGGTCTGTTTTTAGCCTTTTGTTCTCCTTTCATAAAGCCCATTGCACACACACAAACACACATGCAGATAAATACATTGTGAACACACTGTGGCAGTCATCCTCTGATACACAGTTACTGAAAATCCCGTCTTTAACCCCCTTTTTTTTTGCATTCACACTCACACCCACTCACACAGACACACAGCATTCATTGTAAAGTAGGTTAGTGTTGTGGTGTTGCTGAATGGCTCAATTGTGTGTTAAAGCCAGTTTCCAGTAAGTGCAGGATTATCATCCACACATGAACCAAAACCGTGTCATTTCTCTTATTTTCATTTTTGATGAGCAAGCCACAGTGATTGTTTCACAAGCATGTTGAGGTCTGCACGCTGCATTGAAAAGTGTCTGTCAGAAATCAGAGGGAAAGAAAAACACCACATTTTATCCCTGTGACAGAAATGTTTTAAAATAGGATCGCTGTCATTCAATTCATTTAATAATTTCAAGGGTTCATCTTTTTCTTTTTTGAGTTTTGCATGCTCCCTAATATGTTTTATTGTCTCCTCCACCTGAGTTCTTCGCAGCTTCAAGACTTCTACCTCTCTACAGTGCCAGTTGATGCCAAAAATGCCCCCCTCCCCACACACACACACACACACGTAAACCTACTATTGTGACATCCTACCTTAGTTTTATAAGCACTTTAGCCCATTGGCTCAGAAAATACCAGTCAACCAATCAGAGTAGACTGAGTCCAGCCCTTGTGAAAAGGAAGCCTTAAAGGGGCGGGCGCTCTAGCAGAGCTCAGACAGGCTGAGAATACAGGTGGATCTGGAGTACTCATCATATGACAACTAAAGTATTTTCTTTTTAACATTAGTGATTGTGAACATACTCCAGCATTCATCAAATTGGAATAATGAACCTGTTTTAGGTGTTTCATCTAATGAGCACCCGAGACACCTCTAAGTGGCTGTCCTTAGCAATGATTAAAATTTCTGGATAAAACCAACAGCATCAGACAGGTTTCTTTTTGCGATCGACCTATAAAGTGTACATCAAATAACTGTTGGTTTTAACTTTTTTTTTTTTTCCACTTTCTCAGGTGAAATCATTGTCTCTATACTCTAATGCGGTGGTTCTCAACTAGTCTGCCTTTTGGACCCACTATCACTCCTTAATTTCAAGCTGGGACCCAAGTTGAGAGAAATTTTCAACGTCTGAAATTTATTCAATAATAAAATGCTGCACTTTGAACCTTGGATAGTCCAGAATATCACAGTATGCCAACACAAAAAAAGTTTAGTGAGAAACAGAAATGACCTGCATGTGGCGATGCTAGAGAAGGAAATATTGTCTTTTAAACTCAATTAGCTGCATTTTAATGGAAACAAAAAAGTGCATCTTAGGGGCACAAGGTCTTAAGTAATAATTTCAATCAGTAGCACTAAATAAGCTATTGATCATGGGGCTGTCCCAGTACACAAAACACTTCAGTACTTTCAGCCTTTTTTAACAGACTCAACAGAGCTTTAATGCACAAACAGAATAACAAAGGTCCAACTACTGAGAAATCATTTAAAAATATTAAAAATATGTAGCTTAAGCTGAGTACCTATTTACTGAATATATTACAAACACCCTTCGATTGAAATGTATGTCAATAAGCATTACAGGGTATTATCACCACCTGTTGTTAAGGAGTGTGAAAAGACGACACTCCACTGCATAAAGAATCCCCTTCAAAATAAAAGCACAGGACTTTTTTCCTAACATTTTTTTTTGCCCAGGCATAGGCTCATGACCTATTGAAAAAAGGGTCCATGACCCAAAAGTGGGTCATGGACCCAACAGTTGAGAATCACTGCTATAATGTAGGGATGGGCAACTTGTGGCCCAGGGCCTGTATACAGGCCCCCCTGCTCCATCACTGTGGCCCAGTAGTCAATTTCTAAAATGAAAATATAATACCTTCATAAAGAAAAATGAGACAAAATATGCCAGGGAAACATTAAACATCACAATACAGCCTTTAAAAAGATCTGCAGTTTGCTGAAACCATTCCTGTAAAGCTTTTGTAAGCATACAATAGGTATTTAAAAAGGACAAAATATTTAAATAACCAGTAAAAATGTTGTTGTTTCATTTAGAAAGTGGCTGAAACTGGCCTGAATAATAGGTTAAGCTTATCAAATTAAGTATTACTATGTTTATTTAAGTTAAAAGGTATATATCTTGATTCAGTACCTCATTTTCTTTGGTCTTTTGTTAAATCATAAGTATTTGTAAATGTAAAATGACAGCACCCTATAATTGCCACGATTCAGCCTGCTGGCAATGAGGACAAACCTCATGTGGCCCTTATGTCAACCAAAATAACCCATCCCTGTTCTAATGTGAGTGTAAAACCCACCAGGCAGCCTGTGTATTACACTCGCCAGAGAGTGAAGGGAAATAAAGCAGCAAGAAGTTATAGTAAATCAAAGTAATAAAAGAAGTTACATCAGAATACTTTACAAAAAGAGAAGCTATTGACAATGTTCCCTTTAGTGTTATGTGAAAAGTTCCACCATAAACCATAAATTGTCAGTAACAGAGATTAGATTAACCATTCACTCGCTGAGAGCCAGCAGGTACAAATTTCCATTTGGTATTAAATATGAGTCACAGCTGCTGCTTTTATCAGGGTGGTTTTATGACTTGCCATTTACACAGATAGAAGTTATCTTTGTGTCATATGTGTCTAGATAATGCAGGCAGTCTGGATGAGAGTGTGCAGGCCCAACATTGGACAGAGAACATGTTCATAATGATTAATACTTCATTCCTCAAACTTTAATAATTCATTATTCATATTGCTGGTGAAGGCCGGGTTAGCTACAGGGGGTGACATTTTTATTAAAGCTTCTGTGAGGAGTTTTGAACTGGTTATCAAGCAGACTGAATTGGACAATGATGCCTCTTAATGGTCAATAAAAAGGAAAAAAACATTTCTAACAAGACCTATAAAGGAGGGATGTCCCTTTAAGCTTTATCTTTAGATAATTTTGCTGCTGATACAGCTCATCTTTCACCTTTATGAGGCATCTGCCCACACAATAAACACAACCAAGCACCTGGGACAGGTCTAGACCAACTTTTAAATGGAGTCCAGGCTGGTGCACTGACGCAAAATAAGAATCAAACTTTTGAAATCTCTGCCCCTGTTCTTGGAAATAAAATGTGTAAAGCTCTATAGGCATAAATGTTTGAAAAATAAGCAATTTCTCATTTGTTGAATAGAAGTCTGACATTTAAAGGACAACATCATGTGGTTGATGCAGGACCAAGGCAGCTTCCTATGTGTGTGTAAGACTAACTACAATCCCTGATTTCAGGGCAGCACACTGCCCAGCCTGACAGATTTAAACCTTGAAAAATGTGGTATGTGTACTTATTACTAGCATAACTAAGAGATTTTACAGATGACTAGACTTCATCACCATCCACAACGTCACACTTTGGTGCAGTCCTTGTTTGTGTAATAGAAACATACCCAACTAGAAAGCACTCAGAGAACGCAAACCTCCACCAAGTTCGGCCATTACTAACATCTCCTGAAAATTTCATCAAAATCTGTCCAAAAGTTTTTGCATAAATTTATGAATATATGTAGCTTAAGCTGAGTACCTATTTATTGAATATATAACAAACACCCTTCAACTGAAATGTTTGTCACTCTTGCTATCAAACAAACAGACAAACAAACATACGCCAGCAAAAACAGGTCATAAAGACAAGGTTGCATCAGGTGGCACATGCATATTGGCAGCAGCGGTGTTATATACATATTCTGCACCATTATGTAAAAGCCAACCTGTTAAGAGGACAGGAGACTGGCAGTGCTAGCAATGCTAATGTTAGCTGCACTCCGCTTTATTGACAGTGAATGCTATGTTATGTTAGATAGACTGTTATAGTATTCAGCCAAAACCAATCCACAGTTTACCCCCTTTTGGTTGACTTGTGTGGCCCTTGTTCAGGTCGGATCACTTTCTCACTCACTGTGAACCAAAATCTGGTCTGCTTGGAAACAAACAGGGACCTCTTTTTTGGCAGACCAGAGTTTGGATATTTGGTGCGGGCCAGAGTTTGTGTGAGCTTTCTCACCAGCCCAAACAAACCAGACTTTGTTTGGTCCGGACCAAATGTGTTCAAGAAAGCACCCTAAGTTAATAAAACAAATCTAATGTAAAACTAGGCCACATCATGGCTTGACTTGATAAATGGCCCAGCATTAAAAACATGCATGCTCAATCAGATTTTCATGACTACCTTTGCATAAGAACAGCCCTCCATGCAGCAGAGAGGGGAAATGCAGACAGCTCATCTCCAGGTTTATGACTCAAAACAAGAACAAACTGCAAAAAGCTAACAAACTTCATGGAATTGTTGGAGATGAAGGTGACTGGCACTGTGTGCTTTGTAAATTTGACCTTGAGACAGAGCACATATGGAGCAAATTGGCATGATTTCTGCTGATATGTTTTAGAGATCAATTTGTCTTTGTGTAGCAAGATGTTATTTTTACTTTAGTGGAGATTATGCTCACTGTTTGTGTTGTACCTTAAATGTAGCATTGTGATAAAATGAAGGAGTAAAATAAAGACAAGCATGAGCTGCGTATCATAACCCACATTATATTTCTCTTGATTGAAGGGATTTTCTGCAGACCAATAAAAACAGAGCACTGACCACAGTTTGGACTCTCCTGTCATAAGCCATCATAGTTACTTTTAAGCTTTGTATACTGTACTTCTCCACAGATATCTGCATCCAGAAATCAGAAAATAAACTCTTTTTTTCTTTAGTTACAGTTTGGAGTGTAAAAACAGGCCTGACACAGAAATGACGTCTTGGCCTGATTTCCATCATTGATAGCTGCAGGTGGCTAAGAGCATATCGGACCAAATCTGCATATTATGACAAAGACTTGTGTCATAAGAACCTCTCTGTTTACATTCCTGTGTTGTACCGTGGACTCAGTTTCATGGGAATGACACAAGTGAAGATAGGACACACTGCAAATGTTTTTTAAAGTTTTACAAATACAGCTTATCTCAATAAATGAGTCAGCCAAACAAACCTGAATGGACCTAAACACTCAACAGAGAGCATGTGCTTTGTGTGTCCATCAGCAAATCTATAACGTGCAATAGACGCATCTATAAAAACTTCAGAGGAAATTCTGAGGAACTCCTAGTCACGCCTCTTGTCGTGACTCTGTGTGTGTGTTTATGTGTGTGGGTGGGTATGTGTGTGTGTGTGTGTGTGTGTGGCCAGCTGTTACTTGCAGCTTGGTAAAACCGCAGACAGACAGCTGCAGGATGGTCCGCCCTTTAAACCAAAATAAATGTTTTTCTGTAGCATAAAATTTTGAGAAGTCTACATCTTTAAATACATTTTTTTCTGGAGAAAAGCTGATGAAAACACCCAGACATAAGCAGTCCCTGAATAATAACCTGGAGACGGAAGGCAAGGCAATGCAACTTTATTTAAAAAAGCACAGTACAATCACATAACAGAGCAAAGTTTTACAGAGACAGAAAGAAACAACACCAATAAGTGTTGAATAACACTTTAGAAATGGTGAAGCTTTTTGTGTTAATAACACAAAAAAGATTTTTTTTTCCAATTTTGAGAAAAATAAAAAAGGGCAAAACATTCAGACTGCCATTCCTTCTCTTAAAGTTAATCATATGCCGTGTCAGTCCAGGGTATTATGGATTGAGAAAATATACCATTAATCCAAATTTTGTATCTACTCAATGGTTATATGACATCAGGTATTGGTTTGAATATGTGTACCATGATATTTGAGGTATTAAAGGTCATGCATTATGCAAACTTCACTTTTTTAATGGCCTTATTACAAAAAATATCTGTCCATGGCCTGTCTACAAACCCCCCAGCTTGGAAAAACATTGATTCTTTTCCTCTGCTGCTTGTTACTTTCTGGAGATGTGTGCTCAAACAGTAACACTTCCACTAATGATGTCGTTAGCCATCCACAGCCTCGCCCCTCCATACCTCTCTGACCTCATTCACATCTCTGTACCTGCCCGTACTCTCCGTTCCTCTTCATCTGTCCATCTCTCTGTCCCCTCCGCTCACCTTGTCACCATGGGGGGCCGAGCATTCAGCCGCTCGGCTCCCCAGTTATGGAACTCCCTCCCTCCTGATCTCCGCAACACCGAGTCCTTACCCCTCTTTAAAACCAGACTAAAAACTCATCTGTTCAGACTCTCCTACTCCCTCTGATCGCTGGCACTGTCAGTTGTATTGTATTGCTTGTTTTTACACCTGTTTTTACACCTGTTTTTATGCCTGTTTTTATGCTTGTCTTGATGCACTTTTTATTTGTACTTTTGTAAGGTGACCTTGAGTGTCGTGAAAGGCGCCCTTAAATAAAATGTATTGTTATTATTATTATTATTATATGCCTATATATACCTTCATAATGGGAGACAAATGTTAAGCCAGTTATTTGTTGGGCCCACAGGATGGCCCCAGTTAAAGAAACATGTCTAGCCATGATTTTGCGATCATAGTTTATATTAAAGCACAGCACTGGACTGCCAAAGCTACATTTACCTCATGAGATGGGAATGGTCAGATTGACTTGTATAGCAGCTGTGTTTGCTTAGTCTTTGTCCATCAAAGTTCTTAAAAATCATCATGCTGAAATAATAGGCTCTTTTCAGATAATGGACGGTGACTTAAGGGGGCAGGGCAGTTGCTGTGGAAGAAAGTTTGTTGTGCTGAAAGTGAGAATTGACTTCAAGCCACTGACTGGCCTCTAATGACTGTGAAAGACAGAATATTCATTCAATTTACCATTGTCTTTTTTTCTTAAAGCTCTGCAGTCCCAATCATTTTCTTTTGAATGTTACTCAGAAGGACTTGATATCCTATGGGTTTGTGAAATAGTCCACCTAGTGTATCAGGTTATAGTCTGACAGCTCAAGAGAATTTAAGACAAAACAGCCTGTTCTGCGCAGGGCTGAAAAAGAGGGATTTATTGGCAAGACAAAGTCAAATACCTCAGTGGATTTTGGGGCATAAAACTAAAATCCTTTTCTTTTCTTTTTTTTTTTTTTTTTTACCCATGTAAGCTTGTTTAAAATGAGTAAATGTGAGATTTTTTTTACGGAGAAATCATCAATCTCTGTTTTATAGGAATTGATGTTATCAAAATCATTTTTGACCTTTTCCATATTAACATTAATTTAAGTAAAATCCAAATGACATTGAATTAATATATTCAAAGCAAAACTGACATAATTATGGATAATACTTTGTGTTTATGATCAATCTGTCATAATCCAAATTATTTTTGAGTATTTGGATAGTTGCATGGTTCACTTGATCTTACTTTTCTTTTAAAAATATAAAAAAAAAACATATATGATAATGTCATTCATTATTATAAACTGTTTTAGGGTTGCATGTTTAGATAGCATAATAATAGAATTACAGAAAACATAAAAAAGTCAGTAAGACCATAATAAAAGGGAAAAAGCAGAGACATCAAAGGTTTAGCCTTCCAGTGGTAAGAATAATGTACTGTCTTCTTCTTCTTTTATTTGTTGTTTTTTTGTCTTGATTTTCATAATTTCTTAAATAAGGAGACACAATAGTAGAGTCAGAAACTGAGAGGAGGGAATGGGGACTTAAATGTAGTAAAGGAGTTTCAGATCAAAATGAATTCAGGGCGTCTCAGTTTAAGGACAAAATCCTCTTATTGAAATTAATCACCTGGGGTCCCAGTATTTATAATATCACCATTTCTAAATTATATATTTTTGATTGGAATTCTTTAAAAAATGGCCCCTTAAGCATTGGACATTATATTAACAAAAATAATGTGTGAATAAATTGATAAAAAAATAAAGAAATTCATGTGATATTCACAGGGTTAATGTGTCCTGCAGCGTGGAGAAGGTGCTTTAATTTATGCACTTAGGCCTTATCTCCAGACCTCTTTAGGTTAAAATGTAGCTTATAAACAGAGTTTCTCTTATGATACTTAAGAAAAGTTTACTTCAAAAATGATGAATCAAAGAATACATGTGAAGGTGTTTTTTTGTTTTCTCTCTGGGTAAATTTGCTGTATCATGGAAGCTAATTAATCAGGTTTTGTTGACAGAACATGAAAGTCGACCTGTTTTTTTGTTTTTTTTTTAAACACATCCAATATGCAAAACAGCTGTGTTGTCAGGAAATGCATTCACTAGTGTCAGATATTCAGCATGATTATAGTATAATGAGTAACAAACCACACGACTACAGCCTGCTCTGTCAGGTTGATTTATCATAGCTACCTAACAACCTTGAATTAAACAATTTACTGGGACGTCGCTGACTGGCCTAAATGTATCAGTCACAGAAGCAGGATGAGGACTCTCAGGAAAGCAGAAAATATGTCAAGGGAACAGCACTAATCCATTTTAGCATTATCAATTAAGTCCACTGGATGCCATCCAGGCTACATAAAGAAGGATGGATTGGCAGCTTATACTGACAGAGTGTCTTGAAAATTATGTTCCAAAACTTAGCACTGCAAAAATTTGCTACTAATCAAGACAATTTGTCTGATTTCTTCATGAAAATATGTTATTACACCAATGGGATCCCATAAGTGTCTCTGAGATATTGTAGGTTGGATGGACAGACAGATGGCCTGGAAATATGTGGCCTCCAGCCTTTGACATTGCCATAATTTTATTATGAGGGAAAACTGCCAAAAAAAAGTCAAATTGACACTGATGGAATTGGATGGAATTCACATTAACCCATTTATGCCCAAATTTTTTTCGGAGTTGTAAGGCATATAATTTTATCAGCTGAGTCCCTCTTAATCATGTTGTGTATTTCTTTATTCCATTTTGTACTTTGTTTTAAAGAAAATAGCTTTTTTATGACTGGCAACAATTGTTGCCAGTAGTCACACAGCTTGTCACTTGGTAAATGTCACCTAATAATAATAATAATAATAATAATAATATAGTAATAACAAATAACAAAAATAATAACAAATTATATACTATCATATATAACAAATAACAAAATAATAATATAGTCATAATAAATTATAAAACTATAATTTTAATTATAATATTGTAATTTTGTTACAGAATTGAAAAAAAAAGTGTCTTTGTTGCAACATTTCTAAGTGCAGTGTTTAGTATGGTGATTGCTTTTGGGGTAAGAACATGTGCATCCTTGAGATAAAAAAAATAATAATAATAACAATAACACCCTACTTAGCTTGTGCCACTCACATGCTCACATGGGTGCATAGCATACCCAGTTCATGCTTTTATATCAGACCATATGGTAATAAATTTACATTAGGTTTCTAAAGAGACAAATGGCTTTAAATGCTCTCATGCAACAAGGTTTTGGATTTTTTTAATGATACTGTACTTCAGTACATAATTATAAGTGAAATTTACAATTTTGAGTAATTCCATTTCCAAAACTAGAAAGCAGTGGGAGAGTGCAGACCTCCGCCAAGCACCACAGTTCCCCCTATTTGTCATTTGCACCATAAATATTAGTCCCACATTTATTTTGACTACATTTTTAGATTCCTTGACCATGAAAACATACCATTGGCAACTGAATTCATAATGATATCAACATTAGTTCAGCAGTTATTCACAAAAATTGCATTTTCCGTAATGGCGGTTTTCTTCTGGATCGGATTGCTTCCAAAATCTAATCATTTGTTCCTTATCCCAGTTCGGACATTCCCTGAAATTTCATCAATATCTGTCCATAACTTTTTGAGTAATGTTGCTAACTAACTAACTAACAGACAGACAGACAGACAGACAAACCCTCCCAAAAACATATCCTCCTTGGCGGAGGTAAAGAGCAGTTGCGAACAAACTGCTTACTGGTCTACAGTGCTCATATTATAATAACAAAAAGGTTGAGGGGGTGGGGATTTAAAAAAAAAAATGTAAAGCTGTACATGGATACCAATGGATAATATCATCCTAGGAAGGTAGCTAATGATCATGGTTCAAACCTTGGTTCTCCCTGTATAAAATTCAAAACAACAAACAATTTGACCTGGTTTCGTTATTCATAAACTCCAACAGGTTAAAACAACGAAACGTTTCAAACATTGAATTCACAGAATGTCATGCATGTTCTAATTTATTTTTTCAAGTTATTTTGTTATTTTATGAAAATTACTTACATATATAGCATACCAGGGGGAAAAGGTGTGTGTGTGTGGGGGGGGGGCATTGGCTATGGTAGGTACTTGTGTGTCAAGGAAAGTGCACCTGCAACTGCACATCAACATTTTTTTTTTTTTACCTCAGTGAAACACAAGCTAATGTAAGTAACAGAGAAAGATCGCTTTGCAGCTAGCAGGAAAATGATTTATGGTAACGTATCAAAATCCTATAGACACAGGCCTTGAATAACTGAATTTATTTAGCTTGGGAGAGTATTCCAAGAGGACTCAAATGTGCCAGTGTACCTCATTCTACAATTTGAAATAAGAAAATTATGAGAAATCCTGCAGACAGTGTTTTCCTTTTGTTTAGCGACAAGCTATGTGCCCACTGGCAACTTTTGTTGCCACTCACAGAAATAAGCCTATGAACAAAAAAATATTTATCCCAGGTACAATTTTTTGGGGGAGGGTTACTCTAGAGACTTGAATGATTAAATAATTATAAATATGTTTTGGGGGGAAGCATTAGAAATTTAGGAAAATGCCCTCCTTCCAGGACGATTCGCATCAGCCATGTGTTCTGCCGGAAGGAGCAGGAAGCAGATGATGTCATGTGACAGGAACCACTTGGAAACTATTTTTATAAACCAAAATCTTTATCTAAGTTGTCTACTAACACATAAGTGGAAAAAGTTGCATTAGTACCGTTAAGATTTTTTGTTGTGAGTAGAAAATGACAGTGATACACTTCGGCAACAATTGTTGCCGGTGGGGCAAAATGGGTTAAGAAATCACATTTCATTTCAAGACACTTAAATCATCACAGCGGGACTATTTTGTGGTGCTTTTGTGTCATTTTTTAAAAATAAGATTGATATCCAGTCTTATCAGGTGAATGTGGCTTAAGATAAATACCATAAGATATTCTTGCCTTTGTTTCAGTTTGTGCTGTGAGGAGCTGTTGTGGGAATTATTATCAGCCTATGGGTCGACTGCTTCCTGCAACTGTTTGTCTTGGATGACCTCCTCTGCTTTAATCACTGGACCTTGACACTCGTTGATAGGATTCAGGCAGAGCTTATGTAACGACAGAAAAATGCAGGTCAAACAATTAATGGATTTCTCTGCAGCTCATTTCCCGTTGTTAGCTGACTACCTGACAAAAGTCATTAGCCATTTATGTTGGGTGGGTCATTCGGTAAATAGGTTACCATGTCTTGAAAAAGGAATCTAACTGTTGTAGAAGTTATAATTATCTGACTAATGTTTGAGAATAGTGTCTGACTAACAATACGATTAATATTTAAGTGTACAGTCTATTAACTGAACACGTCTCAGATTAGGTGTGTGTTTGAGAGAGTCATTTTAAAAAATGGGAGCTTATTCAATCTGTTAAATTCATTTTTGGCCAATTAGATCAACACTTATAATGAAGCATGTGCAACTGCCAAGGAGAAAATAACTTATGAGCTTGACAATTGCTACTAATAATTTTTACCATAATTCTGATAGTTTGATAGTGTTGTTGTACAGTATAATAGTAAAAGCACTGGTTTTTTTTTTATCATTATAAGATTTCCATTCACATATTTTTGTGTAAATGTTACTGAACTGTTTTCAAACATAGCCATTTTTTATATATATACTGAATAAAACTACTCTGTTCGTTTTGCCTGTCTGTATCTGCTTTCATATTTTTCCTTTTTCAGGGATGAACAACTTTGCATATCAAGAGGGTTAGATTAAAATTATCCCCACTGTAAGATGACTGTGACATTGCAATCTGACAGTCAGAAAAATCATAATTCAACAAAAGGGATAATATATAAAGCTGCCATGAGAAGATTTTCATCAATATTTATATACATGTATACCAAAACTCAAGTGAAGTGGCAATATTTAACCTAATACGGTAAACACTAAATCCATAGTTTCAACTACTTTTTAATGGTAGTTTCAGAGCATTTTCTTTTATCACAGCATATTTTACAAACATTTTTATTTCCATATCAACAAATTCATAAAAGGGACTTTTACAGAAACAATTAAAGCTCTATTTTCCTGGAGATGTTGTTATATTTGATGTTGTCATTGTGGATTTTGCTAGGATTTCTCCATCTGCATTCACTTTTTGGATATTTTGAACTGGCTGGCAGCCAGGCCTCACTGAAGGAACTGGAAGGCCACATGTGGCCCCCAGCTGGCCAGTTACCCGCCCTTGGCCTATTTTAATGCTTTGTTATAATGCCACACTTTGGAAGTTCTGCTCTCAATTATCAATATTAATGAGCTTCACTGTCTTTTTGAAATAAATACTACTAACATTTTGACAAAATCCTCGAATGACGAATGACATGTTGACGTCTTTCAAGTCCAAATTGCTGATTTTCACTTCAATTTTAGGGAAGTTGGCTATGTTGTTTCTTTAGAAACTAGACCGGCTGATGGTGATGATGGTGATGCCCCCTACATTGCAACACACCAAGTTATAAACACAGGGGCTTTGCCAGTGTCTTACTGTAGCGTTTGGTTGTTTTTGTGTAGTTTTACTCTAAAAGTGGATTCATTACAAGGCTTTCAGTGGACCCATTGATTGCTTTATAGCAACAGCATTGGTAGCTGGCCATTTCGCCTCTGAGACAAAGTTAGCTGGGCACTGTAGTGAAAATCATGTTAACCAGAGCCACTGGCCTCGAGGATCCCCTCTTCCAAAATTCTGAAATACCCCTTTAACGTAAAGCCCCACTATGTAAGATTCCGGCTTTCAGCTCTCCAGGGACCTCTATGGACGTTGAGTGTAACTGCACTGTTGTAAAACAAAGTGCCCCACACCAACGTGCATTTGTTGACATACAGAGAGGGGAAAAGCGGGCCGACAGGACGTCCTGAGAGAGAAATAAACCATGTGGACTGATAAGGTACAGTCTGATCATGTTTCTTTTCGAATAAATCTTCATGTACTTACAAGTCCATCAATAACAGGGCCAAATCAGCATTGGTCGGACATCCCTCCTCGTCTTTCAGTTCACAGCAGCGAGTGAACGCCGGGCCAGTGTTTATCTCTGTCCGGGCATTTAGCTTGTTACTCTCACGCTTTCTTTTTTTCATCTCCTCTGATAAAACTTTTCTTTTCTTCGGGTTTTTCGTTGCTCCCGCCATGATAACGACTCTACGTTTAGCTTTCTTCTTCTTCTTCTTTTTTAACGGCAGTTGGCATCTGTCTCTACGGTGCATTACTGCCACCGTTTAGCTTTCGCCCCGACTTTTGTCTTTTAAACGAATGGGGAAGGAGGGGGAAGTGACGTATGCCGTAAAGCAGTCAAAGCAGTAAAAATGTGTAGGTTTTTAGTGTGGAAGTGTTCCTACCATCCACCTCGAAGTTACGTTGTGCAAGTGAAGGCGATACAGACCCCCTCAGACCATGACAGAGGTGTCATTCAACCTGTTGTAAGGTGATGTACCATCACAATGACTCTAGAAATATTATATTAGGGTGGAAAAACTACATAGTGTTGCTTTAATATGTGTGCATGCCTGTCTGCTCACTTGCAAAGGGCGGGTTGACTCGTTCCCACCATTTCATCTCAGCAACATTCAGGTAGGAGGTGAAAAGTCAGTATAACGCCTTGAAACCGCAGCATGAAAGCGTGCTGTGTTGTGTTTCGGTTCTCACCATATAGCATGTGAAGTTACTGATACTACATGGGTACTGGGATTTGAAATCTGTCCCTTTTAATATCATGTAATTTTTTTTTTTAATCTTATTTTAAGGTGAGCTTCTTTGTCAACCTGATTTTGATTTGTTCTTCAAAAGTTACTCTTTATGACAAAAAATGTAAAGTTATAAAATGTTATAAAAGATGTGCTATATAAATCAAAAGTCTCCTTTCTACTGCAGGGAAGCCTTTATTGTACCCTCTGACTATTACACCACACTAAACAACTACGTCTCTAAACATAAAAAGGATCCAAGTCACTGTTACACTGCATTATTTGGTATCCATGGTGATCACAACCTGTTCTGTGCAATGAATAGGAAGAGCACTAACATAACCCAATTACATCACAGTACAAGCCACATCATGCTGACGGACGTGACAGAGACACACCCATTTCCCAGAACACACACAACCCTGTGTGTGTACAGAGTGTTGATTATTTTTGGAGCAGTCTTTCACCTCTATTGTGAACAAACACAGAAGAGGACTTGTATTTATTAAGTCCTTTCACAATAGAGAGGAAAGCACTGCACAAAATGACCATAAGACAAGAAAAGAGAGTAAAAAACAAATGGTTCAGAGTGATTTTTGGTACTTTCCATCTGACATTTTGTGTTTATTTTACAGTTTGATTACTGTTTTGTCTTGTGTACGGGCCCTTTGTTATTCTGTGTTGTGACAAACCATATCCATGTTTGTATTTGAAGTTTATCCTTCAGTATCCAGCAACCAGAAATACGTCATGTAAGTCTTGGCACCGCTGCTTCAGTAAACCCAGCTGCTTTTTTGGGCTGTGACTCAGAGGGTGTTTCCCAGCAGCACTGGGGATTGTTGGGATTTCTCCTCAGCTGACTTTGTTTACATTCAGCACTTGCTTTACTATCAATACAGTAGAAGTAAAGTTTCTGTCAGAGCAAAAAAGAACTGACTCATTCAAAAAAGAAACAAAAACTAATAATCATTTACCTGAAGGAGCTGTTTTAGTAACTCCAGGACTTCTAATAAATGTGTCACCACTTTTTTTTTTTTATTAATGTTGACACTAAAATGTGAGTTCAGCACATTGCTTTGCTGTGAAATGTGTTCTGGTCTAATTGTGGCTTGTGTGTGACTCAAAGTTGAAATGCTGGCACAAGCCCATTTCGAAATGTGACAAATTGTGTAAGATAGACAGGAATACCAAGAAAAAACATCAGTGTTTTTACAACAATGTGACTTGCTGTTGCTTGCGTGGCTACTTTCCAGTAAAATTGAAGCCAGTTTCTTCATTAAAGTGGCACTTTGCAGAGTCATACAGCATCAGCCAAAACACATATAAAACAGATTACCACATCTTAAACTGAAGATGTGTTCAGTGGCCTTTTTAAAGAGGTCTTATTATGATTTCTAAGTTGTATCCTCGCCTCAGTGTTTCACATGTCTCCTCCTTATGATTTAGTACTTCTGTGCTCAAGGCAACAAAGTCAATGCCAGGGACATTTATGCAACTCAAGGCAGTTTTTCTTCTTTTATTATTTAATACGCCTGGATTATGTTTTATCATGCATGAAAAATATCCCAACACGTTAAAACACAATCAAGTTAAAGACAATCTGGAGCATCTGGATTCTTATGATGATGTCTGGTTAACATATTAACAGTTGTATGACCATAGAGACAAAAGTTTAATTCAAAACAAAATTAAAATTTTACAGAACTTGATGCAAAACACTTACAGTGCAATGATAAACAAGCCATTTCACATGTAAAATGCTTGCTTCAAGCCTTGGGTCATAAGAGAAAGAAGTAACAGTATAAACACATTTACTTCATGGCTGAATGAAAACTATCTGAAAGGAGTATATTTGGCCCTCCATAGAGTGACTAAAGTGTGACTTCCAAACACAGTTGTCCTTTAAAAAGATTCACTGTTCAGAGATATAAGTAAACAATGTGAGTATTACCTTTTGAGGGCGCTGGCACTCCAATGGAGTTTGGAGGGTTAACCTTGCAGTGCAGCTGGATCCGCCTGACTCATTGTCTTGGAATCAGACAGATCCTTGTAAAGCTCCAAGCCAGAACAATTGAGTTCAGTCTGCAGAAGCACCGTCCAATCAGTGTCCTTTCAGTCAGGAAGAGACAGGAGCTATACCAGTTGAGCTGAGCTACTGCTGCTTGTTCAGGTTAAGAAGCAGTTTTGACAGATTGGGGGGCATTTCATTGTTAAATTAAAAACATCTGCAAACACTGAAAGTATTTTTTAATAGAAAGGATATTTTGACTCCACTTCTGACATGTTTTGGCTAGAGTTTTCTGTATGTTTAGGCTCAGGTTTTGTAGCAGTAGCACCCACCAGTATCAAGAATATGATTGACAGAACATTAGTTATTGTGCTCCTAATTAACATGCTAATAAGCAGCTAGTTATTGATGCACAGCAAAATCTGCATGGTCAAATTAACACAACCAGAGTTAATACTCATACTTCTGAAGTGTCTATATGGGTTTGTATAACTGAGAGCTGATTTTACTCTTTTGAGACCAATTAGGTGCAACTAATTCTCTTTTTAACACTACGCACTACAGTGACTTATGATGAGCACGTCTATGTAGTGTTAAAAATCAATTATCTCACAGTAAGTTTTTTTTTTCTTCTTTTTTTACCTCTAAAGTGAAACTGCAAGATGTAAATATTGCTAATATTGAAATTAATTATTTAAAATTTACTGGAAAACTGAAATTAATATACTGTGGTTGGTTATAACACATTAATATTGCATCACAATAGTTTGAAATACCTTCTTAAACATGTATAAATAATATGAATATTGCTATAATTCTATTCAAACTAAATTTTTAGGCAATTCACTCCATCCAGATTATGATTACGTCTACACTTACAGAAAATCTTCCTTTACCCAAATCTTAACTCTGCTCATTGTGCCATGTGAATGTATTGTCCCTACACAAACTTGTCACCAAATATTCTTAATGTTTTTTTTTCTTCTTATGCCGAATGCAGGTGATTTGACTATTGCTTTGTCAATCACATCTATTACAGGCCAATTAGATAATGTAGTAGGCCGGTGCTATCACTGTTGTGTAAAGGACAGAACGTTAGCCACTTTGCTAAATAAAACTCTCAGTTAAACATTTCAGAAGTGGAGTGAAAATATCCTTTCTACTGAGAAGTTTGCAGTGTTGTTTGTTTTTCATTTAACAAAGAAATGCAGTCCAAGTCTGACAAAACAGCTACTGAAGCTGTTAGCATCTATGCTAATCTCTGTACAGGCAGTCCTGCTGTCGTCTTGCTCGTAGGTCCCCCTCTTCCAGCCCTAAAGGGTGCTGATTGGTCCGTGCTGATCTGGGCTGCTCACAATGATTGTAGATTGGAGCTTGGCAAGATGGATGCCTGATTTCAGATATTGAATCAGGCAGATCCATTAACACTGCAAAGTTACTGAATAAAGACTCTATAACTCAAAGAAAATATAAGATGACATTCCCTGGATGTCATAGTTTTAGCTAAAAAAAAAAAAAAAAATGCCTTTTTTTATAAAGCGACGTAAAATACACAAAATGAAATTGTTAGAACTCATTTTCAGCTGATTATGTGACAGTACATTGTAATATGAAAATATCATCTCATGTATTTGTCTCATTTCTGTTCAAAAATAAATCATTAGACACTGATTTCCAGTCACCTTATCTAAAAAGTCAAGATAAAGCATGACAAGAACAATTTATATCTATGTAAATTATCAGCTTACATTTAGACATTTATTGGAATAGTTACGTATATAAACAGACTATCTGAGTATGCAAAATGTTCTGCCCATTGACCGTCACTGGTTTATTTTTAACCATGGTGCGTCATGGACACATGCACATGCTGTGAGCTCTTGTGCTCTGTGAGTGTATTGGAAAAAAACGGGAAATGAAATGTCATACACAGCTAAATATGTTAGATGATTAAAATCCTACATCAGCATAACTGTGGAAAAATATCTGTTGTTTAGATTGTACTTCTGCAGCGCTGTCACGGACTCGCCATTCAAGAGTGTCTCTATGCCTCACTTCATGCACCTTGCACAATCCCATACTTTTTGTGTCCTTTAATAGTGTTTTGCTTCCAGAAAGTCAAAAGCTGCTGGGCTTAAACACACCTTGTGAATTCCCAGAAGTAATCACATAATTATGGCTTTAGTTTGTTGCATAATATGGCCTGTTTGCATGTTTTTAGCCTTCTTGTTACTCATTGAACAAAGCAGAGCAGGTATAAAGTAAACCCCATAAAGAGCTGCTGAAGTGGCGAAGCATTCATGTTCAACTAACAGCTAGTGCGAAGATAGAAGTGCAGGCTTATGGAGTTACAGCCAGGCAGTGAAGCAGCACACAGGGGAGTGGAGCACTAACAGTAAATCTTGAGGCCTGAAGAAGGAACAGGAGGAGCGTGCCCGTAGAAGAGTCTCAGAGGGCGGGACTTGCGGGCCATTGTGAGTCATTGCTGCTCTATGGTTGGCCATGATATCTGGCATCTGGAGCTCATTGACGTTAGGCCATGGCAACGAGTAGTTGTGGAATTGTAAACAGACTGAGAGACTGGAAAGACAGACAGGAGTCAGGCCGTTTCTCCAGCTTATAGAGGAGAGCTCCAAACTGGGCTGTCAGTTTACTGTAGACACACGAGCTGAGGTCAAAGGGAAAAAGTTATGCAAGATGGACATGGATACCTGCAGAATGGGAAATTTTTTATCACTTTATGGATGTAATTTGTAACTATGAGGCCATTTATTTTTTGTTTTTGAATGTGTGTAATAAGTTTTCCATTTCCAACTTTAACAAGAGAGATTAAAACTAGAACCATGCCTCCATGAGCACTAGTGAAAGTGTCATGCTGGCTAAAGAAGAAGAACATCATTCAGTGAATTATTAAGGAGGGATGAACATGAGACCCAGACTCTAATCTCTGAAGTCCAAAATACAATCATTTCATCATTGAATAAGAGAGGACACTTACGTAATTTTTCAAGAAAAACCTTTAAAGAGTTCCTTTAGGTATTACACACATGGACAAAAATGTTGGTCCCCTTCCATGAAAGAAAGGAAAACCCACAATGGTCACTGATATAACTTAAAACAGGCAAAAGTAATAATAAATAAAAATGTACTCAAAATCAACTAATGAAAATCAGACATTGCTTTTGAATTGTGGTTCAACAGAGTCATTTTAAAAAACAACCAAAAATTAGAAATCGCCTGATTGCACTGATTGCCTCAAAAGATTGTGCAACAAAATATTAAGTTAAGGATACCATCATTTTTGGCCAGGCCAGTTTCAGCATTTTGTTTTTTAAAATGGTTCTGTTAAACCACAATTCAAAGCAATGTCTTATTTTCATTAGTTGATTTTCAGTACATTTTTATTTATTATTACTTTTGTCAGTTTCAAGTTATTTTAGTGGTCATTGTGGGTTTTCTTTCTTTAACGGAAGGGTACCAACAATTTTGTTCATATGTACACCAAGGATGTGCAACTGCCAGCCTGGGGGACATACACATCCCCTCACCTCAAATTAACCAGATGGACCTTTAAATATATTTCACTGGTCCATAGAAAGTGTTTGGGGAAGGGCCTAACTTTTTAAAAGAATATCTGACAGGTGATTGGACGATTGTTCTGTCAATCACATTCATAACGGTCCAATCAGATTAGTAATAGGTAGGCACTACTGTCGCATTGTAAAGTACAAAATGTGAGCCACTTTGTAGAACAAACTCATCAGTGTTGTTATGCATTTTTTTTTAAAATAGATACGCTGTCAAGATCTGATAAAACTGCTACTAAAGCTGTTAGCATCAATGCTAATCTCTGTACAAGCAGTCACTTCCTGTCATCTCCCTTATATCTCCCACCTTTTCCTGTTCTAATGGACACTGATTAGGCCGTGTCGCTTCAGGCCGAGCACAGTTGTTGTAGATTGGAGCTTGGCAAGATGGATATGCCTGATTACGGACATTGAATCAGGTAGATCCAGCTGCACTGCAAAGTTACAAGGAAATGGGAAACTGGTGGTTTTAGCTTCCATTAAACAACACACAAAAGCTGTATTCATGAGATATGTTCACAAGCAGGGATAAAAACAAGACCCAGTGATCTTGGTATATGACTTCTAAAATCTGTGAAATTATCCTTGAGAGGCCTCCAGTTTTTAGAGAATTCCTTCATTAGTTGTTGAGATATTGCATTGCATAGACAAGAGATGAGCTTTAGCCTGTATGACCAGGCTATGACTAGTCAGAGTAAACATTTGCTCAAAGTTTAAAGAAAATCCTTCAAAGTGTTCTTCACATTTACAAGAATAGGCTGGACAGACAACCCTAAAATAAATGCGTCTGTTGCTAGGATGGAGATAAGACAGTGATGCTCAGTGTGGAGGCTTCAGAGGAAAGAGGAGCTCATCTATCCGACATTTGACAATCTAATGTATATATCAAATATTATCACAATTTGCATAGTAGGGCCCTGACATCGCACACATGTAAAACTCAAAGACAGAGAGGTGACACATTCACATTTACATGATCCAAAAGTGGCCTTCATATTTTGATTAAGTGAGCTGGACACGTCAGATGGTCCAGTGGAATTTGTTGCTTTTTATTTTTTTAATAGCCAGAGGGCCTTGCTTGAAATCCAGCAAGTAATAAATTCTGTCTTGCACATGATGTCCAGAAAAAGCTGTTCCTTTCTGTCAGTTTGTAAAAGTGATGATTAAACCTCCTACGGGGAACATTCCCTTTTTGACAATCTTGGAACCCATTAGCAATAATTATCTTTCAGCAGACAGATGGTCTATGCTTCCTGATTCAGATGGGAATTTCTCTGTAGTTCCAGTGAAGTTAGTGGTCAAAGTTCCAGGCAAGATTTCCTTTATCTGTAGGTTGAATTATAAAGATTAGCTTCTCTGTAAAACCTATGGACAGAGCAGTACCTTGAAATTGTTTCCAAATTGTCCTTTGAATGTGTAAATACGCTGTAAAAAGGTTGTTGTAAGTTGTTACTGTAACTTACTGGCAACAAGACACCAGTAAGTTACTGTAAATGTCTTCATAGTAGAATAACTCTATTTTAATTTACAGCATAATTACTGTATTTTCTTTAATAGTTTCACTACTGCATTCTTACTAAAGGTACCATTACTGTTTCAATTTACAGGACAATTACTGTATTTCCGAAAACAGCATCCTTACTGTTTTTTTTTCATTTACAGTATCATTACCATATTTCATTCTGTAACTTTTAATGCATTTCAAATTACAGTGAACTTGCTGTATTTTAGTTTGTAATATTATATCTTGAACCACTTTACTGATCATTTATAAGCAAGATATTTTTTTTTAACAAATGTATATATATGACATACACTATTTTTTATCCAATAAAACACATTTTCCCTAACATTTGTTTCACTCAAAAATGTGAAACATTTATTGAAATAGATCTTGCTTCCCATTTTTCAGTTTTTCTAGGCAAAATGAAATTTTCTCTTGATCGATGCCCTTTTCAGCAATTTACTGTATGGACATTTTACAGTAGGTAGCTGTAGATATTGTTGTAAAATACTATTAAGTTTACAAAAATCAGATGCAGTGTAGTGATTTTTGCAGAGATAAAAATGACATTCAATCCAAAAATATTAGCTCTGGAAAATGATGCTGTATGTGCAGTTACCGTTTCTGACATCTATCCCCTGCCATCGAATTCCTAACAGGCAACCATAAATCACGTTGTTTATAGTTTTGATAAATTGTGTATCTCATATTTCAATTTCAATTTATTTATTTATTTCAGAGGGAACAGAGCAAGTTTGTGTATATCACCATGCAGCAAAAGTAAAATGCTAGATTATATCCATTGGATGATTTCATCTGTTATCCCTGAATACATGTTCCCTGTGGAGGAAGAACTAAAGAGACATTTATCAAAATTACATCCTAAGGAAACATGACATACACACACACACACACACACACAGATATATATATATATATATATATATATATATATATATAGATAGATAGATAGATAGATAGATATAGATATATACATACATATATATGCATACTAGACACACCATCATCACATAAAGGCATCAGCATTGAATCAGACTGTCAAAATAATAATAATAATAATAATAATAATAATGATAATAATAATCTGTCTATAGATTGATGTCGGCAAGATCTGAACACTGAAGTATTAAAAGTCATAGGGGCATTCATTAATATTGTTGATTGCTTCCATTTGATGGTGTGGTCTTTGCTTGTCTTGTTAAGGTTAACTGGCTTGACAGCAACACTTGAGACCCCAATTAAGTAAAAGAATGTTTTAAATCTTAACATGCCTCATTTTGCCTCAGTTGAAGCTAACTTCTTTAATTTCTGTGATTTTTCATGTAGTTCGTAATGTTTCTTGTGGCTTTTCCTCTGTACTCCCCCCATTTTCTGCAAATTCATTATTCATAAATAGTCAAAAGATCGTTTAAACAACATAGCAGTAGTTCCCGGGAGGCAAACTGTTTTGGAATTTCCCAGTATTTTAACCAAACATATTTGTAACTCCATTTATAACCCTGCATATTATTGTCAGAGGCCTCAGAAAGGGAAGCATAGAGCGCTGGGTTCAGTGTAAACTAAAAAAAAATCCTTCTTGCCCTTTGCTGATGATCAGACAACACTCATACAGCAAAAGAGAGATTGCTGATTCATTCTTACACAAAGGATGGAAACTTTAATTTAAAATTTAAAACATCTTTGTAGGGCTTCTCCATTATAGAATAACAGTTAACTGTTAAAGAGATCACAATTCATAAACACAATCTCTCATTGATTTTAAAACATCTGTTCTTGAATTTTAAATGGTTAAATGAATGATTTCGCTTTGAGAGTTGGACCCTACACGTGTTTGTAACTCAAAGCCAATGGGCTTATTCTGTCAACAAAACAATGGTAGTCTAATCAGGGGGCCTGGGAACCACATGTTTTAAAGAGGTAGTGGTGCTGGAACCAGGGCTGAGAACAGAGGGAGAAATCCTGATGCCGTGGATATTTTGTCTTGGGCACAGAAGTACTACAGGCTAGTACAAAACACATTAAAGGGCATATAAACCCCCCCATATAAAAGTATTTTTTTACATTGTTCCTGCTTAAGGATGATCAAAATGATTAGCAGAGCAGATTCCACTAAAGTTTATAATGATTGTGCGATTTGCTGCCATAATTTATTCGTCTTTATTCATCTGTTAAGCACAAGCTTTATGTTCCAAAGCGAGCCATATGCTATTGTGTCTTTTGAAGTTTGTTTTTGGCCACTTAAACATAGACCCTGGGCCACAGTTTAGACACTCCTGGTCTAAATCATCTTGATTTTTTCCATGATTTTTAGAGCTCTAACCTAAATGTTATGTTTTGTGTGTACTGTGGTAGTTAAATATGTTTTAAAATGTTAATTATAGAAAACATCTGGATCATTTTACATACAATATATGTAAAAGTGAGATAGAGCTCATTTCATTCACAGTATGGCATATTGAAAAAGTTTACCAAATCCAAAACACTGTTTTCTGATACTTCTCAAGTCAATTAAACAAAAGTACTTTAATAATCAGTAAATACTCTCAAAGTGAGGAGTAATTTGGTTGTCTCGCATTGAGGTTTAAATGAATGTGGCACTGTTGGTTGACAAAGTTGTTCATCTTGATGTGGCCTGATTGTCATTCATATGAACTTTTGGTTTCAGAAAAGCATAAGTCTGTCAAAGAGTTCTCAGGAAAATCAGGGGAAACGATTTAGTAAGTAGTGTTCTCTTTCAACCTTTAGCACTTCTCTGTTTTGTGTCACAGGTCTTAGCCCAGCTGTGGAGGATGTGTGGGCACCTCCTCAGAAAATAAAACATGATGTGGAAGCCGTAATACTTTCAGTTTGTTGTCTTTCAAAGGCGGCTGCAGACTGCAGACTGCAGGCTGCTGGCTGCGTGGGGGCGTAGCCAAGATGACACAATCATGGCTTGTATAATTAGACGCAGAGCTCTTCAGGCCTTTTCTCTAGAACCACGTGATCACACAGAATACCAGAGAATTTCTCCTGAGCGAAGCATCAAGCCTTTTAATAGTCCTTCAACAAAGAGTAAACTGGTTCCCACTGCTCACCAGTCTGTCTGTCATGCAAAAAGGCTTTTGGAAATTTATAGACACTTCCCATTAAATTTGTTATTACACTATTTGAAATCACTGACATATGCTCCAAAATGCTTTTATTTTTTCTAAATAAATGCCTCATAAACTGTGCTGACAACTAATTAAAAGGAATTCATAACAAGCCGCACATGCATTTTCTCATGTTTCTGCTTGTATGTGCACTTCTGATGTGCGTAAATGGAGCTCAGGCTTCCAGGGAACATGAGTGATGTGATAGTTTTTTTTGTTTATTTTTTTTGGTTTTTTTACACCTAGCAGTTTTGCAGCAGCCTGCACTTATTTGGTATAATCATGCACGAATTGAGCCTTAAGTGTCCAGGAACTCTTCCTGCACTCACTGCCTTAAAAAAATCAGAAGGTTACTCAGTTTTATTGCCAAATCAAGTCATTTTTGGTAAGCCAATTTAAAAAAAGAAACCCTGCCCCTTCTTGCATACTTCTCTAAGACCTGAATGGCTTTTCTCATGGAGGTTCTGCCTGAATGTTTTACTTTAATCCTCAGCTCTGTTTGGGGGTAACATGTCATTTAGTAATCCATTTAATCAAGACAGATAATCCATACTCCTGGATTTGCACTGGGATTGTGTATCCTCAAAATAATAAAAGATTCACTGGCACACATCAAACTGCTGTGTGTCATGCCTTAAAGCATGAGCTTTATGCCATCACAATATGGTCCTCTTTCTGTTTTAGTCATTTTGGTAGTTTTTAATAGAAGATTTTAAGACTACTACCCTTGATACTTTACTTGGACTTGAAATAAATGACTTGTGTCCATCTCTGCAGCATGTATATGATCATTAAGGTAACTGCTAGGCATACTGGCCTGGCTTTACAATAAGGCAAACATGCCCCAAAAAAGTCTCTCACTTTTAATGAAGAAGTGGATTTACATTTTGAGACAGGAAACAATGAATTGGGTGTTGTATTTTGTTGCTTCAGTAAGTGATTTTGGTTAAGGTTTAAGATAAAATATGGTAATCACTACTTAAATTATAGGCCTTGTCCTTGTCAACCACAGGCCCTTAAAGGCAGCCGGACCCTTGTAAGCTTGCTGAGGCCTCTGAATATGTATTTCAAGGACCTAAAGTTTTAAAGACTGTTGAGGTGGTGAGAATAAGGCCTTGTTGTGGACCACTCACTGAGCACATATCACCTCAGAGACCCTTTATCTCTCTCTGAGCCCCTCTCGCTGAGGGGAAAACATAAAGTGCTGCTGAAGCAGGTAGAGCAGCAGCTTGTTCCCGTAATTATGTTGGATATGCAGGTTATTGCAGATTCCCGTTCATCCATCATTTTTTAGTAGTTTGCAGTAAACGTGCAGCATGTTCCTGGCTGCAGTCCGTCTCAATGTGTCAACATTAAAGATCTTTGTGCACGCAGAGGGTGCAATAAAAGAAGCTACATGATGGGATGGTTATTTATTAATAAGTTATTGTAGAAATCATCATAGATATAGTTATTTTAATGTGACAATGTTTGCCTATTATTTGGGGCACTTGCTAAAATTTAGCAGTACTTTTTCTTAAGGTTTTGGGGATCAAACAGATTTTTTTTTTATTTTAAATGTCAAAAGTGTAAAAACACTTTTCTCTCCGAAAACAAGGGCTTGTTAATTTTGAAAATAGGACCAACAATTGGATGAAGGGCAAATATAAATAGCTGTTCTAAATCATCACTGTCAGGCACAAACTTCCTATCTCCAAAATTGCTGTAAATCAGGAAATGAATAAAACACTCTACAACTGAATTAATGAAGTTTGTTTTTCCATGAGTATTGTTTTTGTGTCCTTGGATTCAGTTGAAATTTTATAAAACCCACTCACTAAACATGGAAGACCGACAACGTGAAAGATGACCACTGGCACACCTTTATTAAAAAAAAATGAAATCATAAAACTGGAAATAAGAGGTTTGTGCCCTAGAGTGACGACACATTTGTGTTGTTATTAATTATTGTCTGAAACAGTCACTCAAATGTGAAAGACTGTTGAAAAAAATACTGCACCACAGACATGGTTGTGTACATGGGAGGCCAATGATGAATGAAATGGATGCAAATCAAATAAGACAGAAGGTCATAGAAAAAAGCACAAGTGTTACGATTCAGTCTGAGGGACATTCAAGCAAAGTTTGAAGAAAATCCTCAAAACTTTTTTGAGATATCATGTTCACAATCCAGGGATTAATATAGGGTCCTATGACCTTGACCTTTGACCTCTTAAATCTTTACAGTTCATTTTTTTGGTCCAAGAGGACATAAGTGCAAAGTTTGAAGAAAACTTTTCAAAAGTGCTCATATAGATTCACATTCACTTGCAAACCAAGAATAAGAGGCCTGATGACTTTGACCTCTGACCCCCTTACTTATGTCCAAACTCAACACAACAAAGGTGCAAGTGTCAGCAACAAAATCAGGCTGATTATACTGAATCATATGCGACTGTCTTGCTTTTAGCTTTTGTCACCCAGGGGAGCTTGTATTCTGTTTGGCATCATGGAGATGGAAGAGAACTCATCTGTTATTCATCAAGTAAGGTTTGGATATGTTATTTTGGCCAAGTATTTCTCCCCTTTAATAATTCCAATGGTAATGTACTTTATATCAATGGAAAGCCTGATTGGTCACCTTTACAGCAAGGTACAACTTGTAAGGATTGTGAAATTGTGAAATTAGCAACACAGCTTATTATGTAGATAGCACCCAAGAAAACAAGTCCTCTGCCACCGGAAGCTGCTGCAGAGTGGCAGCATTATCTGTTGTCAGCCCTGGTATTTCCAAACCTAGGACCAAGTTCCAAGAACCCAGTGAAGTGAAAGAAAGTGGGCATCCCAGCAAGACAACAGCCCAAGAAAACCAGTTTCTCACCCTAGCTTCACGAGAAAACTGTAGGGGATTTTGGCACATTTGGTGGTAATTGTGGGGGGGAAGGGGGCACTACCCACAGGTTTAGCTGTGTTGTTCATTCTATGAATGCACGATCCTTACAAGTTGTACCTCGTTGTAAAGATGACTAATCAGGCTTTATGACAATATAAAATACAATACCAATATGTATTATCAAAGAGGAGAAAAAATTGACCGTTATAACAATTTCAAACAGGTTTTTAGGAGTGTATATCAGTGAATAAACAGTTTTACTTTCGCTTTAAACACAGAGAGAGACACTTAGCTTAGTTCATATTGAGCTATGTATTGGTAAGCCTTTGAGTCCACTCTGTACAAAACACTCTGTTACTTCACATGAACAATCAAAGAGCTTGATGTTCTGTTTTTAAAGGGAAATAAAGGCGGTAGAAGTGAATATTTAATGCATGTGTGATGCAGCTTGACATTTGATGCTCCCACTCAGTGACAACAGTCTGAGTGAACGTTTTAAAGACAAGCCCTGTAAGTGTCATTGAGATGGCCTGTTGAATATGAGGCTGAATGACCTTAATCTTTGATCTGAATAAATCTCAGGAAAAACCCTGAAATGGATTCACAAGTAAAGACAATTCCACAGAAACAACTGGAGCACACCAGTGACTGTTAACATCTATTCAGGTGAAAAGGACTAACGTTTCGACCTGCCTTGTGTCTTCATCAGAGTCAAAACCTAAGACTGATGAAGACGCAGGGCGTGTTGAAATTTGTGTGGTTTCAGTTTTTCACACATTTTGGTCTGACAAAACAGCCTGCATCTGTGGGGTAGCTGAATTGCAAAAGACTCCTACCTGACTTAACAGATCTTTTATTTTTAGTCTGAGTGGATATTCATGCAAAGAAAGTTCCCCAAAGTTTTCTGAAGACAGTTCACTAGAGTCCTTAACAGATGGGTAGAGGGCCAACCTGAAACAAAATGGTAGAATTGCTTACATTAATGATGAATCCTGTGTTTTTTCTTTTTTAGAAGCATTTTTGATTGGTTGCCATGGTTGATTTTGTTGATGCATGTTTATTTTTGTCTGTATTTTCTTATATTTGTTTTTATGTTTCCAAATGTGTTAAATTTTTTATTTCTTGTTTTGTTTTTTGGTTCTTGTTAGGTTAATGTTGTTTAATGTTAATTTGTTAATGAGGTTTTTGATTTCTAGTCAGTTTTTAAATTATATTTTATTATTTTAACTGTTGTTATTTACAGAGTATGCACTGATGTCACAAGACTAGAAAGCGGTGGGAAGAAACAGGGAAACACTCAAATTCACCTGAAAAGTGATGTGATTCTATGATTTTCAGCAGGCCTAATTAATCTCGATGTTGCTTATCACGGGAAATGTACACTCTAAGGTGATGAATGTTTAAAACATTACTAAATACACTTTTGGTGCCATAAAGTTGTGTTTATAATGCAGCATTTATTAGCCTCTGCTATAAGATGTCGCCCTGCCTATAATTGTGAATAAGTGTGTATTCAGAGTGAGATCGATGCACTCTTTCTCTGAGCAGACATTTTGAGCATCTGTTTAACTGTTGTTGCCTCATGTTTATTTTAAATGTGACATCCAAACTGGTCAAACATTCTCATTAAATGAATAATAGGCACAAATAAGTTAATACTGGACCAAATATCAGTCATAACAGTCTAATGATTTCACTCATTTGTGACAAAAAATCTATAGACTATTATTTTAAGCTTCACTGTTAAACTAGCCATTGTAATCAGACTTTGCTGGGTTTAAAATACAAGCATGGAAAACATAAGCTGTGGTCCTCAGTGCCTGGTCATCTAACCCCCAATTTCCATATAACGCGAAAGCGCCGCGCCGCGCCGTGGTCTTGCTCCGACCGACAAACCCCACTGCCCTCCCCATAGGTGGAGGGCTGATCACCGTGATCATGTGAATAATGATGTCACACTATAAACATGTAATAAACTGAGAAAACAAATAAGCAACACCTCACTTCACTTCTCTAAGGTCGCTTTGCTGGTCACAACCACACACCTTCATGATTTTCACTTCTATCTGCCTATATCCTTGGAGAAAGGATGTTTGGTGTCATATATAATGTTATATATTTCTGTACCTCCACGATTCACCTTTCTTCATCCATGGTGTCGTGTTCCCTCTGGGACCCTCTGACCAACTGTTGACCTGATGTTTGTGCCTCCAGTTGTGAAGTAATGACGACCTATTAAGGAAATTTACGTTTGGGAGTCCGTGCATTGTGTTTTCTTTTGAAAGTACCGGATACTCAACACCTTTGACTTCCTTCCTTTCTGAACGACAGTGAATTTACGAGGTTTGAAAACGGCTGCACAGAAAATAGACCTCAAGCGAATCTCCAGCGTGCGCTGGCGCTTCAGCGACGCGGCACTTCCACGCCAGAGCGCAGAGAGTGGAATTGCTCTGATAGACTAGAGTGGGAGCTAAGTGCTCCACAGTAGGATTCAAGACTGTGGTGCTGCGCTGCGCTTTCGCATTATGTGGAATTTGGGGGTCAGGTATTTTATGGTTCATTTGCTGATATGTAATGTCTTGATTTTGTGTGTTTCCAAAGGGGAGGGTAAAGGGGCTGCATTTGATCCTTTACAGAGACAAAATCTTTTATTTTTGTTGTCCAAAACCACAGTCTGTAAAAGAATTGGATGTAGTCATGTCATGGAACGATGTTAATACCCTTGGATGGACGCTGCCACACTACACGTGCATCTTAATCCAACTTCAGCTCCATCTACTCCCAGACAGAAAGGCCGTTTTTAGTTGGGACTTACGGCCGTCTGACCAATAGCAGCGCTGCATTTCCAAAACCAGGAATCCTCAATAAATCCTCTATAAATGTAAAATGGGCACGATATATATATAAAAAACCTCACCCACCTCACGGTGAGAGCACATAGGTGTGTAATAGTTTTAGGCTGAAGCTGTTTGTTGAAATAGCTTGGAAATATGTGAATTAAGGCTGTAAAAACTTTGCCTTGCATACAATCATTAATGTGCATTTTCTGCTGTCAGACCCAAGAGGACTCTTGGGGTATGACCACTTTTGTCACTTCTGCATGGGCCTTGATTTGAAGCCCCAGGGGTTGCGGTCTGGTAAACACTAGAGGACAGAGAAAGCAGAGTTCATAATAATCATTACCTGAATGTGCACGCTCCATGATATTATACCAGTTACTGTAACATAACAGCTTTGTCTTCAATATATACGTAACGTCATAGGTCAAGATGTTTTTATTACATAAGCTAAGGATCTAAACTGCTTGACTTGAACTTAATGAAATAATGCTACTGTTGTGTAAATTTCTTGGTCTGCATATAGAGAGTCAAAAAACAAGACTGGAAAGGTAGCAATGCACTAAGTTTTATTCTCATGAGAAGGGAACAATACACACGACAGTAAGCAGTTCAGAGTTTTGCCCCTGAACAAATGCTTCCCTCAATTCTTATGCCATCTAAACATGCCCCTGGCCCTTTGAAAAACTATACAGAGCTTCCTTTCCAGATGTGTACATCAATTGGGGTACAATAAAACAGATGGAGACTCATCTCAGGAATTTACATCTAATCTCCTGTGGTGATCAAGATATCTTCCTGACCTCTCCTCTGTGCTCAGAGAGTGGGGTTAGAACAGAAGGGTTCACTGGGTCAAAATAGGAAGCATGCAAAAATTCCATCACACTACAAAAAATTAAATTTTAGAGCTAAATAGGACTTTTTACCAATTATCTCCTACTAACAACTGTTGTCAACCTTTGCTTTTTCCACTCAGTGCCTGGCATCCGACTAATTTGTTGTCTTATTTTCACATTTCTTACTGTGTTTATTTTTCTGTATTTCACTTGTTGTTTCATATTTTTAATTTGTTGTTGTGTTTCTTTATTGCACATTCTTGATTTGTTGCTGTTTTTTGAGTTGTGTTTCCTTTATAGTTGTTGTGTCTTCCATGCTTTGCAGTCAGGGCCACCATAAAAACGTAACACATACACTTACACACTGACTTGGAGGAAAGCCAGGCATTTCCTAAGAAAGAACTGAGGCCATAAAGCTCAGGATGTGCTCTAAGAATTATCCTCATAAGCTTGTGTACATCACAGTGCAGCTGTTTGGAGGGGATCTGACAGACTTCCTGATAAGATGCTTTATCTGCACATCCTGTGCTCCAGAAAAAAACACAACAGTGCTGTTTACACTCCACGTCAGAGCGTCTCTACACGCAGGTGAACAGACAGCATGTTGTGTTGATAACTTAAGAACACTCTGTCCCTTTTAGCTGTCACTTGTTGATTACTGAGTGGGTTAAAGGTAACACTTACCACAGAGTGTTTAAATTCCTGCATACTGTGGCACATATGTTGACATATTTCTGCTTCAGGGTGAGCAAAGGGTGTGTGGTGGAGCTGGGGGGGGGTTCTGAGAACGAGTAAACTTGACACTTGTGTTGTAAGCAGGCGCTGCATCATTATGTGTGAAGTGTGTTTATGTGAGAGCGTGTTGGGTCATGCTAGCACCTTCAGAGAATCAAGTGAGTCACAGAGAACAAAAGAGTCAGCGTCCAATTCTTGAGAAGTCTGAATTGGCCTTTTGCATTTCTGCTGTATTTTGTCTGAAGCAACTGCTCAGTCTTTTAAGGAGGAAGAAGTCATCAGATAAGAACATTCTGTAAACAATGGTTTTGTAGTGTCTGGAGATAGATTCAAACTTTTAGTTACACAGTAAGCCTTCCTCTTATTGGAATCATAAAGTTGTATCTGCATTTAAAGCACTGGCATAACTTTTTTGACTTCAAGATTCAAGGTCCAAAAAGTTATTTAAAAATAAATACTCAAACCTTAAAGGTCATAAGTTTTATTCCTTTTCAACAAGTCTTCATTGGTCCCAGATGTAGACAGATAATATTTCAGATTTTTTTGCACAAAGTTCCTCTCTGTGATGCCACACTTTGTGGGCTAACGCTAATGCTAGCAGTCTTCAAGTAAACTTATCACTGAAAACATGGCTGTGTTTTCATACAATAAACAATCAGTGTAAGACAAGTTCTCACTCTGAAGATGTACTTTCGTTCAACATTTCTGGTTTGTCTTTTGAGTTTTAAAAGTGTTTTTTGGGTTCTTAAAAG
This sequence comes from Cetoscarus ocellatus, assembly GCA_037902135.1. NCBI lineage: Eukaryota > Metazoa > Chordata > Actinopteri > Labriformes > Labridae > Cetoscarus > Cetoscarus ocellatus. The sequence goes on along the minus strand of JBAMNC010000739.1, from coordinate 66,988 downwards.
TATGAATTTTCATTAAAGCAATGAGGATCTGCATGACGTGTGCCACAGACTGCAGATTTAAACACAGCCACTGGTAATCTCGGATCCTGAAACAACATGAAATATTTTTAGTGTTCTTACAAAGTCCTCCTGGTTTTTAGTGAATTTGACAACATATGCCCAAAATGTACACGCCTGCATCAACAGGTAACTTGGATGTTCTCGTGTCCTCATGTTCCCATTGAGGTTTCTGCCATTTAATATTCAAACTTACTAAGACTCCAGCAAACAATTATACTGTGTGTGCCCTTGTTCATACAAGTCTCCTCGTGCACTCTAAACAATAAGTGCCCATAATCCCTGGAAAGATCACCAAATTATTTTGCTTGGCAGTGGTTGTCTTTCCTCTTTTGAGCCTCCCTGTAAACAGCTGATCCATACGCTGTCTGCCTGCTGTGCAGTATCTATTTTAGTCCGGTCTACTCAGTTTTTTCTGTTTGTGAGTCTTCTTAAGGCGACCAGACTCATCTGACAGCTTCAGTGACATGTTTGTTCCGTATTATTGTACTTTCTGTTACTTTAGTGGTTCAAAATGCATTCTTGCAGTAGTTATTGGCTAAAATGCATTATAGTCTATTGACAGCAGTGGCACTTGCACCATCCACAGGACTGACTGATGATGTTAGCCATGTTTCTGCAAATGGTCAATAAACCTCTTTGTGTCACCCCTGCTCTGAATACCGTCTAATAGCATAATCCATTTTAGCTGTGTCTGCTATCGCCTCTCTCATTGAGGTGTGGCTTCAGCTTTAAAGCCTTGTGCTCTAATCTTTACTGTGGCTGCTGTTGTGCCAAGCCATCTTCCTTCAGTTGGATCCAGATGTAGGCTGAAAAAACAACATAGCTCAGGGAATGTCTCCTATATGGGAAATCTCTGGGAAAAATTTCAAGTAGACTTTTGAGCGCACATATTCTGAAAAGGGGAGCATGAACCACAGGGAAAGGAGGTTTTTTCTCATGTTTTTTGGGAAGAGGAGTATATACAGGCCATGGGCACCTTTTTTGTGTAAAACCCATTCAAAAGTGCATTTTGCATGATATGACCCTTAAGATGCCAAAGTGTGAAAATGTGAAATAGGACTTTTCAGTTCCAAGGGGACAAAGTTTACACTTGTTTTAATTCTTATTCCAATAGGCAAGCATCTGATGCAGTCTCATCTTCAGTGAAAGCTAACAAATAATATCTTAAATACAAAACAAACTGTCAACTAAACTAACATATTAAATAAGACTTTATCAAAGAGCCCTTATTTTGCTTTAATGTGGGCTCATCGAAGGTTTGAGTATTGCTTTGGTATGTTTACAATCACACACACTACAGTTTACAATTCAACAGTTTATGCTCTGCATTGGGCTTGGCACTGCGAACTGATTGGCTTATACTGCAGACAAATCAGCCCCTTGTGGGGCTCTTTTAAGAAGGTTGCGAATTTGTATCTGAAAAAAAATATCAAGAGTCCATGACAAACAGAAGCCCTGGAAGGACATATGTGTATGTATTTTATTCTACACCAATTACTGTGTTGATAAGTAGATCAAGATCTTCACTTCAAATTTCTGTGTTTTGAGATAGTAGAGTTGTTTTGCTGTGTGTGATCTGTTGATTTCATAAAGACTCTGTCATGATCCTATTTTTATTGTCAAGTTACCCTGTTTGTGTTCCTTTATGTTCGTCTGTGTGCTTCCTGTTTTATTTTGAAACTCACTTTGTCTTTCTTGTCTCCCCACGCTTAACTTCCTGTTCCGGCTTGTCACGCCTGCTCCCTGATTGTTTCTCCCCAGCTGTCTGTCATTACCCCATTACCTCTTGTATTTAATCCTCATGTCTTCCCCTGTCTTGTTGCCGGATTGTTAGCACTTTCAAGTCACTCTCTAGGCATTCATTATTAGTCACAATCTGATCTCGACCTTCGTTGTTACTAGTCCTAGTCTTTTGCCTTTGCCCATTTTGGATACCTTTGCCTCATCTGCTGATTCCTGTGTACCGTATCTAAGCTAGTCTGACTACCACCTCTGTTGCCGACCTCTGCCTGTTTTGAGAACCTGCCTTTGTGTATCGAAACCGGACTGTCATTAAAAACCTTGATTTTTGCACATTGGACCTGCCTCATCTGCTTCTTTGGGTTGCTTTGCCATTGTTCCTGACAGACTCTGCATGAAATTACAAAAAACTAGAGTATACAATAGAATGCATGCACGCAAGTCTTCTCAGGGCTCTTTGTATTGATGCATTTTCAGAAATGTCTGTGTTTTTTGTTTTATTTATGTTTTCGTCCGTCTAGGGTATAAACTGGAACATTTTTCATAAACTGGTCTTGTGAAAATTTAGGCCCCTTCTTCATTAAAAAAGTGGAGGTGGGTCTTGATGCTGTTGCTCATGATAAACATTGTTCTTGGGTTTATTTAAAGACGCTGTAGCACTTTTATTCTCACTAATAACCAGCTTCCTGTTAGCATGCTAACTAGGAGTATATTGTTTGTTTGTATGGCATTATTAAGATCTTATCAAGACTTCATTAAAAAAATCATTGGTCAACAGGCTATATGCGAGTGTTTTCCCATTCACTTGAATATGTTTTTTACACTAATATGATTACACATCATATTTGTATGACGTCAGGGTTGGTTGCTGATTATTGGTGTAGGTGGCTCAGTCTGGTAGTTTGCTCTACCAGTTATTTGAAGGTCATGGGTTTAGCCCATCTCCAATAGACACATATTTTTCTGTCCTTGGGCAAGACACTTGACCCTAAGTTGCTCCTACGAATGAGAATGTAGGAGTGAGAGGGTGTCAAAGTGCTTTCAGCGGTCAGAAAGATTAGAAAAGCTCTTTATAAGCTCAAGTCCATTTACCATTGACCATGACCATTCTCTTGGAATAAGATAGTCGTACCACAAGAATGATTAATCTAAATTAATAGCTTTAAGGGGAAATGGTCTATTTTAATAAAACAAATAAAAAACCTCCAGTTATGCTATTGTTTAAATAATGTTATTTAGTCTTTGTAACTAAGAATATGTCCCCCTGTTAATAAGAATTAATCATGAGGGAACTAGAAAAGCACCCAGAGAGCACAGACCTCCGCCAAGGTGATCCAGATCAGTCCCAAAATTTAATCAGTTCTTCCATATCCCATTTCCGACAATTCCTGAAAATTTCATCCAAATCCGTTCAGAAGTTTTCAAGTTATTTTGAACACAGACAAACAAACAGACAGACAGACAGATAAACGCTGGCAAAAACATAACCTCCTTGGTGGAAAACCCTTTATACAAGCATCAAAATAAGAAGTAAAATCAGGCACTAATGACTAAGAAACACCAGTATGCTGCTAAGTAGCAAGCTAACCACTGACAAGCCATTTACTGAAAAATGTAGCTAGTTGGCAACTTTTAATGCCAACATGGACGACCTGCCGCCGTGGACCCGCCTGATACCATCTGCTTCATCTTACATCAACCAAAAAGGAACAAGCTCATTTAAGGTCTGTTGTCATTGTAATAATGAACTTAATTTAGCAGTACCTTCAATAAAACTACCATAAACTACCATAATATCCAGTAATTTGTCCCCATTTCATAATTATTATAGATGTTAATCAATGTTTATATTAAAGAATATCACTATGGCTGGTGATTATTGCTATTACTACCTTTATGATTCAACAATAACCAAATAGAGGGGGTGTAAACACACATTTATGGTCTGGACAGCCATAAAATTATTGTTGTCATAAAATATTAACTTCACCTCTGTTGCCCCCCTCCTAGTATCCCTCCCTATCCTCTGAAACCCCAAAATGACTTTGATGGATAACTGTTCAATGGGGTTCTGGTTCTGCACAAGATTTCCTGAATGTTTTTCCTTGCTTTTTGCCAAATGTAGCAAAGTGCTGTATTAATGGTGGACTCATGTTAGCCCAAATTGATACAATTATTCTTTTAAAGAAGAGAAAGAAAAAGAAGATTGACCTGCTCTTCTCTAAACTGTCTTGCAAAAACATTTGTTCAGACTTGGTGCCACATAAAATAAAGATTGATTGACTGGTTATAATGAAGAGGCAGATCATGCAACAGTCAAACTACCACAAACTCATAGAAAACAAAACATAACACAGCATTTTGACACTCAGAAGAAACTCAATAGACAAACCAGCTTTGAAAAAATAAAAACTAAAACAAGAAAACTAAACAAATATCTAAAACTGCTAAAGTAAAATGGTGTCAAACTTGTGTTGCGTTATGTGTGCTTTGAAAGTTCAGCTCAAATGGCAGCATCATGCGGTAAAGTGGTTTTCCTCCCAGGGTCGAGACAGAAGGTCACACTGTACGATTTCAGAGGAAACTGAAAAAAAGTGCTCTGAGGAATGTTTGTGAAACAAAGTATGACGTTAATCAAACTTTGTTAAAGATCAGTGCATGTAATGTGTTTCACTATTAGTGATGACAAAACCTAAGTTGGTGACTTTACTGTGCGTGTGGAAACAACGAATCAAGGAGTGTTAGGCAACTCAGAAACTGTGACAAATAACTCATAAATCCTTAAAAAGTAATACAACTACATTGTTGCTTTGTATGAAAACAAATGAATAATTTTACTTCTGAGTCACTTGTTACTTTCCACTTTTCAAACATGATCCACAACGGGTTCAGAATAAAGTTACAACAGACAACAATGATCTTTGCACCTTTTACAGACACAAAATAAAACGAAGAAAATACTTTTAGACGTTAAAAGAACTGCTTACTCTGTCCTGCTCATTCTCAGAGCTGGGATGAACTTTTTAGGTAGTCACTACATGTGCTTATCACTATGATAGTAGCCCACCTGAGCACAAAAAAGAAACAAATGGAAACATGACTTTATTTCTGCATGTTATATAACTTTACAAAACTGTAATCCCTCACTATGTTCCTAAAAATATGTTTGGCAATGTTATTTTGGGTCGATTATTTCTCCCCTTTAATAATATCAGTTGGTATTGTATTTTATACCATTGGAAAGCCCGATTAGTCACCCTTCACAGTGAGGTACAATAGTAAGAATCCTGCATTTATGGAATGAGCAACACAGCTAGACGTGTGGGAAGCACCCAAAAAATGTGCCACAATCCCCTGCAGCTGGAAGCCGGTGTTCCCGTATGCAGGGTGGCAGCATTATTTGGTGTCAGTCCTGGTACCATTTCCAAATAGGACCAAGTTCCATGAGACTGGTGAAGTCAAAGACGGACTGCACAGTGGGCGTCCCAGGAAGACAAAACTCCAAGAAAACCAGTTCCTCACCCTTGCTTCACTGAAGAAACATATTTCTCAGAGGGGAAAAGGGGGTTTAGGCACATTTTTTTTAATGGGTGCCACGCAAACGTCCCACTATGTTGCTCATTCTAGGAATGGACAACCCTTACAAGTTGTATCTCACTGTAAAGCTGACTAATCAGGCTTTCCAGCAATATAAAATACAATAGCAATTTCTATTGTTACACTGGAAAAATAGTCAGCTGAAGTGATGTTTCACAACTTTTTTAAGGAATATATACACTAGTTACTTTAAAAAATCTTTATTATTATTATAGTTATAGATCAAAGTAACTAGTAACTCTGAATAAAAGTAGAATTTTCATTCAAATGTTGCACAAAAACACCAAAATCATGGGCATTCTGACAGGCAATGCTAAGTCATGCTATAATGTTATGTGAGGAAGAGCCTATATTAGGCTTTTTTTTTTTGGTTTTATATAACTTTTGAGGAGTTTAACCCGTCTCTTCCATATGATAGAGCACTTCTGTGATCAAGACAAAGGTCCACAGCATCGCTCTTACCTCTCCCCCTCCTTATGGTGCCAGCAGCTGCCTAAAAGGTCTTGTGCCTCTGGTCCCTCCAAATAGACCTTTTGGATCATGGAGGCGAGTCCAGTGCAGACTGCAGACATTAAAATAAATGCAGTGTTGCTGACAACATAGCACAGAGCAGTGCTGAACTGACCAATTACAGTGCCACTGAGATGACCTGTAAACTAATCAGAGCAGACTGGGCCCTTGTGGGGATGGGAGCCGATACGAGAGAGAAGACAGCTGTATAAGGGCTACTCTGTGTATGAAAATGAGAAGTTTTTTTTAACAAATGATTGTGAACAAACTCCAACAATCATCAAAAATGGATGTATGAAGCTGATTCAATGCAATATATGTTGATAAGTGAAAAATAAATTCAATATCCAAACCTGAAATCTTCTGGATTTTAAAAAAAATTTAAGACTTAATACAATTAAATGCAAATAATAAAAATCATATATAAAGTTTCTGATGGGGTTCTATTCCTGGTATGACCCGTATGACATATGACCCACTTATGTGTTTATGAGTGTATGGTCCAGTCAGTTGTGTATCAGAGGGCAAGGTGTTTAATTCAGAAACAACACAATATTTTGCAGTTAAAATACTCACTCAAATCCACTTTAGATTATTTTTTAAAGATATTTTTTGCCTGTTTTTGTCTTTATTAACAGTGGAGATAGTGGATAGACTTCTTTGAAAGGGCGGCAGAGAGTAGAGGAAGACATTCATCAAGTGAGGGATGGGTTTGCCAGGGCGTCGGCTTGTGCCTTTTGGGATGTAGTCACACACTGAGTCACTGCACCTCTCTGTGTGTTGCTGCACCTCTGGGGGGGCCGTGGGCTGATGCCCGTCTGTGTGGTCCCTGGTGTTTCTAGCCCTATGGGTTGGGCACCCGGGCCTGGATTGTAGTGCCCACTTCGGGATCTTAGGTTTCCGTCCCATGAGAATCAGTTGTTCCTCATTGTGTTTGACTTACTTTGCCATTTGTGCTTGTTTTTAAGGGTTCTTTGATTCAAATTGTGCTTTTTTGGTTACTGTCTTTTATGCTTAAGCCCTTGTGTTTTGTCATCTGTATGTTCCTGTCTGCTTGTCAAAGTACTTTGTAAACCATTGTTTTAAAAGTGCTATACAAGTTAAGTTATCATGATGTCAATTGGTTAAAATATTGAAGGTAACCAATAGCATAATTATGACAAAACATTAAAAAAATGGGTATGAGAGGTTTCACCCAACAGTGTCGATGTGGTAAGTGAATGGTTTAAACCCACTCTGCCATACCAGCAGCCCCAAAGGCCCTATATTATTCATTTTTTACTTTTACCTAAGCAGATCCATAAAGAGCTAATTTTACCTTTACTTGATTGAAGTTTTACCAACATATCTATACTTTTACTTGATACAGAAAATGTCAAGCAGTGGCTGAAAGCAAATCAGTCCTGTAACCATTGACTTCTAGGGTTTTAGAAATGTATTGTCTTGTGATGTGCTCTTATTGTGATCTATTGTCCTGCTCTATGTCCTGCTTTTGTGTGTGTGGCATGTTTGGCATCATGTTTTTTTGTTACCTGCTTTCGGACTGCGGATGTAAATTAGCATTGATGCTATAATCTGGCATATTTACATCTACTGTTTTCTGAATAGATGCTCACTAATGTGCACTGTCCCTATTAAATAAATAAATAGATAGAATAATTATTTTCATGCTCTCTTCACCCCTGCATAAAACAAATCACACCAAACACAGAGATCTCATTTCATAGAAAAATAGTGCTCTTTATTATAAATTAATGAAATGTTTTTACAAATATAAATAAGTGCAAAAGGTCGTATCAGTCTGCTTGTTTTTGTCAAACTTCTCTAAAAAAATCTTCAAGCATTCACAGCCAGAGGTTAGGCTGGTTAAAGGTACATCTTTATAAAAGACAGCACACAAACAGATTCCACTTCATTTGTCACTCATGTAAACTCATGAAAATAAGACAGTTTCTTTTCTCTGCTCAGAAAAGACACATTTCAAATGTGATACATTCATTCGCAAGAACTGGCATTGCTGTGTGTGCCACATGGAAATGACCTCCTTTATTTGGTACTTATGTCCTCACTCTATTCTCAAGTGATGAGAATACCTGATTCAGTCATGTTGCTGTTCCAACACATTGTCATCTAGTTCAGGCAAGTTTGGCAGAAACCCTCCTCTGAAGGACACATTTCAACATTATCTGTTCCTGGTTCGAAGGAAGCTCTTTACACTCATACAAGCGTCAGTGTCCACTCATTTGTACTCTGAGTTTCCACTGTTTCAGACATGCCAGGATGCTGGACGGACACTTTATAACACTTCAAAAATGTCAGCCTGATTGTAAAAGCAAGTCCAGCTTTAATGGAGGGATGGTTTTCTGAGGCGTGTGGTGGGAACTTGTGTGTCATCAGACTGCAGACAGCTGACTGTAAGCCGCATTTAGTTTTCAGAACGTCATCAGCAGGGCTCTTCCTCTTTTACACACTCTTTCCAAGGACCCAAACCCATCGTCTTTTCTTCACTTTACACATGAGATCAATCCCAGTGCTTTAACTCTTCACTCGGCTTCATGGCTGCGTCACTTTCTCCTCATTAGCAGCATCTTTCTACTTGAGTCTCTGCCCCTTTCAAGAGCATCAGTCCAACAAACTTTAAATAGGAGAGTCATACTCCTGCAGGAACTCCTTCAGATTGTGAGGAAGTTGCTCTCGTCTGGAAGAAATGTCCAAATGTCCATTCACCGTTTTCCTGCACAGATGCTGCAAGGTAGATAAGCTGCAGGAGAGAGGTTTGATGAGCTCCAGGGGGATCTTCTCCCCGCTGGAGTAAATGAAGTAAACATTCCCGCTGCGTGTGTTCCCTTTGCTTTGGGACATGTAGTAATGCACCAGCTTGAGGACACAGTCAAAGTGGGGAACGGATTGAATGTTCTTAGGGTCCGTTTGAAGGTAAAAAGAGGAAGAGTCACATTGTATACGCAGGTTTTTGGTGCCAGATGCAGTCTTTACACTTAGAGCAAACAAGTGCCGGTTGTCTGAGCTGTCCCGTATGAGGAACGTCCCAACAGCTTCGGACGCCAGCATAGCATTGGCTTCCTTCCCGTTGATGGCGCCCCAATAGAAGCCGCTCTCCTGCAGCTTGTGGAGCGTGCTCAGGACCATCTGGAACTGCGTCTTCGAGGCGAAGGTCTTGTAGCGCTGAGGCAGCCGCATGTTGGAGGAGTCCAAGTAGCTGCTGCTCATTGCGGAGTCAAACTTGCTGTGAGTTACCATGGCGCTGTGCCCACTCTTGAGGCAGCCTGGGGGAGCACAAGGCGCCGTGCAGACAAGAAGTGTAGAGGTGACGGGGTCAAACTCAGAAGGTTGTTGCAGAGGGCAAGAAGAGGTGAGAGTGTCTGGGATGGAAACACCTGAGGAGACAAAAGAGGAGTTTGAGGTTAGAGAAAGAGTTTGGCATTTCTAGATGTCTGACTAAATGGGTAATGAATCATTGACCTACTTTTGGGTCCCAGCCCACAAGTTTAGAACTGCTGCTTTTGAGCAACAATCCCATCATTATCAAAGACTTCAGAAGGATCCATAATAATAATGAATGAAGAAAATTACCCAGAGAATTTTACTTTAACGTATTAAATAGCTGTGGTGTTAAGGGACAACTGTGGCTCAGTGGTAGAACTGGTTGTCTTACATATGGAAGGTCGGGAGTTTGATAACTGGCTGCTGCAGTCACATGTTCATGTATCCTTGGGCAAACCCTAATTACAACCACTACTGCATCAGGATTTTTTTTTTTTTTACAAAATTACTGTTAAGTTTTTGATTTATTCAACCTATTTTTGCCTGTAGAGATCATGAGGGGGCAAAGCTGTGACACTGAGTCAATGCAAAGTGAACATAAAGGCAGACAATAGAACTTTAAAAGGCACAAAACCTCAACTATGGACTGGAAGTACTTGAAATTAAACCCAATTTATATTTACATGTTTTGATAACAAATCAATTTACTTTGCTATTTAAGAAGGCAACTAACAACCCCCTTTCATTGCCCAGTTACCCCACCTGGAGGTCCAGACTAAGCTCCTGAACTAAAATAAATACTTCACATATAATACCTCCCCACCCATTAACACCACATTAACACAGACAGTAGAGGTCGCAGTGTAAGGTGTCCATCAGTGAAGCTTATTACTTTCATATGCACTGATGCACATTTAAATGCCACTGATGCAGCAGTGAAAACACTTTGCTGTAGTTTTTTTTCTTTCCGTTTTTTTTTTTTTTTTTTTTTGCTCGAGGACACATCTGCATGTGGCTGCAGAAGCTAGAGTTAAACCCCAGACCTTCCAGTTGAAAGACAACCAACTCCACTACTGATCCACTGCCACAATGTAGAATAACATAGCTGTGCAACTCATATTAGGAATAAGCTGTCTGTTGTCTTAATTAATGATTTATTGCTATAAAGCAGTGGTTCTCAACTGGCTGAATATGACCCAAAAGTGGGTTAGAATGCTGTTCATACTGGGTCCAAAATGTATGCCTGTGGCAAAGAGTTCACAACGAACAGATGCATGGAGTGGGCAAATATTATCTTTATCTAATAGCATTTGCAGTTATTAAATATGAATTTAGGTGTTATTTAAGATTTTGATAACATCTTTTTTCTTTTTCTTGCTGTTGGGCTAATACTTACAAGTAAAATAACTCCTGTCCAGGAAATTTAAAAATGCTTTGTAGTAGAAATGGATAAATATTGTTTTCCATAATTTCCACATATTTTACATACTTTTAAATGTTATAAAATTAATAAACCCACTTCAAGGGTAGCCAAAGGCACTGTTTTTTGAAAAATAAAAAATGAAGAATTGAGATCCAACTGACAATTTGTATGTTATGAAAGGTAGTGGAGCTAAATAAATAAAATTCCGTGTATGCATTTCCTTCTCTAATGATGCATTTTTGGAGCTTTTTAACATTTCTCTGTATTCAAAACGTTTTGTTACATTGGAGTCCCAGCTTTAATTTTCCATAAAATAACTGTAATTGGTTGAAAGTTGTCAGAAATGTGAGTTCTTAACAGGAGGCTGTGATGCGCCAAAAGGCTGTACAAGTCATCTAATAATTAAACTGTTTAAGAGATTTCCCCAGAGTTGAACTTTAATCTTCTGCCTTAACTTACAGCCATTTCGGGGAAACTTTTTGTGTAATCTGCCCTCGAGTCTCGCCAGCACGGCTACTTCCAGTAAGGACCTCGTAATCCACCTGATTGCGTAATTTACATGCCGAGACCGGCTCCACTGAACGCACCACATCTCTTGGGCAGACAATCGCCGCACTCATGCAGGGCGTTCAATTCTGATAGAAAAATTAGTAAAAACAAAAAAAGAAGAAGAAGAAAAAAAATCTCATATCCTCACCTTTGATGCTCCTCCAAGGGCACTCCTGAAAAAGTAATCCAAGTAGGTGTTTGTTCAAAGACCTCCTGCTGTTGTCCTTCAGTTTGAGGGCTCTATGGAGACAAACTTCAGACAGTGTGGTGATTTTCTTTTTCTCAGTGTGGGACAGTCTGTAGGCTATGCAGACTCCAGCTGAGCTGTGTTGTAGTAGTGAAGCCTGAAGAGGACAGAAGGGCTTATATTAGACAAGCTCCTCCTAGTTCCTAGAAGAGGAGGAGCCTCTCTCTCTTGGCAAATTGTCAGGAACCAGAGTTTTTTTTTTTTTTTTTGACGGATTCCTGCATGTGAAGCACCCTCCCCCCCTCTCTCTCTCCCCTCCCGCTCACCTAAAATGAGGAGTTCCAAGCATTACTTATTTACGTTTAGCAGCCGTAGTGACAGCAGCACCTTGAACAACACAGGTTTCAGGCTTTAATTGTGTTAAGAGCGCCGCCTACACAATAACATTATCATGCTCATTTAATGTTTTTTTTTCTTTTATTGTCCAACTTCCTCTTCAGTGTCAGAAGTGAAGTTATGATTCAGTCTTTCCCTGTAGTCAGTTTCTGAGAAATTCTCCCGTAAGCCGAGCGGCACTTCCCCATAGAGGGCGTCCTCTACAGGCACGTGGAGGCAGTGCAGGCGACAGCTGGTTTCCAACAGGAACAGCTGGTTACCAACAGGAACAGCCTTTTATTTACCTGTGCATGTGCGCTGGTTTACGGCCGATCTGGTTTCCCAGCAGAAGTAATAACTGGATTTATCAATGGTTCCTTATCAGAATAGCACAGATAATAACATAGACTTACAGAATTATACAGAACAAAAAGGGAGAAGTATGAATACAGTGGAGTTACAAGGAAAAGCCTACTTCAGGACTGCGATAACACAGAAAAGATTGAAACATGATTCAGTGGAAGAGTCTACATGGAACTGATGATACATCATTAAAAGAAAAATACTTCTGTTATATAAATATAGAAAAACATCAAAACATCAACGAATATAACTCACAAGCAGATAATGGAAAAAAGACTTTATATGAAGATAAGTTAAAATAGTTCAAATAGATGAATAGTTTAAAATATGTGTCTGTATTTTACCACATAATGCTAAAGTGTAGTATCCATATTCATTCTTATATTTATGTGTTTATTGTTATATTCTATTTTAATTTATATGCATTCATTGTGTTTTGGTTTAGATCATATTTTATGAATGTGACACTCTAACATATTGTATTTTGTTCTTTTATTAATACGGAATTGTGCCATTTCATATAAATCAACATGAAGTTTGCTATTACTTCAACTTATTATCAAATGTGTTTTGAATAATTTATGTGTAGATTGATTAATACTCATATAAAGTGATCTACATGACATTGATATTAAATATAGTTATCATATTATGTTAAATATCATAACATTCTTTAAATTTAATGGTAGCATTGGTTAAATATCTAATCTTAATTAGCTTTCATTGATTTTTCTTGATGTTTCATATTTAAAATTTTAGTTTAAGTTAAAACATTGATCAGATTGGTCAAACACATTAAACAGAACTTTTAAAGACTGTGTTGAAAAGAAACAAACACTAAAGACTGGACTCATCTGGATTAATAAGGAATGTTTGTAATAACTCACTCTATGTATCGATCAACTGATCAGAGAAAGTGTCAGAGAAAATTCACAAGAAATGTACCTGTTGTGATATGTTTAAACCAAAGAGGTAATAAAGACATTACATAATCTAATTTATACAAAATATTTAATCTTTACAAAGATCCCCAATTGAACAAGATGATTAATCTCAAGTAAAGTGCAATATGAAAAAGTGTGATTAATGCTTTGCATTCTCTCTTAACCATAATAAAACACTTTAATAAGTCTTTTATGAGTTCTGATGCGCCTTGCACAAGTCCACATGGATTTAAATGGAATAAAAAGAAAGTGTTGCAACAAAGAAACAAGAGAAAATCTAAGAATTAACATTACAAATCAAACAGAGGAATTTATTTTCTGTCCCAAGCTTTCCATAACCTCCACCTTCACTTCTTACAGTAAAACTTTGTGTTCCTGTAAGTGGCAGCTGGTTAAAAGACTGATAATGAGTGATAATAAAATCTAACCAAACTGAAGTCATAAAATATATATCATCAAGCGGTGATAGTCGCTTAACTGACAAAAGCATCAACTCATCTCTTTATCTGCACACAGCTGCTTTACAGTATGTTAAATCAGTTATTTTTGATATGGTAATAAACAAACAGACCTTTCCCATGAATCAAGAGTCAAAAGGTGTCTGTATGAGCTTTATCTTTTAACAGTTTTTTGGTCCAGTCACCATAAATACAGAAGTCTTTTGTCATGTCTCTTTTCACCCCCCCCCCCCCCCCCCCCCCCCCCCGACTGTCCCCCTGACCTCACCTTTACTGTAACACTTCTTCTTTATCATCAGTGTCTAACAGCCTGTACCCCAGCATTAGGCCGCCTACAGGAAGTGACTTCAGATCCTCATGTAACTCCGTTCCAGTCTTTGGCAACATGTGTGTGACTGATGGAGTGCTCACACTACACACATCAGCTCCCTCCTGCTGACTCAGCTCTGACCCTCCTCAGTTTCAGGTGTTAACTGTGCTGTAGATGAACCTCAGGCTGCACAGGCACAGAAGACATGAAACATATCAGTCATTTCTCAGTCAGGAAGCATCAACTATCAAAAAAACAGATGCCAAGGCTAGTGTAAGGATAGCTACACATTATGTAGGTTCTTAGTCATCCAGCGCTGATCCAAGTGTCAGCTGGACTGGTTTAGCCTCTTAAAGATATTTTACCTCTTCTCTGAAGCTTCCTCAGAACTGAAGAGGCAGAACTTGCCAGTGCTTGTCCATTTGCTTGTTTGTCTGTCTGTTCACCTGTGAGCAAGATAACTTGAAAGTTCTCGACAGATTATAAAAAGGGGCAATGTTTGTACAAAGAGGAAGTGATTGGATTTTGGTGGATATCTAAATGAAGATCCAGATCCAGGACTTGAGGCAGATATGAGGCAGTTTCCCACATTTCACAAATAACACAAAAAGTTAAGTTAATTACATTTTCGGGGGATTTTGGTCATTGCATAAGGAAGAGGTGTTTGGATTTTGTTGGTGATCTAGCTCAGGATGTGGATCCAGGAATTCCTTAAAGGATTTGTAAAAGCTATACGCCAACGTTTTTTTTTTCTTTTCATGTCTTGCCTCACTACTCCCGAGTCCATGACAGATAGACAACATTCATTTGACTGTGCATGCAGCAACAAGGAAGAGTCGGGTAAAGCTCGCCCACTGCTAATTAGCTTAGCGCAAACACTGGGAGTCAATGGGAAGTGTTAGCCTGCCTCTGCCTATAGTCATTTGATAAACTCATCAGCAACTCTAAACGGTCCTGTGTGCTTGTTGTGACCCTTTTTTTTTAAACCATGTTATGCTACATTATCTACTTTTAGACTAAGATTAGCACTTTATGTAATTTTCGAAAGAAATATATATAAAACTAAACTGCACGGCCCATGTGCAAACCGCTGCAGAGGTGCTTGTGAGTAAATCAACGTCAAGCGTTGACCTACTTACTTACAACTATTAAGAGTTGCTAAAGAGTTTATCTGATGACTGTAGGCAGAGGCAGGCTAACACTTCCCATTGACTCCCAGTGTTGGAGCTAAGCTAATTAGCGGTGGGCGAGCTTTACTCGGCTCTTTTTTATTACTGCACACTGCTTGTCATGGACTCGGGAGACATGAAGACATGCAAGACATGAAAAGAAAAAAAAGTTGGCGTATCCCTTTAACATTGCAAGATAGGGCAGTTTTTTCACATTTTTGCTACCAACTTGACAAACAACAACTTATTTTCTGATTTTATACATTGTCTCGTATGTCAAATAAAGGCACAAAAGGGACAAAATAACCCCCAAATAGTATTTTACAAGACAACTAATCTTTTAATTGCAAATATTATTTATTAAATACTCACAATTGGGCTGCCTAGACTGTCACGTGTTCCTGTTAAATTTGTCTAGTGTGTTCATTCAGATGATTATGATAAAATAAAATAAAGCTATCGTGTCCAGCTGTGTGTAATCCCACACATTTTTAAAGCAGATTTAGATTTGATAATTGTCTAACACGATGCCGGCCTTACCAAGTCACGTGTTAGCAGGGCAGAAAGGAGGGGCTTGTGAGTAAAGGATTGACGCCATAAAGCCTGCTAGTCTATGGGAAAAGCCAGCTGTGTCCACAGAGGTGAGTCAGGTGTTGTCTGATTCAGACCATCAGCAGCAGGATAAAGACGGGGGAAGGGAACAACCAGGATAGCCTCGTAACAGTTCACTTGTTTCCAGAAAATGTATTGTGTCATCATTGTGAGGCATGAATCTGGCATTCAGAGTCCCCCGTTGGGATCTTAGTGGAAGTCAAAGGAGGGGAGAGGAGCTGGCTCTGGACTGGGAGGAGAAAACCCTCATATGTTTAAAATCATTACAGCAGCATGGTGACTTTGCTCCTCAGCATAATGTTGCAATGTCCATTACACTTGAGAAGAGAAAGTTCTTGGAACCTTTACAGGAGATTCTCCAGGATTTTTGCCCCCCTGGAAAGGTATTACACTGGGCCCTCAGCAAACTGCACAACATTACAATAAAACACCTCCATTTCACAAAGATGTTACATAGTTCCAGAGAGCAAGTAAGGACTGTACCAAAAAAGTTTCTTAAATTTTTAGATTTTTAATAAAGACATCTCAGGATTTGATTTTTCTGTTTCATCATGTGAATAAAGCTTTCATGTGATGCCACACATTGATGGAACCGCTCCATGACGGGCCAGAGACACTTGGCTGTGTGCTAAAAAGAAGTTTACAGTCTCGGTTGCCAAGTGTTTTTTTTATTTGCTTCCACTAAGGAGGTTATGTTTTTGCCGGCGAATGTTTGTTTGTTTGTCTGTTTGTTTGTAAGCAAGATTACGCAAAACTACTGAACAGATTTTGCTGAAATTTTCAGGTGATGTTGGTAATGACCCAACTTAAAAATGATTGGATTTATAACTGCCATTAGCAAACTATCGTTTTTGCTCAATAACTGTCTAACTAATAATGATATCAACATGATTCTGAGTGCTAGTTGTGGGTTTTCAGGGTCAAGAATCATATTATGATGGTAAATTCATCACAGAATTTTTGCTTATAGATGAAACAGCAATATATGAGCTACCTTGGCAGAGGTTTGCGCTCTCCAAGTGCTTTCAATGTTTTAGCACCACTTGTTTCGGGGTGTCGGTGGTGCAGCTGGATAGTGCGCTTGGTCAGTGATTGGGAGGTTGCAGGTTTAAGCCCAGCTCCAGGCGACACATGGCAATGTGTCCTTGGGCAAGACACTTAACCCCAAGTTGCTCCCACTGCTGCATCAGTGGTGTATAAATGGGCATGAAAGGGCGTGATTGTGTTAGCTGATACTGATGGATAACTAACATAGAAACTCTGAACCATCAGTGAGTAAATGGGTGTGAATGGGTAGATGTGACCTGCGGTGTAAAGCAGCTTTGAGTAGTCAAAGACTAGAAAAGAGCTATATAAGCTCAAGTCCATTTACTTGTTTCTACTTTCTTGAAGAGAAAGACAATGGTTCTTCAGATAGATAGCCCTGAATGTCAATATGATTCTGAGTGGGCTGTTAATGCCATAGGGATGATCGTCCAGTCACCATCTGGATATGTTTTTGGAAAAGTTCTGCCTCCTGATACACCGTCTATCTGGTGTATCAGGATAGACTTTGTACTCTTGACAAAAAATTATTGGTATTGACAAGAATCAATCAATCTTTATTTGTAAGCACAAATTCATATCTCAAGGAACTTTACATGAGAGCAGGCTGAAGCCATAATCTTCATTTAACAGATAGATAGATGGATAGATAGATAGATAGATAGATAGATAGATAGATAGATAGATAGATAGATAGATAGGCATTTGACGTCCTCTCTTAAACCATGCTTTGTTTGTAGCTTAGCCTGCTTAGGCCGCTTTAAAATGGAAAAGAAAAAGGTCAGAGGGAAATTTGCACATTTGTATCATTTTCACAACTTAATTGGAACAAACCAGCCAAGCTATAGGAGTGGAACCCCCCACAGAGAAAAACAACTCCAAATAACAAATACTTCATATCAATAAGGGGCCATTCTTTCCTATAGTGGCCACTGTAATATAATGTCCATTGACCCATAAGTGCAGCAAGGAGAACAATCACGGGAAGAAAACTTTTTTTTTTACAGATGTCAAGACCTGTGCAAAAATAACAAACAACCTGAAAACAGTTTACACTTTAGCAGAGGTCAGCCCTCAGGCGCTTTGCACACGCGATGAGCGATGAACCAAGTGGCCTTGAGCTGAGGGAGAGTTCTTCTTCTTTGTTGTTGTTAACACGCTGTGGGTCAGCGGGCAAACATCTAAGAGTGCTGGAAACTCATGGTGTGAGGCCTGGCAATGATGCAGACAAATGTCTCAGTGTATTTCTGTGACATTTGTTTCCAGGAAGCTAAAAAAGACTAACAAACTTCATTTTTCTGCCCATTTTTGTCACGTTTCAAAGTGTGATTTTACAAAGTATACCTCTTTTATGCACAACAAAGGAAAAAAGCTTTAATTAGAGGGAAGTTAATGAATTCATTCTTTATTTAAGTGGCTAAAGAAGGCCTTGCATGACAGTCTGTTGGTCTAAACCACTGTTTAGGGGAAAAGGCAGCTGTTTAGGTTTTCCCACATTGACTCAGAGATTTACTCAAGCTCAGAGTTCCCGTAAACCCGCTGGGCAAGAGGGTGGGAGAAGCCAAGCTCTCAAGTGGAAAAATGGGGTGAAATGCAGAAAAATGTTATTCAACAAAATATTTTTTTGCTGGGATTTCACCGCATAGAGAGATCTTTAAGAAGCCATGGGTGTTTTGCCAGATTTTATCTGAATTATTTGAGCATTGGCAGAAACAAAAGGCACCGTGTATTGTTTGCACAGCTGAGTGCAGAGAGGCCTGAACTTAAACCTACAACAAGTTTACCCCCTCATTAGACAGAGGGGGCTTTAGTCAGTCAGAGACCCCAGGCAGACCAACCTGAGGCCTCTTCTCGTGTTTATAAGGATCCATTTAACTGTAATTTGCTTGACATGGAGACTCTTGGGGGCTTTTTGAGGGGCTTTTAGTACAGAAACATAAAGTTCAGCCCACTAAGAAAGAGAGCACAGGTCTAATTACACAAATATGCTTGCAATGTTTGGAGAAGTAAATGAAGTGGCCAAGAGAGGAATAAACTTGTTTCTTGCCATATTTGTGCAGCAAAGACAGTGCAAAGGATTCACTTAAGAATTCATATATTTCTTTGCATTGGTTTGTTATTTTGATAATTCTTTTTTAATTTGTCGTTGCAATGTTGTTGAAATGAGAGTCCTGTATTTTATACAGGACTCTCATTTCATCACGTAAATGCACTGAAGATTGCAAGCAGGCTCCATTAAAATGTCCAAAACAAAATGGTGGACAAGTAAGTGAAAGTGACAAGAAAAGAAATCCTGATATGCTGAAATACTTGACCATAATTTGCTATGATTTTATGACAATTGAGTAGTTTGGGGGGCTTTTTTTGTGCACAGATACATGTGATCTAATGTCAAATTTTTTACAAAAAGACAATATTGTATAAGTTGTGTAAAAATGTTGGTAAATTTTTAAGAGGGTAGGTTAAAGTGGTGGATTTCCATTGTTCTTAAACAGTTTGTGCAATTTAGACCATGTGCAGGGATCCATCTTCAAAATGTTTAGCCTTGAAAGAGAGTTTTCTGTCTAAACTGAATGAAAATGTTGGAAGCGTCTAATCAAAGCAGGAAAACTTGGAAAAGGACAAAGTTTAGATAAAAAAACGACAGAGCTGGGTGGCTAGAGAAACCATAGAAATCTGATATGCCTCCTTAGTGGCCATGCAAAGTCAGGCACCAGAATGGGCCTGTCGATATCATACAGGTTACAACCATTTTCTCTGTTCAGGCTGCATTTGAAACATTTTTATATTTTTCACTTTTCATTTTTTTCATATTTATTAACATTTACAGTGACAAACAAATAATAACACAAGGGATACCATACAGCAACAATAACAAACAAAACAAAACAAAACTAAACAAGCAAACAAACAAAAAACAAACCTACAAACATTTTATCCCATCTCATGTCCTACAAACCAGTCGATCAAAACCAAAACAAAAAGCCCACCCTAATTAATTATCCATGCATGGGAAAAAAGTCACAAAATACGCAAACAGTACAAAACATCAGTCTTTTAATTATTCATTTACAATTTCTCTTATTGCCACGATAGTGAAAAAGTGGATGTAGCAAAAAGGCTTCAATTAAAAATGTTCTAAACCAATACAATACCAACAATACAAAGTATCTTATTAAAACTACACTGTTAAAAATCACCAGGTATTCACAGGTTTGTAGTCTTACAGAAAATCACTATTTTTCATGGCTCATCCGAATCACCATTTGTTTATATAGAATGAGAGAGAGGGGGAGAGTGGCACATTGCACATCAATTCATCAATTTATTTCAACAGAATTTGTGTTTTTGTGCTCTTAAGACTAAAAAATATATTTATATCTATTAAAAAGTATAAAAGTGCACATATTTGTTGGCAACATTTGGAAATCTGAGTAAAGATGGTGGTGGTTGGTTTTGCCACCAACTTTTTGGTGCAGTTTAGACAAATAAAAAGAGAAGTGCACTGTCAAGATTGTACAAACAGGCTGGAAAGACGAGAGTGAAAAGAGAGAAAGGTCTGCATGCCAGAAGTTGCTCCAAAGTCATTCTAATGATGAAATTCACCACAGATATGAAGTTTCAGGTCTTAGCTCTTCATCAGACATGATCAGATGAGAAGATGCACCTCCATTTATACAACTTTGGGTCACCTGACAAGTCATGTAATGTGTAATATCATTATCCAACAGAAAGAAAAAAAAATGCACAAAATATACACAACTATACACCTTCAGCTCTTCACAGAGTTTTAATTACATTGATTGCCATCTTGTTTTTCAAAAAAAGAGAGCACCAGGAGTCTGCCTGCAATTTTCAGTAATTTGTTTGAGGAAATTATGTTTGTCTCAAATGATTGCCTTTGGCTTAAAGCAGGATTATACAAATATATTGAAAACATTTAGAAAATGGGTGAATCTCCCGCATTCTCCCAATTATACCAACCAATTTATGTCATGGCAGCATGCAGGACTTTACCTGCATCTTAACCAAAGGAGAGAGATCACTGTCTAAAATGCCCGATCATTGACTTATTGCAGGGTAATATAGTTTTGATGAATATGATTTCAAAAGAAAATGTTAAAAAAATTACAACCCTTCACCTGAAGCTGTCTAAATTGCTCAAATGGGAGGCAATGTGTTACGAGTCTGTGAAACCATTTTCTAGATCATGTCAACCTAATTGTGCATGTCGGTGTGCAGGAATTTGCCGGCATTATTCCTCACCAAATGAGAGAGACGGCATCATCTAAACTGCGCAAGTGGGCTGCATAGATTGAACTGAATAAATGCGACTTAAAAAAATAACTCAGACAAATGTATTTACAATGAAAGATAGCAGCATTTTTCTGAAAAGAAAAAACAGTTTGTAATGTTCATATAATGATTTTGACCTTCATTTTATTTTCCAAACTATTATTCTTTAAATAAAGTTTATTTGACATATTTGTGCATCTTAAATAGTGCTGTCTCTCCCTTTTAGTCAGGAATAATTCAGGCAAGCTCCTGCACACTGTCTGCATGCACAAATAGGTTGACAACCTGTGGAAAGGCAAATGGAAATTCACCCTTTCCAGATTTCTCCACTGTTTTTGTAAAATTCTTTGACCAACAAATTATCCAGAACAGTTTCATCCACTTGTCCAAACATTGCCGTCTTTTTTGAGTGATTAAGACAGTGGGTAGACTATTTAAAATACATATTTCATTCAATTTGTAGAACCTTTGGATGTATTCTACATATTAAATGCTCATAATGACTATATCTTGAGGCCTCTTGGGGCATGAGGCCCTGTGTCAGCTGCCAAACTTTGCCATTAAAACTGCTTCTGTCTTCAGAGAGGGTTTTTTAAAGAGGCCTTTTGCAGCTCACTGAGGAATTAAAACAAAACTACATGATTGAGTGTAAAACAAACTCCCACAACCGTCTGAATTTCTTAAAATATGACATGTAGTATGTTAGAATCACAAATGAGACACAAATGAATCACAAATAAACAGTCTTGGGAATTCCTCTGATAGAAAAGGTGTAGGCTGAAGCTCAAGCTTTTCATGAAGGGCATTCACATGACGTCACCATCAGTGAGAGTGTGTGCAGCGTCGCTCACTGAGACTGACAACAGTAATCAGAGGGGAGTAAACAGTCAAAACACCTTAATTTAACTGAACAGTTTCAGTTTTGTTTCTCTTTTTTGGTAATGTTCACCCATAAAGGGCCTCAGCTGATGTTATTGAAATGTTCGGAGCCATAACGTCAGTTTTTTAACAAAGATGAGTACACACATCCAAGTAATAATGAATATGAATTCCACTTCTTTCTCAGTCCTCAAGTCTTTATTTATTTTCTGCAAGTTTTTTCATACAATCAAACATCAATATTTTAAATGTTCTGGCGCTGAGTACAGCAGGTCGTGTTTTCATGCTTGTAGTCGCCATAAAACCCAGAGCAGTCCGACTTAAAAAAAGTTAAGTCTGCAGATTTAACACAAATTAAATATATAATTACATTAATATGACTTCCATTTGACTGTTTATTGATGCTATTTTCATGAAATTAAAGTATCCAACCTGTTTGTCACATAATAAATAAACTGGAGGAAACTATGGTTAAATGGATGTTAAAACTGTTACATCTAGAGAGCTGGGGTACATTAATCTCACTTTTGATAAACACAAACACAGATACAGAGTTAAAAGTGTCTCTACAGGGCTTCATCCTTTATCTCAGGTTTATAAATGCTGCATTTCACTGTTTCTCACCACCGATATCAATTACTTCAACGTTGTTCTCTGCCACTCAGTGAGTGGAGCTGCCCGTCCATCTCACAAATTGTGACATCAATTCATACTCAGACCAACCCATTTCACCACAACAAATACAGATAAAGGCCACATTTTACCTGCCAGAATGAAGTTAAATTAAACCAAAACAGACAATTTAATGTTCTGGAAAGGGCTGATGGAATTGGATGTTTTCATTGTTGTTGTTTTTTAATTACCCATCGTGCAGGAATTTGCATTTCACACCTGCACAGAGAGAAGAATGTAAAAATGGAACAAATGGGTAAACAGCATCAAATCAAACATCAAAACTTTTTAAAAAGACAATAAACAGGAGCAGAGCAAGGCCACCAAAAGCATCTTTAAGGCTTCTAGGTTTTCAAAAGTGGTCTACTGTAGCTTACTGAAGCACTGAACTGATACTGCATGATTGATCAAGTTTATAAAGAGGAAACAGCCTTGTTCCTGTCAGATTTTACATACACTGCTTTGAATCCAGTAAATTGTGGTGGAACTGTCGCTGCAGAGATGCACAGATATGACAGGAGGTTCCTGGCATAATCAGTTGATCTGATTCCTGTTAACTCTTTATCAGTACCTCTGAGTTTCACTTCCTTTCTCTACCTGCACATGTCCATGTTTTAACACCACTTGAAGCTGGTCCATTGAAGAGTATTTCCTTTCACAGATGTTCAATTTCCCTGTTGACTGAGCAAGATTTGGTACGTGTGATTACCAATCATCCAGTAATAGCTTCCTGGTAACTCTCTGTCTTGCACTCTTTGTGCCCGTGTGTTGTTGCTCTCAATGTCGTTCTTTGTAAGCGTAGAGTCATGTGTGACCACCGCATAAAAGAATGAAGCCACAAAAATCCAAAGAGTCTTCACTGTCTTTCACAAGTACTTCTTCAGAAAAACATGGTCATATACCCAACCAGAAAAAACTCTTTCATGTTCTTTCTGTTGCCGAGGAAACACGTCTGAGTAGTTTTCATTGGTATGTGGAATCAGGCCAGGAATCTCTGCAGAACTCTTTGTTCAGGACCGTCCTTTAGCATGCTGGTTTCACAATCAGACCGCAGAGTATTCCTGTGAATAAACAGGGAAGAGCCCTTTGTTTATTACTTATTTCCACTTAACACGCTTAGTGAGATGTTACTGGGACATGTGAGTGGTGCAGGAGGAGGTTTAAAGGAAAAAGAAATACAGGAAACATGATTAATTTAAGGCTAATTTTATGCAAATTGACCTAAATTAGATAGGTGGTAAAACGTGGCTCCTTTAACATAATGAGATATCCCAGAATGCTTTATGAAGCTAAGTGAAAATTCAGACAGGAAGACCTATATGTTCATTCAGTCCCCTCTTATTCATTTCCTCACTCTGCCTACCTGCACAGGTGATTCAAATCATTAGCTGATGAGATCCTGTCACCACCTGCCTGGCCAATCATCCTGGTGCCACCATGTTTTTAAATCATCTCTCTGCTCCTCCACAGTCAGTGCGGTGGCGTCATGCTGGTGGCTGGTGGTGGTGGCAACCCTCCTCCACCCCAGGCACCTCCAGTCGTCACATCAGTGACCAGGTCCAACTCCTCAGAATTCTGGCTCCTTCACCTCAGCAGTACCTCAGTCCATCGCATCAGGGTCCCAGCAGCAGAAGTCCACCACTCATCTTTCCTGTATTCTTCACCACCGCCAGTGTCTAGACTACAAGGGGGGTAGCCTATCTCACCCTCAGTACTCCTTAAGTACTACAAGACATCACGACTGAGTCTAATTGCCAAAGAGATTCTAATCACAGAGACACTGCACATTTCCAATCATATCAACTTGTATAATAAATAATTGTTCACTCAAATTTAACAATGCAGGTAAAGAAAATGTCTAAATGAAATAGTAAACATGGGAATGGTTTATGTTTTGAGTTTGTTTCCTCGTGTGATACATTAGAAGCTATATGAAAATTAAATTCCATTATGTTTTGTTGTTGTTGCTGTTTTTGCATAATTTATAATCTGTGGATGAATGACTATGCTTACATTAGTTTGAAATCATTATTACTCAAATATTCTGATAGCCCAGGTTGTAAAAATAATCAGTATCATGAACTTAATTGTAGGTTGTTGACATTTTGGCAGGAGATGGCTTGGAGTTACAAGGGTTAGTTCAGGTCAAAAGCATGCACTTCTTTTACTTCAAAGAAAGTTTGTTGTCAGGAAACTTTTTTTCTTCTCTTTTCACAAGAAGAGAACCCTCTTCTGTTGTTACTTTGAATAAAAGGTGACTTAAAGACTATTCTTGCACATGAGAACCTGTAAAGGTGTGAAAGTTTGTGGTGTAACCTCGCTGAGCATGCTGGGAACATAAGCACTTTATCACATGAAGTCTATTTTTAGCCCACAGTATCATGACTGTCACACCACACAGCTGCCTTCTGGGAAGAGCTAAAAGCAGAACTGACTGCCATCAAGTTAGTACTTTTCGCACCCACAACTTACACACAGTTATATTTGACAATCACAATTACTGCACTGGAGCTTCATAGGTGACCTAGTTTACTGTTTATTCAACCTGTTTTTGATGCTTTTGTATATTTATCCAAGTCATGCAGGGATAACTGATGGGTACCAGAAACATTTACTGTAAGTGTCTGTGTAGATTCTCGGTCATCCAGGTCATGCTTATCCAAGGCAGATCCAAGAGCCAAATGGACTTGGTGAGATGATTGACGAGGTTTCACCTCCTCTCCAAAAGGCTTCTGCAGTTTTAAGAGTTGTCTGGAGAAGAGCTGAGATTACAAAGCTTCTGTTGGCCATTAATATACCTCTGAGGTGACCATCCAGATTTTCTGCATATTGATATGAATATATTTGATATAAAGAAGGATGTTTAATACGTTTTTCTTCCTTACATGTCAAATTTATCTGGGATTGTATAGGATAGAAAAATAAGCCGCAAGCTTCAGCCTATACCTTTTTCAGTTATTGTGTTAAATGATTGTATTCTTTTTTTGTTCTTAACCTTTATGTAACCTTATTAAAAAAAAAAAAATCATTCATTCATTCATTCATTCATATTAATGGTCGACAGAGAATTTTTAATGCTGGCTCTTCCCCAGTCAACTCTTGGAACTGAAAAAGGGAACCTTTTGGAGAAGAGGAGAAATGTCAGTCATTGTTTGATATTACTGAAAGTCTAGGGGAATTTCTGTTTTTCAAACAAGTTATCAAAAATTAGTAGTCATGATGAAATTCCGTAAGCTTTATTTTATCATACTACTAGAACTGAACAGCTGATTAATTGATATTGTTCCAGATCAGTGATGGGCCCATTTAAACTTTACCTGAGAAGCTATTTCTGTACGATCACTGTCGTGTGCAGTTGTTTAAAAGCTGTTTGCTCCAGAATGTGTGGCTTCAAATGAAATGGTTTGACATCAAACACCACAGTAAATTTAAGAGGGATATCCTGTAACCTGATATCTGCAAGCCAGCTGTAGCTGTAGGTGTGCCAATTTTTTTCAAATTCAAGATCAGCAAGGCCAACAGGTGGTCATAAATGTCATGTAGCTTTGGCTGTTTCCCCAGGCTGGTTGCACTTTGAATGAGTTTTCACCAAGCAGTTTGGTTCTATATGATGTAAGATTATTACCTCCCATATTTAGTTTTGTATTTAGTTTAAGTTTGTTAATGCCCCCCTTGGTGATCCTGCCCCACTATTTTAGAAACACTGCCCGAAGGTTTGGGATGAACATATGCATATGAGATTTTAACATTCTGTCTAAAATAATAAAATGCACTTGATATTGTCTGCTTTTGATTTTTAAAGCATTGCTGTGTGTTTAAAAGGTCTGTTCCTAACAAACTGCTAACCAGAACTACAAAAATGCCCACTGACCTAAGGCCATTATTTCTTTGAGTTTTTCAGGTAACAATAATTCATACACCATAGCTTAAGCCACAAGGACCAACTTGATCGGGTCATTTGATTAAGAAGAAATTTCCAATAAAAGAAATGCAGTAAATGCTTCTAAGTTGAACCACCATGTTTTAGTTCCATAGTAACTTAATACCATAATTTTAACCTCGCTGATTATTTTTAAGCTAAGAAAAATCAAGTTAGGCTTATTGTCAGGATTATCATAATGAACAAACGCTAAAGTTTCATGTGTTTTCTTTCCCCAAAGTCCTTATTATCAGTAATAATCCAAGAATGTGTCGAGAGAACCAGAGCTATGCTGACATGCGGGTGGGCCTACAAAAATACTTACATCTCCCTGCACCAATCTGTATCCATTCGGGTAACAATCCTGCATTTACCTGGGTCCTTTATTATGTGAAAACAACAACCAAACCCTACTTCTTTTACTATTAATACATTTTTCTTATTTATATGACAGCAGTAATGTGATTATTCAATCTTATATCTGTGTGATGTTCTGTTTTTGACGGACATGACAGCTTAGCCTGACTCACAAGATAGACGGTTCACTGTACATACATACAGAATATATTTCACTAGTCCATCAGGGCAACATCAAATAGACAGTTTTGGGGATATCCAGCAGGGGATTTGACAGTCGTTCAACTGTTGTTGTCGTAGACGGGCGCTACTGCCATGGTGTAAAGAACAAAAGCTGAGACAATTTGGATAGCAAGCTCTTGCTGATACATGTCTAAAGTTTCTGTCAAGAAATGCTTTAAGTGCTGTCATTTGTTTTTCATTACAACAAAGTAACACAGTCTAGATCTGGTAAAAGTGTTACTGAAGCTGTTAGCATCTATGGTAATTTTGTAGGTGCAGCCACTTCCTGCTGTCATCATGCCCCTAGCTCCCACCTCTTCCTGCTCTGAAGGAGGCTGATGGGCCGTGTCTCTGAGGACCAAGCTCAGTCGCTCTGAGTTTTGTATGATGGATCTGATTAATTACTGACTATTTATCAAGCAGATCCAGCTGCACTGCAAGGATACAGCTTGCTAGCATGTAGCATCAAGAGTTTTAAAATTCGTGCTTTCCCAGTATTGCAGAGTGGGGAAAGGTTTTCCCACACTCTGATGCCCTATAATGCAGTGCTGAGTGTATCTATATGACTATTTCCTACAATTAACATGACACATCAGATTGACTGTTCAAAACATTTTAATAATCCATCTGGGAAAGAGCCCATAGGAAGTGCTTGTGAAGGGCAGAGCCTTTCAGAAGCATATCCATCAGGTGATTGGACGATCGTTCCATCAATCAACATTTCTTACAGGCCAATCAGATAATGTTGTAAGCAGGCCTTCCTACAGAACATGAGCCACTTGGTAAAACATCTTATGTCAAAACATGTTGGAAGTGGAGTGAAAATATCCATACTATAGAGAAGTTTGTAGTGTTGTTTGTTTTTGATTTAATAAAGAAATACAGTCCAGATCTGATAAAACTGCTACTGAAGCTACAGTGCCCAGCATAAATGAGTACACCCCCTATTAAAAGTAATGTATTAATCAATAAATGAACAAAAGAACAATGTCCACAGTTTCGACAAAGCTGAGTTTAACATGAACATTTTTTTTTTCCATAAGACGAAAATAAGGGTGAAATCATAACCAAAAATTAGCTTTGCTCCCACCCCTTTGATTGGGGTGTACTCATTTTTGCATCCTGATCTTAAATTGAGAAAAATACTTTTTTGTATGCAACTTAAAAAATCTGGTTTGCAGTCAGTGGCCCAGATTTGGGGGAGTATTTTGTGGTGTAGTATGCCATAGAAAATGTTTTTGAAAGGAAACTAAAGGTTTTCTGACAAATGTACTCATGTACTCATTTATGCTGAGCACTGTATTAGCATCTAGGCTAATCTCTATAAGGGCATGCACTCCCTAGCTTGTCTCTCTCACCTCTTCCTGCTCTAAAAGACCCTGATTGGACTGTGCTGCTTTGGGCCGAGCACAATCGTTGTAGGTTTGAGCTTGGCACAATGGATCTGCCTGATTACAGACATTGAATAGGTATGATCCAGCTGCTGCGTAAGGTTAAATACAAATAACAAATGCATGCACATTTTAATTGTTTTAAAAGGAAACAAAGCAGAGAGGGGGAATAGATCAACACTGCATATTCAAACAAACTAGAAATATCTCAAGTCTGCCCTTGCAGTACACTCCCTAAAGATGCCTTCTGTCAGTGTTTTTCTTTTCTTGGCTTCAGAACATATTCCTTGAAAACTTGTCGGTCCATCTCAAAACATCTGTGCTCTTTAACTCTTTAACAGTCTGCTTTCAAATTGCCAAGAGGCCTTTCTGAATTCATTATCTAGCTCCTGATTTTATGACGCACTTTCTGGCATTGTTAGGCGTTCACCCTGCCAGCAAATGACCAGCAAACTTTTCAGTTCTGGGCAGTGCTCCAGTATTTACACAGCACCACAGTGTGGCCCATTCAAGGTTAACAAGGAGGAGGAGGGGAGGTGGATGGCTGGGAGAAGTGAGATAAACTTTATTTGTTTCCAGAAGCTGTTTGTGTCCTGCTTTTCTATTTTCCTGGCAAAACCCGATGAGACAATAATAGAAATGTATAGTTGTTTTGATGAGCTGCAGCTGGAAGGGCAGGAAGGTCGGTTGACAGCATGGGACAGTGACCTGCTGCTATTGTTGAGACAGACATCACACAAATGATCCCTCTGGAATTTCAAAACCATGTCTTTCCAAATCACATTTAGCTGACACAATGTGGCAATGCCTATTTTGTCATTAACTTGTAAAAAGCAATAGAGGAAATGCACACAGGCTGTAATGTGTGACCCAGTCAGTTTCAGTGCACAGTCACGGTGCTGAGGAAGAAATTAAAGAAAGAAGCAAATGTCACAGGCGTCATCAGGGTGTCCAGTGTGTCATTATTTTCCACCACGCTGTGCTGCATGTGGTTGCTAAACAAATGGTACTTCAACATTACTGGAAAGCTAAAGATCAAGTGTGACAGATTGTAGAGTGTGATCAAAATAAACTGTACCACACGTAGAGGAGTTTTAAAGCTCCTGTGAGAAATTTTGACCAGTTGCAGAAACACACTAGAATTGAAATTAAAGGGTTCGTTTGGGTTTTTTGAAGTGGGGTTACTTGAAGCCATTGTTGCCAGGTCAGCTTATTATAAGCAACCTTGGGCTTCTTTTGTTTGAAAAGTTGATTGGAATATTGGCCTTAGCTAGACATTTTTGGGGGGGCTTGTTTAAATGATTCAGTCGCTCCCAAACCCAGGAGAGACCTGATCCATGCTCCCCTACAATATGAACTCAACTGGAATACTACACAAATCACTGTCTCCCACTCTAAACACGAAAAAAAAAAAGGTTCAAAAATAATGGTTCCACCAAAAGTAATTCCTTATAGCCAGAACTAATTTTATTTTTAATGTACCTATTATTTTTTTCATCATATTGTCTTCGCCATAATGCAGCTGGTAAGGATCATCGTAAGACTTGATAAAAACTGACTATGTATATTTGGCTACAAAAATCAAGGTTAGATTGTCTAGGGCTATTATATGTCATTAATAACAATATTATCAGATTTAAAAGAAAATGGAAGCTTAAGTCTTGTAAACATTCCACCTCCAAAGAAAATAATATTTAATACGTAAATTAAGAGCCAAATAAGATTTTAAAAATCAATGTTAATTTGAAATTTAATATCCATGAAAATCAAAACACATTTATTTAGTTTTCTTGCAAAAAATAAAATAATTGAAGAAATATATCACAGAAAAAAACAAAAATCTCAATGTTTGGGCTTGTTTTTATCAACCTGGTTTATGGTGGTGCAGCAGGTAGTGCATGTGCCTTACAGCAATAAGGTTGCTGGTGAACCCCGTGTCAGTCAGGGCCTTTCTGTGTGTGCTTCCTGTGCATGCATGGGTTCAGTCTGGGCACCTCCTACAGACCAATAACATGCTCATTTGGTTAATTGGTGAGTGAAACTGCCCTTAGGTATGAGTGTGAGCATGAATGGTGGTCCTCTTGCTAAATGTCAGCTTCAGCCCCTGTGACCTTGAAAGGGATAAGTGGTATAGATAATGGATGGTTGCTTATTTCATTGGAAAAGTCTGGCAACACTGCTTGAAGCCCATGGTACTAGTACTAGTCTTTTAGTCAGACCTGTACAAACACTGTGACAATAATCTAACCTGCTGAAAATGAAAGTGTGAAGTTTCTGTCTTCAGAAATAATTCAGTTCTTGCTTGTGCCATGTTTAATAGGTGGTAATAGGCTGATTTTGTTACCATTTAAATGTGGCTGTTAAAGTTAAGGTCTGAGTCCATAATTAGACCAAGATGTCTGCCAGGATTTGTAGGTTTTAGTGTCACTGAGTCACAGTGCTTTCACACATGCACTAAACTAAGAGATTCTTGAAGGTCTCCAGTGGAGCTGTCGGTGTGGAGCCCAGATGTTGCATTTTAAATAACCCAACTTAATCTAGTTTTGTATGATATTATCAATGTAACCAACACTTTTATATGATTTAATGACCAGTATTAAGTTAACCCATAGGAGTTCTTTAATTAACTTACTCATTTGTTCCTAATATCAAAAAATGTCACCTTCCCAATAACTGCTGTAAAATATATTTTTTTCCACTTTAAATGAGTCAGTCTTTTAAAACTACTTCAGCCTTAAATTTATATACCAAATGTTAATTATATTTTGTGGATCTTAACCCTTTGAAGGCCATTATTTTTACTAATCTCCACTTTTTGTTTTTTTTTTTCCAAAATAAACCCCTAAAACTAAAATAATTTCAAATAATAATAATAATAAAATATTCATTGAAATTCCATTTCAATTAGTATTTAATTATTATTATTATTATTATCATAAGGCCCTGTGATAGGTCAATGTTTGGCAGCAACATTGATTTCGATGCTTGTTTTCTTTTTTGTTTCATTTTTGCTGTGTCAGATTAAATATTAAAACTCATACTCGTGGTCCTAGGGATAAAGGATGCAAGTGTACAAAATCCAGCTGTAAAAAATATTATATATTTAAAAAAAAAAATCACTTTAAATGAATCAGTTTTTTAAAACTATTTCAGCCTGAACAATACATGTAAAATATTGATTATATTTCTGAGAATTTAACCTTTTATGTTCACACTCTACTGTTTTTATATTTAAAAAATACTAAAATAAAAATGTTGAAATGTTAGATCACAGTACGTTCATGTGATAAATGTCAGCTGCCAGTCCAATCACATATTAGAAACTGTACCTGTCCCCCGATTATTTATTCCTCAGTTGACTGAACAAACATGATCTCCTGTCAGCTGTTGTTCAGGTGGGCAAAGGGCTGAGTCCACCTTTGCCTCATGCGTCCGTTGGCCCCAGGACGACTATTGATTTTGTCGACTGTGAGAGGACAGCAGAGATCATTAAAAATGCGAAGAAAGAAAAGGATAAAACATGTGGAAAAGTTGGCTGAATTCACCAGCATCAAGTTCAAAGTCGTTTTGTGTTCGGTTTGATGCAATTTAACTGCAAACTAACTTTTTGTCATTTGTGTGAAATACATCCCAGTTTGTTTAAACCCTGCTCCCAAAATAGCAGATTAAAAAGTCAAACACTAACAGCAGTCACCTTGGTTTGTTTACTTTTTTTTTTGCTGTTGATTGGTTGCCAGACAAACATTTGGAAAGCTTTTGAAATTGAGCAAGGAAAAAGTCTTCAGAATAACAAAATCAAACTATTCACCTCATCAGGTTTTACAATACATGAGTCATGCACAATCAAGAGGGATAGCTTAATAACCGCCTGCAGGAAACCCTCATGTGCAGGATTAAAATCTGCTTTGATGTCTGCACGAAATAAACACATGAGATCATACCTCCACCATGGAGCAAGTCACATCTGGAGGCTGCACATCTGCCACCTTCCCTGAAACATCCAGATCATGATCAACTGCTGCCTCTGACATTCAGATTGCATCATGGCAGATAATATGATTGATCTGCTGCTGCCGGCCTCTCCAGGCCCGGCCCTGCCACTGCCGCCACCATCCACTCATCAGTATCAAATGTTTGGAGACAAAGGCGGCCAATGACATAATCGGGATCTTCAAAATGGACTCTGTTTCCCACAAACCCCCAGAATAGCTGGCTGATGTCATTGTGCAGAGTGTAATAAATCTGTCTGTGCTGTGGTTGCAGGTTGGCTTAAGATGCTATGGGCTGAGAACACCTTTTGTTTTTAATGCGTCTGCATCCAAGACATCTCAGTCCCTGCAAGAGCAAACACAAATTTACAGGATTTTTATGCAAAAAGAATGAAATGCAGGTTTCTGTTTGATTCACCAATGGACACATGCAAATACAGACACACATGCTTCCTCTGGAACACACTGTTAGTAACTTGATCCTGAGCTGTGCCGGTAAGTCCAACATTTCCGGATAGATTCAGCGTGTACGTGCGATGTTTAAACATGGGTTTTGTGGTTTCTGTCCAGATAAGCATGCTGATATCAGCCTGTGATATGTGCCAGAGAGACGACATCGACCATGCATTGCATTTGAGAGTATTTTCAATGAAATAACATAATGCTACATTTTGGGCACTGATTGCCTATTCTTCTTTTCTTGTGCTCCCCATTGTTCAAAAAAGCCTGACTCAGCCACAGATGTTTGAGGATAGCACCCATGATGCATCAGTCTCAGAGGGGGAAGCTTTTCCTTGGTCTTTAAGTGTTTCCTTGTGTGCGTATGACTGAGCCTGTGGTGACCTTACACGCAATGTCTTCATGGCAGACACAATGAGGTCACATCAGGGGAATAAAAAGCACAGGGAGGCCTGAATGAGGCTATTGTTACTACAGCAGGTGTGTTCCTGTACAGATATAAACTCTAGTTAGAGCAGGAGGGAGCTTTTATCATCTCAGCCGTCATCTGTGTTTGCTCTGTAAATTATGTCTAATAAAACTGCAGCTGCATTATCAGTCACACATGAACTTATTCTGCTTTACAACTGTGTTCTCTCTTAGTAGTGTAGTGCCGGTAGATAACAATGTTATCTTAGGACACTTCACGGAAAGTGCATGTCTAGACCAGAGGTTCTCAAGTGGTGGGCCGGGGCACACTGGTGTGCTTGGGAATTTTACAACAACTTACTATTACCTACAGTTATTTTTAGATACATTAAATTTTGCATCAAGCTGCAAATTCAGTAACATTTCACAATCCTGAAACCTGTAAAGGAACATCCTCTTTTGCAGAGAACTGAACTAGAAGGTGGAGGATATCATGAAGTTTCTTTTCTTAAGATTAATAAGAACTCCTGCTTTTATAATATGTGTTCGCCAAGTTATAATGTGTGCTGCTCAAATTGTACATGTTTTCCAATAAATTAAGTATTTCAAAATTGGTACCATTTTACAACATTATTTGAATAAACTTGCAGACTCATAAGATTTGGCAACAAATGTTAAAGAGGCTATTTTGCTTTATTTTGAATATGGTCTGCCCTGAGATTTTGGTTTGATATTAGGTGTGCCTTGAGGAAAAGGTTTGAAAACCACTGATCACACCGTTCTCTTGGATATATTATAATATTATAAACAGATACCCGCTATTAATACACTGTAAGAACAGCTTGGTACCATTAAGCAATTTAATAATGGAGGGGAGAGATCTATTTTGACGGAATAAATATTTTAGAGGAATAAATACAAATATACAGAGTAACACATTGTTAAAATCTGATATAGTTCATAACTACAATGTCATTAATAATTGTAAAAGTATGAAAGTATTTAAGTAGTTGCAATGGCATGTATTTATTAATCTATTTTAGGAGTGCCAATGGCAGCCAAGGGGGCCACATGCAGCTCTACTCTTCACTAACTGCAGTCCCCCCCCTAAGAGTTGTAAATATGAAAATGACAATCTGACATGTGTTTCAGTCTGATTTGCTACTACAGTATTATGTACAAAATCAAATTGCATTACAATATGAACTAGAAGTGCTCTGACAGCACAAACTCCCTAATGTTGCAGTGTCCTGGATCAAAATCCAGATTCTGACCACCACCAAAATATAATTCTCCATTTTTCCATGACCACCATTCCCTGAAAATCTCATCAAAAACTGTTGAGAACGTATTGAGTTATTAGTAAATATATGGAAAAATGCCCTACCCTAAATATTGGCAATAGTAATAATAATTTGCTTTGAGAAGAAAATATTTAAGAGAACTGAGACAAACAAACAGAGCAACAACCTCCAAGGCATCTCCAACTTTGCCGTTATTGTTATTAATATATGTTATTACAGGTATTGTCGAAAATGTAAACTGCCCTATTATGCACTGTTTACAAATCTTAAAAAAGGGAATCCTTACCATGTTCAGATCACCACTGAAACTGAACCATTTTTCCTTTTGCCATGACCAACATTCCCAGAAAATTGTATCCAAATCTCTTGAGAGCTTTTGAGTTATCTTGCTGACACAAAGACAGACATACCAACAAACAAACAAACAAACTAGAAGTGCCCAAATTGCTCTAATGCATTTCTAACATTGTTGGCTGAGTTATTATCAAACATTTTGAAAAATGCACATTGTTAACAAAACCTTTGAAAAAGTCCTGGATCTCTTCCTAACTCTAATCACTTGTCCCCTGTATCACGACCAACATTCCCTGAAAATTTCATCGAAATCAGTTGAGAACCCTTTGAGCTATCTTTTTCCTGTCGCAGCTGTAAACATTCCAGCTTGGTTTGTCTTTGCAGAGGGGAGTGGGGCTCTGGATCGTCTGTGTGCTTGGCCAGTTTGGGGTAGGTGAGAACTGACTTACACTAGCTGTAGTGCATCCTCCACAGGGTGAAAATGTAAAAGAAAAACAAAAGGGAACTCTTGAGGGATTCATTTGTCAAAGGTCTGAAGCGGGCTTTCCCATGCATTGATACCAATATCTTTATCCATGTCTGCTTGCAGTTCCCAACATAACTGCTGCAACTCTCGAGGGATTCATTTGTCAAAGGTCTGAAGCAGGCTTTCCCATGCATTAATACCAATATCTTTATTCATGTCTGCTTGCAGTTCCCAACATAACTGCTGCATCTCTTCCTGATTTTAGTTCAAGAGTCAAACTATTCACCGTGAGTACGCTGTTATTCTCATTTTGTATAACTAAAGCAGAAATGACAAAAAAACATTTATTTCAGCCTCCAGTTCCCTAAAAGTTTTTTGTTGTTGAAAAGCAGAACCAGAAAATCAATAATTCAAATACTCTCTCTGTGCCATGCATTGTGAAACTCCTACATTTTCACAGTTCACGACCTCAGTAAAACCCAGTTCAGTGTCCTGGAGAGACCCGACAGAGGGAGCTTCTGTCTCCACAGCCCCTCCTACCATCTCTAATCTGATTGCATACCTCAATGCAGAGGGGCCCAACAGGCCTCTAAATCCTTTAACTATCAACATTTTCAAGAGAAACTTTGGAATTATTCACAGTGCTAAAAGGTTGCAGCAGTGAGAGGGACCTAGATTAGAGATCAGAAAGCAGCACTGCAGGCCTCTTTCTTTGCAAGGCATTTCCTTCAGACCCCTTCCAGCTGGGCACTCCCTGTAGACAGGAAATTCTGCTGGAGTGGCTCCAAACCACAGCCCCCTTTTCCTCCTTTTTTCCCGGTTTTTGCCTAAAACTCTTGGAAGGCGGCATCCAACCCCCGCCTTCAACCTGCATGTAAACAAACAATCTGGCTGCTCCAGAAATCCCTGCAGCTTATCCAACACATGCACAAGTTCTTTCATGAGATTCCTGCAACATGCATGTGATTGTTAAACTGCACAACAAACATGAGATGATCCAGGTGATTAACCCTAAAATATCCCCCAGACAGAAATGTGCTTCTTTTCACACCACATTCAGAAAGACTTGAGTTCCCAGAATGAGAGCCACCCACAGTTCAATGAATGTGCAGAAAACAGATCCCACAGTGCCATTTTCCCACTGGGACAAACAACCTCCTGTCTTGTTCACAAACGTTTTCCTGAAAGCTCTGCATCAGCAAGTTCACAACCAAAAGAGAAAAATAAAATCTTTGTACACAAGGGGGAATAAAGTTGATTCTTCATTCCAGT
The DNA here is from genome assembly GCA_037902135.1 of Cetoscarus ocellatus. Taxonomy (NCBI): domain Eukaryota; kingdom Metazoa; phylum Chordata; class Actinopteri; order Labriformes; family Labridae; genus Cetoscarus; species Cetoscarus ocellatus. Next base: position 30,437 of record JBAMNC010000739.1, on the reverse strand, counting down.
AAATGGAATTGATATGGCTCTCAGACAGCCTCTATCTCTCAACTCAATTCTATTCAGTCAAATTCAATTCTTTGGCTTGATTACATTCAGGAACAAATCCTTAGATTTTAACTTGCTTGAGCAGCGTCATTTCTCAGCCGTAATTCAAGAATGATGGGAAAGGTTATTCCTGTTAAGACAATTATCTTCAGCTTTATCGCCTCGAGCACTTAAACAGAGTCATAAAACTTAGAGCGCGATACTTAGAAAAGACAGGCTGTTACAGAAGATGGTTGATTAGACTACCTGTTTGATTTGTTTGTTTGCATTCCTTTAACACTTCTCGAATATGGGTCAATGTGTCATCTGAGGATGGTGTTCCCAGGATTATTTTATAACTGAAGCAGCAGAAATATAAGAAGGTGTAAGGTTTTACTTATTCTATTAAAGGGGGACCAACAATGGGATCCAGAGCTGTTTCCAGTGAATCCTAAATGTGTGCAAAGCAGGCCCTCACCAATTTCATGCCCTCTGTAAGATTTCAGAGGTTGAGGTTGCAGAACTGGTCATAGAAAACTCAAGCACAGCAGAAGATGAATTAAATACGATTGTGCATCTGAGGTGAGGAAATCAGCACTAGTGAAACAATGGGTATTTTTGTGAAGTAGAGCTACAACAAGGAAATTTCATGCCTCTGTGAGGCAGAAATTGCCGGGGATAAAGTTGGAGATAAACTTGCTGTAAACTACTTGGATGCTGATGCATGATGGCCACCAAGCATCTCCTGCGTTGTGCACGTTGACCAGAATTTAAGTGATGCAGATGTCACTGCAGTCTGCATGTCACCAGCAGGACCAGTGCAGAGGTAGAGGAGATATGACAGATTAGTCACAGAAACAGAAAGAACAATAACAGAAAGATTTTAAGACAAACTGATACACTATATTCCCAAAAGTATTCGCTCACCCATCCAAATAATCAGAATCAGGTGTTCCAATCACTTCCATGGCCACAGGTGTATAAGATCAAGCACCTGGGCATGCAGACTGCTTTTACAAACATTTGTGAAAGAATGGGTCACTCTCAGGAGCTCAGTGAATTCCAGTGTGGAACTGTGATAGGATGCCACCTGTGCAACAAATCCAGTCGTGAAATTTCCTCGCTCCTAAATATTCCACAGTCAACTTTCAGCTGTATTATAAGAATGTGGAAGTGTTTGGGAACGACAGCAACTCAGCCATGAAGTGGTAGGCCACATAAACTGATGGAGTGGGGTCAGCAGATGCTGGGGCGCATAGTGCGAAGAGGTCGCCAACTTTCTGCAGAGTCAATCGTTACAGACCTCCAAACTTCATGTGGCATTCAGATTAGCTCAAGAACAGTGTGCAGAGAGCTTCATGGAATGGGTTTCTATGGCCGAGCAGCTGCATCCAAGCCATACTTCACCAGTGCAATGCAAAGCGTTGGATGTGTGGTGTAAAGGCACGCCGCCACAGGACTCCTAGAGCAGTGGTAGACACATTCTCTGGAGTGACAAGTCTGATGGCTTCAGTCTGGGCTTTGGCTGGATTGCCAGGAGAACAGTACTTGTCTGACTGCATTGTGCCAAGTGTAAAGTTTGGTGGGAGGGGGGATTGTTGTGTGGGGGTTGTTTTTCAGGAGTTGGGGCTTGGCCCATTAGTTCCAGTGAAAGGGAACTCTGAATGTTTCAGCATACCTAGGGATTTTGGACAATTCCATGCTCCCAACTTTGTGGGAACAGTTTGGAGCTGGCCTCTTCCTCTTCTAACATGACTGTGCACCAGTGCACAAAGCAAGGTCCATAACGACATGGATGAGAGAGTCTGGTGTGGATAACTTGACTGCCTGCACAGAGTCCTGACCTGCAACCTGATAAACGACCTTTGGGATGAATAAGAGCAGACAGCAAGACTTCTTGTTCCAACATCAGTGTGTGACCTCACAAATGTGCTTCTGGAAGAATGGTCAAAAATTCCCATAAACACACTCCTAAACCTTGTGACAGCCTTCCCAGAAGAGTTGAAGCTGTTATAGCTGCAAAGGGTGACCAACATCATATTGAACCCTATGGGTTAGGAATGGGATGTCACTTAGGTTCATATGCGAGTCAAGGCAGGTGAGCGAATACTTTTGGCAATATAGTGTAAATCAAGACCACAGTCATCAACATCTAAATAATGTGCAAGACTGAACAGACACAAACATGGCTGATGACATTTTCTGGCTGATGACAGATAAATTCTCCTTTAGAAGTCGAGAAACAAGGAAATAATTTTGGTGTACTAATTTAACTGGTGCCTGTGTACATTGGTGACTTGGAGTTGACACTATGGTTGACTTTGTCCATAGATGTGTTTATGTGAGCTTGGTTTCCTTGGCTGTATTTTCTCAAATATAACTAATGAAGTGTTCCTTGGTATAATGATTAAAAGTGAAGCATTTAAAGGGTACACCCTACGCTTTTTCTGGTGCTTTGACTACAACATCAATCAGCACAGTCGGCCACAAGCCATCAGTCAACATGTCACATTACATCCTTACACTGAGACAGTTATGTGGTCATGGAGGAAAATATCATAGAAACAGAGTTCAGTTGATGCAGATTCTGCGGTCTGACCACTGACTGAAATTGATTATTGGTGTTTGTTTTGTTAGTTTTACTCTTTGAATTACAGCCATGTTTACTTCTGACACAACAGAAGGTTACATACAGCACAAGGTCTTTTGCAGCATCTAGTGGTGTCCTCCAGCGACATGTGTCACATACAGGCAAGTATATAAACAAAAAATGCTTATGACGCTAACTGACACAAACATGAATGCAGTGCAAAACTACCTACATTTTTTTGTAGGTCAACGCGGAAGTTAGCATCACATGCGTTCTTAAAGCCTATGGGATTCTTAACTGTGTTTTTGATCATTGCTGATAATGAGGTTTGTAGCAAACAAAAACACGCCATAAGTTTTATTCTTTGTGATAATCGTAATGAACAAACCTACATTTCCCAGTTTTTAAGCTTGAAATATTTGATGAGTGTGAAAAGCTATTATTAAGCCACAATGGAGCTATAACATGGCGGTTCGTCTGAAAACTACAATATTTCCAGTGTATAATGTCTTGTTGTGTCCTATTACTTGAGAATTTCCTCTAAATCAATTGACCTTATCAAGTTTTTTCTCATGGCTGTGCCAATAGTGTATAAATTATACTGTATCAAAATCAATCAGAAAAGCTTGCAGCCATTTTTGTATTCCTTATTAGCAGTTTGTTAGCAACCATCCTTTGAAACAACAACAATGCTTTAAAATGCAAAAGCAGGCAACATCAGATGCATTTTATTATTCAGATGAAACATCAAAAAGGTATGTCGTGTTCATCACAAACCCTTTTTTTAATTAAGTATTCATAATCTGACATTCTTTCAGCCTTGAGAAACAGGAAGTGCTAAATGCTAACTCATGTCCTCATTTTGGGCTCATTCCTGCACCACTCTAATGACATTCATACAGACATTGATTAAAAACATCCCTACAAGCATTCTTGAGATACTGTTCACAAAAAAAGGATGGCCATTATTTTATTTGGAATTTAACTTTTGGACCAATGACCTTCTTTTTCTAATGAGTTCATCCTTGAATTCAAGCCAACATTTGCCAAAAGTCTGAAGAAAAGTAAAACTTTTATTAAATCATGTTCATAAGATTTGGTTGTCTGACTATTTAAAATACTTCATGCTGCTGGTGGCACCCTCTCCTTCACACACTGGTAGTGAAGATTGCCAGGTGACATGTCCTTGCAGTATCAGCTAATCACATTCATACTCCACAGACGCAGCAGTGGGAGCAGGTTGGGCTTTAATGATAGGTCCAAGGACTCATCAGCATGTAGTCACATGCTCAAACCCCCTACTTTCCAATTGAGAAATAGCTGACTAAACCAGTAACCACAGGCGCCATAAATGTGTAACAGACATGATTAATTTGGCTTTTTTTATGGCTACAGTGCATATGGATGACCTAAAATAGAGGCCTTAATATCTGCAGACTCAGTTTCCACTTTAATGAACTGAATAATCATTACATTGCAAAACTAACAACAAAAGCTTATCTCTACTTTCCACTCCAGCTTTTTTAATTGGATATTTTGGAGGATGTTGCCTGCTAACAGCCGCAATACTTTCAAAACTTCTTAATATGAGGAAAATAAAATTAATAAATCCAGAAACTTTGTATCACTTCACACTCCTTTCATCGAGATCCTGGGATAGACCTTTAAAGCGGTGTCTGCATGCTTATACCAGTGTGTGTCAGACAGGGGAAGAGATATGAGGAGGGAGATAGTGGATGAGGGAGGGGGAGGGTGGAGGAGAGACTTTGTTGTGGCTTTTTTTCTAAACACCCTTTCTCAGAAATCCTGCCCCAAGGCTGCATTCAGTGTCCCTCAGCAGAACGAAGGAATCCTCCTGTGATTTAAACGGCTTTGGCCTTCCAGTAAAGAAACAATGCATGTGTCAACACAGCACCTGGAGATTCTGGTGACTTAAAATATGAGTAAAAATGTTCTGCATCTACCTTTTGATGCTGACAGAAAGAGACAATCACCGGATGAATATTAATCTTTGATAAAAAAAAAAAAAAAAAAAAAAAAAAAAAGCTCAGATAAAAGTGAGCTTTCTTTTTGACAGCCAGACAAGTCAGGGCTAAAAATGTTATGAGCAAACTGCTCGATATTAAACATCTGTGCTCCCTAAATCATTTAGGACAGAAAGGCTTGTTTCCTTGTTTTATAAAATAGACAAATTATTTTAGAAATGCAATGTTTCACCGTTTTACCAATTAATTGTAAAGCAGTAATAGAGGAATAAAAAACAATTTATTAGATAGTATAGATAACTAGCCTGTGAAGAAAATATAAGTGAAAGTCCTTTTTTTATTTAAATGACTGAAAGGTCCATGACTGTGATACATTCATATTCATTTTTCCAATTCACTATGACAGTTTAACTTTTAGATGCACATGTTATTGCACTCTACAACTTTCAGTAAGTAGGGCAAAAATGAATTAACCACATTATCTCATAGTTGGCCTGTGTAACCTTGGAAGTAATGACGCACCAATTGTGAAAATCAGGGCCGATGATAATACTAATGTTTGAAATAATAACAAGGTATGCCACAGAAATTGGGGTTAGATTAGTGTATTCTTTTGCAATTTTGTCATTTACTTAAGCAATATTCACTTGTAATATATCCATTTAAATTTTCCACACCAGGAGATATGATGTGAAAGTTATTTTCATTTTTCACTTTTTTTTTCTTTGAAAGTACCTTAAAGCATACAGCAAAAAGTTGTACAATGTAAATTCCTGTTTGTGCTATAGAGCTGTGGTTTCAAGCTTTTTTTTGTGCTCAAGGCACATCTAAGATCATGCTAAAATCTTGAAGCACACCTCCATCCTACTTATGAAAAAAGCCTCTTAAAGGAAATGAGAGCTAGCCACAGTGACAGCAACACCATATAACAAATTTGAACTTGTAGTTTTTGCACTTTTATTGTCATTACTGACCAGTTTTTGTTTATAATTATTAGTGCCAATACGTCCCCATTCTAAAGGCAATATTATTGGTATACATCACTGTGACAGTAGATTACTGAGATCATGACAAGGCCATTACATTTGTGTGATATAATGATGTTCTCTAATGTGCAATGTCCCTTCCAAATAAACACTCAATTAATAAATAAATAGAATAAGGAAATAAATAAAAATGTTGACAAACAAGACCCAAACATCCATGCACCATATGAGCAAGACAACACGCTTCATGCCCTCAAAATAGTGCCCATAATCTACTCTTTCCCACATTGCAGGCTGGGTTAAGGATTGTTTATCCTGAATCTGATGCCCCATCCTCAAATATGATGTTTGATTGTACCTATGGGACCCTAAAGACCCTAAAGCAAGTCATCACCATAAAGGCATTTTAAGAAAGGGACCTGCATTCCTCTCATTTTTGACCCTCTTAAGCAGAAACATGTTTTGACTATGACTGCACTAAAGTCTTGAGTACTTTTCAACTAAATCTAGCTGGAAACTGTAGAATGTCTAAAATTATTGTTGTTTTTGATTGAAGACTAAGACCAAGACAAACTCTGAGGTAACTGCTAATTTAACACTTGAATATGAAATGCAACAGCCAGGATGTTAAAGGTTGTGGAGTTGAGGCTGAACTCGTCTCCTGCACGTGCTTTTGTTTTGTTTTGTTTTGTTTTTAAAAAAATGGCAGGAAATCTAATTGAATTTCTGATCTTTTACTGCTCGTCCCTCTGTTACTGCCAAAGAATTACGGGAACTCACATGACTGACAGCTCCAACAACCCCAGAATATGAACCTATGAGCACCGCCTGTTTCTGAGCATAAACTTGTCTGCAGAACCTGACAGCAAATCCCGTGCAGCTGCAAGCTGGTCTGCGCCTTGCTGCACTGCTTTCAGATCTGCGTGACAGTGTTTGTGTGTAACATTTTTCTTCTGTTAAACCCAATACGAGAAGGAGCCCTTCTCATGCCAGCTGAGGTCAGGGCCGGACACCGTGGGGTGCACCCTTCTCCCACTGTGGTGGGCTGAGGGGGTAGGGGGGGCAGGCCCCTTGCACTTCTGGGAAACAGTCTGGGCCTAATTGGAGCCTGACTGCCCTCACATGTCTCCACTTACTGGAGGAGACCGAGGATCCTGCCGCCCGGCCTGTGAAGGCTGCTGTAGACCCGCTGAGGCCGTCCCCTCCTCATCAGGGTAACCACAGAGGAGAGAATTAACAATGCAGGATGACTGAGCGTACAGTATGTGGTCTACTGTGTTTCAGGTAGGTTGTACAATGACTGGGTAATTTATCAGGTTTTTCAAGAAATATTTAAACATTTTTAAAAGAGACATAGGGTAACTAGAAACCACTTGGAGAGTGCAAACCTCCACCAAGGTAGCTCACATATTGCTGTTACATCTATAAGCAATAGTTTCATGATAAAGTTACCATCATAATATGATTCCTTGACCCTGAAAATCCACACCTAGCACTCGGAATCATGCTGATATCATTTTTAGTTAGACAGTTACTGAGCAAAAACAATCGTTTGCTAGTGGCGGTTATCTGGATCACCACAAACATCTAATCATTTTTAAGTTAGGCCTTTACCAACATCTCCTGAAAATTTTTAGCAAAATCTGTCCAGTAGTTTTTGTGTAATCTTCCTAACAAACAAACAGACAAACAAACAAACATACGCAGGCAAAAACATAACATCCTTGGTAGAAGTAAGTAATTTATATCAATATAGTGTATTTTGAATTAAATTAAAGTAAAGTTATGCATTTGCTCTGATTCCATCATTGAAAAAACTGTTGGAGTAGATGTCAGGTTTAAAAAGATTTTAACATTAAGAACCACCAACAGAATTATGCTCACTGACCACAAAACAATTTATTTGAAATGTTAGGTCACATAACAAATTGTTTTATTGATGTAGTTTGGGAGCATTAACACTATTACAAGAAAAACATCATAGTCAGCACTCAGAACTTTTATAAAGTCTTTCATAATGGGGCAAACTTGCAATTCACGGTAAACGAATTTCAGCACTCAGCATTCATCACTGCTGATGAAGTATGGTTCTTGTTGTAAGTTTTTTGTCTGGCACCAGTCAGTTTTTAATATTTCTGGAGAGTGCTCCATCACACTGTGTGTATCACGCAAATATATATTGGCAACATTTGGAACAAGAAGGTAAAACTGCAGCAAAAGTTTCCAGATTGTTCATCAAAATCCAATTCTACTGACACCCACTTGGTACCATGGAGTCAGACAAAAAGTTCTGAGCACCCAGCTCTCTGTAACTGATCTTTTTAATTACGGAAAACTGCTGGCAAACTCCTGCACACTGTATTAATTGCATAAATTCACGAGCCTGAGTCTGACGACATGAAGCACATTGTTCAAAAGAACATGGTGCACAGTGGTTTTTGGGTGTGTCTGTATAGATTTTGCTAAGCCAGGCGAAGGGTGCTAAGGGTATATACATTTTTAGCCATGATTTTACATGAGTGTGTTTTGGGCGTAACATAGATCAAACCAGAGTGTCAGCTCTCATCTCTTTAAACCTTGTGTGCGCCAGGCAGCTGGCATTTTGCAATCTATAGAGCAGGTTTACATACTTTGTTTGGCCTGAATTTCAGAAAGATTATTTTAGTCCTATCATTTTATTGTGCCACTATCCTCAAAGAACACACACAGATCACTGTATGATATATCCTTATGCTCAGATTAAAGTGCTTTTTTTATTGAAGCATCCAGAGCATAAGAAACAATACAAATGAATCAGAAACTTCGGCGTATAGACACCTCATTTTTATTAAATTGTCCTGTTCAAAATGACAGGATCAGGCATTTATATGTGTCTGACAGACCTGTTTATTTGTTTATTGACTTTAAACTGTTTTTTTTTTCTCATTTTCCTGCAGGAATCCTCAGCTTTTTTGTTAATTGCATACATTAACTGGACAGCCTGTATTATTATCTGTTAGCCTAATTGTCTGTGAGATTCATTAATATGGATACAAATATTAGAAATATACCTCTGTAGTAGCAGTCACTTCCTGCTGTTGTCTCGCTTGTAGCCCCCACCTCTTCCAGCTCCTAAGAACTGATTGTGCAGTCCTAGTTTGGGTCGCTCTTAATCTTTGTAGACTGGAGCTTAGCAAGATGGATCTGTCTGATTACAGACAATACATTAGGCAGATCCAGCTGCACTGCAAGGTTAAATCTCTCTATGCATCATTAAAATAGGAAAAACATTGTACACCACAGACTTAAGACTTGAGAGTAGGTTTAAGGAGGTTTAAAAAGCAGTGAATTTCACCAGTTTTGCGTCTGACTACCTCTCACCCCTGTGTGCAAGTGGGGGCGCATGATAGTTTGTCTTTTTTGCAGCGTGAGCGCACAGCATATAAATGACACCTGCGTCAGGTGAAAATTAGGGATGACACCAGCAATACACATAAAAACACTTCGTACTGTGCATAAAATAGTGCTCTTTGTGTTAGCATAGTTTCATAACAAATATCATAACTATAAAGAAGGTTTTATCATTTTGAGACACATGACTATTGACAGTTAAAAAAAAAACCGACTCCAACGAAGAAAAGCATTGCCAGTGTTTTTACACATTTTGACAGAGTAAAACTCAAGCCTTGAGCTTTTATGATTTAAATCAAAACACTGCCCAATACTGTATCAGACAGGTATTAGCTCCTGAAAATAATCTGGTTTTGTCGTAAACATTTGTTTATTCATTCCATCTATCCTTCTTCTGCTTATCCAGGGCCAGGTTGCAGGTCAAGTACCATAATCCAAACCTCCCTCTCCCCTGCAACTCTTTCTAGTTCCTCCAGTGGGATCCCAAAGCCATTCCTCATTCTTTCTGTCATTAACCAAAGCTCATGACCTTAGGTGAGGGTTGGAAAGGAGAAGGAGCTGTAAACTGAGAGCTTAATTCATTGATTTATTACAGAAAACCCTATTAGAGATAAACAGTGTATTGTTTCACCATTCAGCTTAAAAAAAAAAAAAGATACATATCTTTTGGTCCATGTTTCCCACCCCTTCCCTGCACTGAGTTTTGCCGTGAAATATTTGACCTTAATGAACTTTCTCAGTACAGCGTGTTCCAGGGATCTTCTTTCTGTACAGTACGTGCGCCCTCCTCCTATTGTTCCCGCCCTCTGTGCAGAATATCAAGTTCACATTCTCACTCACAAACCTCAACCTCACCAGTAAGACGCAGCAGCAAACTCAGTGAGAAATACGAGAAGTGTAGAAGCGGCGAACGGGGTCAGAAAACAAGGACTGCTCTGCTGCTGAAACTGTCTCACCTCAACCACCGCTCTTCACATTCTCAACTTTTTTACTCCCTCACTGTGGCAACATGCCTCTCATTTCCCATCAGTCATGGTCACCTCCTTGGCCCTGCTCTGCACTTCTGAAAAAGAAAAAAAAAATTATCATCCTGTTTCACAGCAGCCATGAAAATATTGTTTGACTGCAGTGGAGCAGAAAGAATTATGGGTAATCACTCAACATCTTTGTTTTCTCAACACAATCCAAATTTCACAACTCACAGTACATGACGTTAATCATGTTGTGCTAACATTTAACATCTAGAAGGAATTTTCAAGCATTTGCACCCATATTTTCCTTTAAATGATGCATGTGGAGGCCCAAAAAGAACAAAAAACAGGAGAGCTCCTTTTTATTGAGCCTCCACTTTGAGCATTTTTACTGATTCTCTCTCATGGATTAACCAGAAACTCAAAGATTTTCTTTATAAATGCAGAAAAGTTGACCACACAAATAGTCCAACTGAATCAAGAAAATCAGAAAAATCCCTCTGTGGGACAGGGGCAGGTTTACCACTGTTACATCAGCTTTTGTCTTAGCAACACTCAACTAGAGAGCGCTCACCCCCACCAAGGTAGCTGACATATTGCTGTTACATCTACACAATAGTTCCATGATAAAGTTACCATCATAATATGATTCATGACCCTGAAAACCCACACCTAGCACTCTGAATCATGTTGATATCATTATTAGTTAGACAGTTAGTGAGCAAAAACAATCGTTCACTAATGGTGGTTATCTGGATCAACACAAGGATCTATCAATTTTTAAGATGGGCCATTACCAACATCTTCTGAAAATTCCAACAAAATCTGTCCAGTTGTTTTTGCATAATCTTGCTAACAAACAGACAAACAAACAAACATACACAGGCAAAAACATAACATAACATAACATAACATAACATAACATAACATAACATAACTTAACTTAACATAACATAACATAACATAACTTAACATAACATAAGATAACATAACTTAACATAAAATAATCCTTGGCGGAGGTGATGAGCATTTGGGAATTGAGGACACTAATGTTTAAGCTTTGTTGGTGGAATTCCTTCTCATTTTTGTCTTCAGTTACTCAACAGTCTGGGGTCTCCATTTTTGTATTGTGTGCTTCATAAACCATCACACATTATTAATGGGAGACAGGTCTGGACTGCAGGCAGTCACAGTCTTTTAATACAAAGCCATGCTGCTGTAACATGTGCAGAATGTGTCTTGGTATTGTCTTGCTAAAATAAGCAGGGACATCTCTGAAATAGATGTCACTTGGATGGCAGCATACGATGCTACAAAACATGTATGTACCTTTCAGCAGTAATAGTGCCTTTACAGATGTGCAAGTTACCCATGCCATTGGCACTAAATGGTAAATAGTAATTAGACTTGAGCTTATATAGCGCTTTTATAGTCTTTGACCACTCGAGGCAGCTTCACACCACAGGTCACATCTACCCATTAACTCTCAGGTTTTTCCTTTGCGTCTTCAAAAGCAATCCGTGTTTACGCAAAGACACCAGAACAACTTAAAACTCTGTAGTGTGCATGCCAGTCCAGTAGATGGCGATGTAGGTTTGCAGAGAAACAGAGCTGTTACAACACACGTACGAAGAAGAAAAACTTTTCACAAACAGCAATGGCAAGTGGACGCACAAAAACGCAGGAGTTTCTTGTCTGGACAACAAATCTGTCCAGATATTTTTGTCTGGATAACAAACAAAGCACGTTAAGCAGCACACATGTTAATTGGTAGACGGCCAAAGCTGTTGTTGTTCCTGGTATGCGCACGCAGCCTTTATGTGAAAGAGTACTGCACATGGGGTGACGTCACGTGTCCCCCTGAAATGATGAATCCTGTTTACATGGAGGCGGGCGGCGATGCATTTTCAAAACTCTCCACTCTGGACCCTGGTTTCAAAAGTTTGTGGATTCAGGCACCGTTCCTGTGTAAACAGGAGGGTAAAACGCAATGAAAACTCCTCGGATACGGCTGGATTCTGCCTCGTGTAAACAGGGCCTAAGTGTCTTGCCCAAGGGTGCATCACCATGTGACAGCTGGAGCTGGGCACAAACCTGCAACTTCCGATTACCAGCCAAGCGCACTATCAGGCTGCACCACTGACGCCCCCACGAACACACCCCCATACCATCACAGATGCTAGCTTTTGAACTTTGCACTGATCACGGTCTGGATGGTCCTTTTCCCCTTCAGCCAAGACAACACAACATCCATGACTTCCAAAAACAATTTCAAATGTGGACTTTTGACTCCACAGCACACTTTTCTACTATGCGTCAGTCCATCTCAGATGAGCTCAGGCCCAGAAAAGCCAGAAGCCTTTCTTGGTGTTGTTGATACTGTAAATGGCTTTCACTTTGCATGGTAGAGTTTTGACTTGTAGATTTAACAACAAACTGTTAACTGACAATAGTTTGCCAAAGTGTTCCTGATCCCACACGGTAATTTCGTTTACAGAATGATGTCGGTTTTTAATGCAGTGCTGCCTGAGGGATCAAAGGTCACAGACTTTCAGTTTTGGTTTTTGGCCTTGCTGCTTACATGCAGAGATTTCTTTAGATTCTCTGGAGTTGATGATTTTATGGACTGCAGATAAATTCCTCTTACCGTGTGATGAGAAACATTTTTTTCTTAAACTGTTGGACTCATGCAGTTGTTTACAAAATGGTAAAACTTACTCCATCCTGCTTATGAATGACTGAGCCTCCTGGGGATGCTCCTTTTACACCAATAATGACATCATCTGTTTCTAAATTAACCTGTTCACCTGTATTATGATCCAGACAGGATGGTTTTTGAGCATTCCTCAACCTTCCCAGTCTTTTGTTGCCCTTGTCCCAGCTTTTTTGGAACATCTTGCAGGCATCAAATTCGAAATGAATTAATGTTTCCAAAAAACAATAAAGTTTATCAGTTTGAACATTAATTATCTTGTCTTCGTTTTGTTTATTCAATCAAATTATTGTACTCGGTTTTTATTTATATTTTTAACAACATCTCAACTTCATTGGAATCGGGTTTGTAGATTCAATTACAGTCGATGGACAGAGGAAGAAAATAAAATAAAGTAAACACTCGTTTAACACAGCAGCTTGTCTTTTTTTTTTCTTCAGGCTTTTGAGTCAAATTTAAATAGCCAATCTAGTTTTGCACATCTGGCCATGACACAAATCAGGCCACGAAGACTGATTATTTTTTGATACAGAATGATACTGTCACAAAGTCAATTCTTCAAGACGTCAAGAAAATATTTGATTTTATCTAATAATTGTGTAGCGAACGGCATTGTTATTCAAAGATTCAAAGATATCAGGATAAATAAGTAGATATGAAAAATCTATGAAAAATCAAAATGTGTATGTCTTTAAGAACAGAGAAAAATGAGAGACCTTTCCTCCCATGTATTATTCAAAAAAATGTATATTTAGCTTATATCTTTGCCATACAGTTATTTGATCTTCTGTAAAATGGTCCAATCAGATGTCATCAGCCAAAATGTATGTATGATAACCTTTATTCTTGCCTTTGACTGTATGACTGAAAATGCTCCTGCAGATTGCAGCCTGCCCTTTTCATTGAGAAAAAGCCATTTCTATTGATCCCCTTTCCAGGCATCATTTAATATGATACACATTCACTTGTAAATATCGACCTTTCCCCACCGCCTCGACTTTTGTGCCATAAATACTTTAAAAGCCAGCCTGTGAAAAGATATGAAATGTTATGAATCAGGGTCATTTTTAATAGATTGTAATGTGGCTGGAGTAATGCAAACTTTTTCTGTGTGTGTCTGAGTCCAAACAGGGAGTAATTCAATTTCAAGGCTGCGCTCCAGTGGAGACAGAGTTCAGCATTCATGGAAGGAAAACAGAGCGACCTCACCTAAACCTGAAATATTATTACTGATTGATCTGCTAAGGTTTTAATTCAACTGTAATTAAAAAGTGTGATAAATGATCATTTGACCTCATGGTGGATCTACAGACCTTATCAAACACTGCCCCCTGCTGGATACCTATTGGTACTTCAAGGCAGGAGGGAACAACTTTACTCTGAGGTCCTCATTCACTTTATTTACGCTGCTCAAGGGCCACACTGAATTCATTGAACCAAAATGTAGATGTTTATATATATATATATATATATTTAATTATTTTTTTGTTCTTTGTCTATTGTACACTAATTACCAGGTGGATTTTTCAACACAGTCTAGGACTTGTCAATGAATATGGGCAATTTTGGTGCTTTTATTTTCATTGTTGTGGATTACTAGACTTAATGTCACTCTAATCTGATAAGGAGAACTTACATATTTTTATTCTCCCAGCAAAAATTGTTTCACAAACGTCATTCCTGTTGATGAATGTAGAAAATGTTTTGATAAGTTTCATTCTCCATATACATTTTCTTGAAATATTTTAGAATGTGTTTAGTCTATTACATAACAAAATACTTATAACCCATTTTTCAGGAGAAATATGACCAAACCATATGCACTAGCATGTTCTCCGGCCTGAAAAGGTCCCAAAAAGCCACTTTTGAGCATATTTTTGTTGGGTTCGGAAATGGCCAAAAAGTCATATGGTAGCATGTTGATTTTTTCAAAGATCTGACCCAAGGAAAAATGCTTATAAGTACATTTTTAAGTTAAATATGATGAAATGCTCTGCACCAGCATGTTCTCCTGCCTGGAAAGGGCCCATAAAGTCACTTTTGAGCGGATTGTTTTTTGTTGGGTCCGAAGAGGCCAAAAAGTCATATGTTGGCATGTTGATTTTTTCAAAGATCTGATTTGAGGGTAAAATGCTGATGAGACCATTTTTAATTCAAATACCAGCAAACTATCTGAACCACCATGCTTTCCTGCCTAAAAAGTTGCCAAAAAGTCCCTTTGAGCACATATTTTTGGGTCCAAAGTCATATGTTAGCATGTTGATTTTTTCAAAGATCTGACCAGAGGAAAAATGGTCATAAGTCCATTTTTAAGTCAAAAATGACCAAACCTTCTGCACCAGCATGTTCCCCTGCCTGAAAGGTCCCAAAAAGTCAAAGTGAGCATTTTTGGTTTTTTTGGGTCCAACATGGCCAAAAACTCATATGTTAGCATGTTAGTTTTTTCAAATATCTGACAAGGGAGAAAAATGATCATAAGTCCATTTCTAAGTCAAATATAACCAAACGGTCTGTACCATTATGTTTTCCTGCCTGAAAAGGTTCCAAAAAGTCACTTTCGAGCACAATTTTGTTGGGGTCCAAAATGGCAAAAAAGTCATATATAAGCATGTTGGTTTTTACAGAGATCAGATGCTTATGAGCACATTTTAAATAAAATTACACAAAACCTTCTGCACCAGCATGTTCTCCTGCCTGACAAGGTCACAAAAAGTCACTTTAAAGCCCATTTAAGTTGGGGTCCAAAATGGCCAAAAAGTCATATGATGCATGTTGGTTTTTTCAAACATCTGACCAAAGGAAAAATGCTTATGAGTACATTTTTGAGTCCAACATGACCAAATCTTCTGCATCAGCACTTTTTCTGTCCTGAAAGGGACCCAAAAAGTCACTTTTGAGCACATTTTTTGTCTGCAACAAATATGGGCAAAAAGTCAAATTTTAGCATGTTGCTTTTATCAAAGATCTGACCCAAAGAAAAATGCTTATAAGTACATTTTTAATTAAAATATGATTAAATGGTCTGCACCAGCATGTTTTCTGTCCTGAAAATGTCCCAAAAAGTCACTTTTGAGCAAATTTTTGTCGGAGACTAAAGTGACCAAAAAGTCATATATAGCATGTTGGTTTTTTCGAATATCTGACCCAAGGAAAAATGGTTATAAGTCCATTTTTATTGAAAATATGATTAAATGGTCTGCACCAGCATGTCTTCCTGCCTTGAAAGGTCCCAATAAGTCACCTCTGAGCATATTTTTTGTTGGGGGTCCAACATGGCCAAAAAGTCATATGGTAGCATGTTGATTTTTTCAAAGATCTGACCCAAGGAAAAATGCTTATAAGTACATTTTGAAGTTAAATATGATGAAATGCTCTGCACCAGCATGTTTTCCAGCCTTGGAAGGTCCAAAAAAAGTCACTTTTGAGCACATTTTTGTTGGGGTTCAAAATGGTCAAAAAGTCATATGTTAGCATGTTAGTTTTTTCAATTATCTGACTGAAGGAAAAATGCTCATAAGTACATTTTTAAGACAAATAGGACCAAACCTCCTGCACCAGCACGTTCTCTGTCCTGAAAAGGACCCAAAAAGTCACTTTAAAGCCCATTTTTGTTGGGGTCCAAAATGGCCAAAAAGTCAAATTTTAGCATGTTGCTTTTATCAAAGATCTGACCCAAAGAAAAATGCTTATAAGTACCTTTTGAGACAAATATGACCAAATGGTCTGCACCAGCATGTTTTTCTGCCTGAAAAGTTCCCAAAAAGTCACTTTTGAGCAAATTTTTTGTCGGAGACTAAAGTGACCAAAAAGTCATATATAGCATGTTGGTTTTTTCAGAGATTTGACCCAAGGAAAAATGCTTACTAATACATTTTATGAGTCAAATATGACCAAAACTTCAACACCAGCACGTTCTCTGTCCTGAAAATGTCCCAAAAAGTCATTTTTGAGCAGATTTTGTTTTTTGGGTCCAACATGGCAAAAAATTCATATGTTAGCATGTTAGTTTTTTCACAGATCTGACACAAGGAAGAATGGCTATAAGTCAATTTTTAAGTCAAATAAGATCAAACCTTCTTCACCAGCACGTTCTCTGTCCAGACCCAAGGAAAAATGCTTATAAGTCCATTTTTAATCAAAATATGATTAAATGGTCTGCATCAGCATGTTTTCTGTCCTGCAAATGTCAAGAGGCCAACAACTACCAAGAAGCCAACAACTATCAAGAAGCCAACAACGACTTCTACAACAAAGAAGCCAACAACGACCTTAACTACAAAGACGCCAACAACTGCTCAAATGACAACCCCCTGCTCCTGAAAATGTCCCAAAAAGTCACTTTTGAGCACATTTTTGTTGGGGTCCAACATGGTCAAAAAGTCATATGTTAGCATGTTGATTTTGTCAAATATCTGACCCAAGGAAAAATGCTTATAAGTCCATTTTTTATTGAAAATATGATTAAATGGTCTGCACCAGCATGTTTTCCTGCCTTGAAAAGTCCCAAAAAGTCACCTCTGAGCATATTTTTTGTTGGGGGTCCAACATGGCCAAAAAGTCATATGTTAGCATGTTGATTTTTTCAAAGATCTGACCAAAGGAAAAATGCTTATAAGTACATTTTGTAGTTAAATATGATGAAATGCTCTGCACCAGCATGTTTTCCAGCCTTGGAAGGTCCAAAAAAGTCACTTTTGAGCAGATTTTTGTTGGGGTCCAAAATGGTCAAAAAGTCATATGTTAGCATATTAGTTTTTTCAAAGATCTGACTGAAGGAAAAATGCTCATAAGTACATTTTTAAGACAAATAGGACCAAGCCTTATGCACCAGCACCTTCTCTGTCCTAAAAAGGAACCAAAAAGTCCTTTGGCCATTTTTGTTGGGGTCCAAAATGGCCAAAAAGTCATATGTAGGCATGTTGCTTTTTTCAAAGATTTGACCCAAGGAAAAAATGCTTATAAGTACCTTTTGAGAAAAATAGGACCAAACGGTCTGCACCAGCATGTTTTTCTGCCTGAAAAGGTCCCAAAAAGTCACTTTTGAGCAGATTTTGTTGGGGTCCAAAATGGCCAGAAAGTTATATGTTAGCATGTTGTTGTTTTTTTCAGAGATTTGACCCAATGAAAAATGCTTATAAGTCCATTTTTAAGACAAGTATGACCAAACCTTCTCCACCAGCATGTTCGACGTCCTGAAAATGTCCCAAAAAGTCATTTTTGAGCACATTTTTGTTGGGGTCCAAAATGGCCAAAAAGTCATATGTTAGCATGTTGGTTTTTTCAAAGATATGACCCAAGGAAAAATGCTTATAAGTACATTTTTAAGTCAAATATGATAAAATGGTCTGCAACAGCATGTTTTCCTGCCTTGAAAAGGTCCCAAAAAGTCACTTTTGAGCACATTTTTTTGGGGTCCAAAATGGCCAAAAAGTCATATGTTAGCATGTTGGTTTTTTTCAGAGATTTGACCCAAGGAAACATGCTTATAAGTACATTTTGAAGTCAAATATGATCAAATGGTCTGCACCAGCATGTTCTCCTGCCTTGAAAGGTCCCAAAACGTCACTTTTGAGGACATTTTTGTTGGGGTCCAAAATGGCCAAAATGTCATAAGTTAGCATGTTGGTTTTTTCAGAGATTTGACCCAAGGAAAAATGGTTAAGAGTCCATTTTTATGTCAAATCTGACCAAACCTTCTCCACCAGCACGTTCGTCGTCCTGAAAATGTCCCAAAAAGTCATTTTTGAGCAGATTTTTGTTGGGGTCCAAAATGGCCAAAAAGTCATATGTTAGCATGTTGGTTTTTTCAGAGATTTGACCCAAGGAAAAATGCTTATAAATACATTTTTAAGTTAAATATGATGACATGGTCTCCACCAACATGTTTTCCAACCTTCAAGGGTCCCAATAAATCTCATTTGAGCACATTTTTGTTGGGGTCCAAAATGGCCAAAAAGTCATATGTTAGCATGTTGGTCTTGTCAAAGATTTGACCCACTGAGAAATGCTTATAAATCCATTTTTAAGTCAAATATGATCAAATGGTCTGCAACAGCGTGTTTTCCTGCCTGAAAAGGTCCCAACAAGTCACTTTTGAGCACATTTTGTTGGGGTCCAAAATGGCCAAAAAGTCATATGTTAGCATGTTGGTTTTTTCAGAGATTTGACCCAAGGAAAAAATGGATAAGAGTCCATTTTTAAGTCAAATCTGACCAAACCTTCTCCACCAGCATGTTCGTCGTCCTGAAAATGTCCCAAAAAGTCACTTTTGAACACATTTTAGTTGGGTCCAAAATGGCCAAAAAGTCATATGTTAGCATGTTGGTTTTTTCAAAGATATGACCCAAGGAAAAATGCTTATAAGTCCATTTTTGAGTCAAGTATGACCAAACCTTCTCCACCAGCACGTTCTCCATCCTGAAATTTCCCAAAAAGTCACTTTTGAGCACATTTTTGTTGGGGTCCAAAATGGCCAAAAAGTCATATGTTAGCATGTTGGTTTTTTCAGAGATTTGACCCAAGGAAAAAATGGATAAGAGTCCATTTTTAAGTCAAATCTAACCAAACCTTCTCCACCAGCATGTTCGTCGTCCTGAAAATGTCCCAAAAAGTCACTTTTGAACACATTTTAGTTGGGTCCAAAATGGCCAAAAAGTCATATCTTAGCATGTTGGTTTTTTCAAAGATATGACCCAAGGAAAAATGCTCATAAGTACATTTTTAAGACAAATCGGACCAAACCTTCTGCACCAGCACGTTCTCCGTCCTGAAAATGTCCCAAAATGTCACTTTTGAGGACATTTTTGTTGGGGTCCAAAATGGCCAAAATGTCATAAGTTAGCATGTTGGTTTTTTCAGAGATTTGACCCAAGGAAAAATGGTTAAGAGTCCATTTTTATGTCAAATCTGACCAAACCTTCTCCACCAGCACGTTCGTCGTCCTGAAAATGTCCCAAAAAGTCATTTTTGAGCAGATTTTTGTTGGGATCCAAAATGGCCAAAAAGTCATATGTTAGCATGTTGGTTTTTTCAGAGATTTGACCCAAGGAAAAATGCTTATAAATACATTTTTTAAGTTAAATATGATGAAATGGTCTCCACCAACATGTTTTCCAACCTTCAAGGGTCCCAATAAGTCTCATTTGAGCACATTTTTGTTGGGGTCCAAAATGGCCAAAAAGTCATATGTAAGCATGTTGGTTTTTTCAGAGATTTGACCAGAGGAAAAATGCTTATAAGTCCATTTTTAAGTCAAATATGATCAAATGGTCTGCACCAGCATGTTCTCCTGCCTTTAAAGGTCCCAACAAGTCACTTTTGAGCACATTTTTGTTGGGGTCCAAAATGGCCAAAAGTCATATGTAAGCATGTTGATTTTTTCAAAGATCTGACCCAAGGAAAAATGCTTATAAGTCCATTTTTGAGTCAAGTATGACCAAACCTTCTCCACCAGCACGTTCTCCATCCTGAAATTTCCCAAAAAAGTCACTTTTGAGCACATTTTTGTTGGGGTCCAAAATGGCCAAAAACTCATATGTTAGCATGTTGGTTTTTTAAAAGATATGACCCAAGGAAAAATGCTCATAAGTACATTTTTAAGACAAATCGGACCAAACCTTCTGCAACAGCACGTTCTCCGTCCTGAAAATGTCCCAAAATGTCACTTTTGAGCACATTTTGGTTGGGGTCCAAAATGGCCAAAAAGTCATATGTTAGCATGTTGGTTTTTTTTAGAGATCTGACTGAAGGAAAAATGCTTATAAGTACATTTTTGAGTAAAATATGACCAAATCTTCTCAACCAGCATGTTCTCCATCCTGAAAATGTCCCAAAAAGTCTCTTTTGAGCACATTTTTGTTGGGGTCCAACATGGCCAAAAAGTCATATGTTAGCATGTTGTTTTTTTTTCATAGATCTGACCCAAGGAAAAATGCTCATAAGTACATTTTTAAGACAAATCAGACCAAACCTTCTGCACCAGCATGTTCTCCGTCCTGAAAATGTCCCAAAAAGTCACTTTTGAGCAGATTTTTGTTGGGGTCCAAAATGGCCAAAAAGTCATATGTTAGCCTGTTGATTTTTTTTAAAGCTCTGGCCCAAGGAAAAATGCTCATAAGTACATTTTTAAGTCAAGTATGATCAAACCTTCTCCACCAGCACGTTCTCCATCCTGAAAATGACCCAAAAAGTCACTTTTGAGCACATTTTAGTTGGGGTCCAAAATGGCTAAAAAGTCATATGTTAGCATGTTGGTTGTTTCAGAGATTCGTCAGCAGGAAAAATACTTATAGGTACATTTTTAAGTCAAATATGATCAAATGGTCTGCATCAGCACGTTCTCCTGCCTGAAAATGTCCCATAAAGCCACTTTTGAGCAGATTTTTGTTGGGGTGCAAAATGGCCAAAAAGTCATATGTTAGCATGTTGGGTTTTTTTTAGAGATCTGACTGAACGAAAAATGCTTATAAGTACATTTTTGAGTCAAATATGACCAAATCTTCTGAACCAGCATGTTCTCCTGCCTGAAAATGTCCCAAAAAGTCACTTTTGAGCACATTTTTGTTGGGGTCCAAAATGGCCAAAAAGTCACATGTTAGCATGTTGGTTTTTTCAGAGATTTGACCCAAGGAAAAATGCTTATAAGTACATTTTTAAGTCAAATTTCACCTAACCTCCTGCACCGGCACATTCTCCTGCTTGAAAAGGTCCCAAAAAGTCACTTTTGAGCACATTTTTGTTGGACTTCAAATGTGGCCAAAAAGTCATATGTTAGCATGTTGGTTTTTTTCAAAGATCTTACCCAAGGAAAAATGCGTATAAGTACATTTCTAAGTCAAGTATGACCAAACCATCTCCACCAGCATGTTTTCCTGCCTTGAAAGGTCCCAAAAAGTCACTTTTGAACACATTTTAGTTGGGTCCAAAATGGCCAAAAAGTCATATGTTAGCATGTTGGTTTTTTTAGAGATCTGACTGAAGGAAAAATACTTATAAGTACATTTTTAAGTCAAATATGATCAAATGGTCTGCATCAGCACGTTCTCCTGCCTGAAAATGTCCCAAAAAGCCACTTTTGAGCAGATTTTTGTTGGGGTCCAAAATGGCCAAAAAGTCATATGTTAGCATGTTGTTTTTCTTTCATAGATCTGACCCAAGGAAAAATGCTTATGAGTACATTTTTGAGTCAAATATGACTAAATCTTCTGAACCAGCATGTTCTCCTGCCTGAAAAGGTCCCAAAAAGTCACATTTGAACACATTTTAGTTGGGTCCATAATGGCCAAAAAGTCATATGTTAGCCTGTTGATTTTTTTTTTAAAGCTCTGACCCAAGGAAAAATGCTTATAAGTAAATTTTTAAGTCAAGTATGACCAAACCTTCTCCACCAGCATGTTCTCCATCCTGAAAATGTCCCAAAAAGTCACTTTTGAGCACATTTTTGTTGGAGTCCAAAATGGCCAAAAAGTCCATATGTTAGCCTGTTGGTTTTTTCAGAGATTCGTCTCAAGGAAAAATGCTCATAAGTACATTTTTAAGTCAAAAATGATCAAATGGTCTGCACCAGCACATTCTTCGTCCTGACAATGTACCAAAAAGTCACTTTTGAGCAGATTTTTGTTGGGGTCCAAAATGGCCACAAAGTCATATGTTAGCATGTTGATTTTTTTTAAAGCTCTGACCCAAGGAAAAATGCTTATAAGTAAATTTTTAAGTCAAGTATGACCAAACCTTCTCCACCAGCACGTTCTCCATCCTGAAAATGTCCCAAAAAGTCACTTTTGAGCAAATTTTTTTTGGGGTCCAAAATGGCCAAAAAAGTCATATGTTAGCATGTTGGTCTTGTCAAAGATTTGACCCACCGAGAAAATGCTTATAAGTACATTTTTAAGTCAAATCTGATCGAACAGTCTGCACCAGCATGTTCTCTCTGCCTGAAAATGTCCCAAAAAGCCACTTTTGAGCACATTTTTTGTTGGGTGTCCAAAATGGCCAAAAAGTCATATGTTAGCATGTTGGTTCTTTCAGAGATTTGACCCAAGGGAAAAATGGTTAAGAGTCCATTTTTAAGTCAAATCTGACCAAAACCTTCTCCACCAGCACGTTCGTCGTCCTGAAAATGTCCCAAAAAGTCATTTTTGAGCAGATTTTTGTTGGGGTCCAAAATGGCCAAAAAGTCATATGTTAGCATGTTGGTCTTGTCAAAGATTTGACCCACTGAGAAATGCTTATAAGTACATTTTTAAGTCAAATCTGATCGAACAGTCTGCACCAGCATGTTCTCCTGCCTGAAAATGTCCCAAAAAGTCACTTTTGAGCAAATTTTTTTTGGGGTCCAAAATGGCCAAAAAGTCATATGTTAGCATGTTGGTTTTTTCAGAGATTTGACCCAAGGAAAAATGGTTAAGAGTCCATTTTTATGCCAAATCTGACCAAACCTTCTCCACCAGCACGTTCGTCGTCCTGAAAATGTCCCAAAAAGTCATTTTTGAGCAGATTTTTGTTGGGGTCCAAAATGGCCAAAAAGTCATATGTTAGCATGTTGGTCTTGTCAAAGATTTGACCCACTGAGAAATGCTTATAAGTACATTTTAAGTCAAATCTGATCGAACAGTCTGCACCAGCATGTTCTCCTGCCTGAAAATGTCCCAAAAAGCCACTTTTGAGCACATTTTTGTTGGGGTCCAAAATGGCCAAAAAGTCATATGTTAGCATGTTTTTTTTTTCAGAGATTTGACCCAAGGAAAAATGCTTATAAGTACATTTTTAAGTCAAATTTCACCAAACCTCCTGCACCGGCACATTCTCCTGCTTGAAAAGGTCCCAAAAAGTCACTTTTGAGCACATTTTTGTTGGGGTCCAAAATGGCCAAAAAGTCATATGTTAGCATGTTGTTTTTTTCAGAGATCTGACCCAAGGAAAATGCTTATAAGTACATTTCTATGTCAAGTATGACCAAACCATCTCCACCAGCATGTTTTCCTGCCTTGAAAGGTCCCAAAAAGTCACTTTTGAACACATTTTAGTTGGGTCCAAAATGGCCAAAAAGTCATATGTTAGCATGTTGTTTTTCTTTCATAGATCTGACCCAAGGAAAAATGCTTATGAGTACATTTTTGAGTCAAATATGACCAAATCTTCTGAACCAGCATGTTCTCCTGCCTAAAAAGGTCCCAAAAAGTCACTTTTGAGCAGATTTTTGTTGAGTCCAACATTGCCAGAAAGTCTATGTTAGCATGTTGGTTTTTTCAGAGATCTGACCCAAGGAAAAATGGTTAAGAGTCCATTTTTATGTCAAATCTGACCAAACCTTCTCCACCAGCAGGTTCTCTGTCCTGAAAAGATCACAAAAAGTCACTTTTGAACACATTTTTGTTGGGGTCCAAAATGGCCAAAAAGTCACATGTTAGCATGTTGGTTTTTTTCAGAGATTTGACCCAAGGAAAAATGCTTATAAGTACATTTTTAAGTCAAATTTCACCTAACCTCCTGCACCGGCACATTCTCCTGCTTGAAAAGGTCCCAAAAAGTCACTTTTGAGCACATTTTTGTTGGACTTCAAATGTGGCCAAAAAGTCATATGTTAGCATGTTGGTTTTTTCAAAGATCTTACCCAAGGAAAAATGCGTATAAGTACATTTCTAAGTCAAGTATGACCAAACCTTCTCCACCAGCATGTTTTCCTGCCTTGAAAGGTCCCAAAAAGTCACTTTTGAACACATTTGAGTTGGGTCCAAAATAGCCAAAAAGTCATATGTTAGCATGTTGGTTTTTTTAGAGATCTGACTGAAGGAAAAATACTTAAAAGTACATTTTTGAGTAAAATATGATCAAATGGTCTGCATCAGCACGTTCTCCTGCCTGAAAATGTCCCAAAAAGCCACTTTTGAGCACATTTTTGTTGGGGGTCCAAAATGGCCAAAAAGTCAATATGTTAGCATGTTGGTTTTTTCAGAGATCTGACCCAAGGAAAAATGCTTATGAGTACATTTTTGAGTCAAATATGACTAAATCTTCTGAACCAGCATGTTCTCCTGCCTGAAAAGGTCCCAAAAAGTCACATTTGAACACATTTTAGTTGGGTCCATAATGGCCAAAAAGTCATATGTTAGCCTGTTGATTTTTTTTTAAAGCTCTGACCCAAGGAAAAATGCTTATAAGTAAATTTTTAAGTCAAGTATGACCAAACCTTCTCCACCAGCATGTTCTCCATCCTGAAAATGTCCCAAAAAGTCACTTTTGAGCACATTTTTGTTGGAGTCCAAAATGGCCAAAAAGTCATATGTTAGCCTGTTGGTTTTTTCAGAGATTCGTCCCAAGGAAAAATGCTCATAAGTACATTTTTAAGTCAAAAATGATCAAATGGTCTGCACCAGCACGTTCTTCGTCCTGACAATGTACCAAAAAGTCACTTTTGAGCAGATTTTTGTTGGGGTCCAAAATGGCCACAAAGTCATATGTTAGCATGTTGATTTTTTTTAAAGCTCTGACCCAAGGAAAAATGCTTATAAGTAAATTTTTAAGTCAAGTATGACCAAACCTTCTCCACCAGCACGTTCTCCATCCTGAAAATGTCCCAAAAAGTCACTTTTGAGCAAATTTTTTTTGGGGTCCAAAATGGCCAAAAAGTCATATGTTAGCATGTTGGTCTTGTCAAAGATTTGACCCACCGAGAAATGCTTATAAGTACATTTTTAAGTCAAATCTGATCGAACAGTCTGCACCAGCATGTTCTCCTGCCTGAAAATGTCCCAAAAAGCCACTTTTGAGCACATTTTTGTTGGGGTCCAAAATGGCCAAAAAGTCATATGTTAGCATGTTGGTTCTTTCAGAGATTTGACCCAAGGAAAAATGGTTAAGAGTCCATTTTTATGTCAAATCTGACCAAACCTTCTCCACCAGCACGTTCGTCGTCCTGAAAATGTCCCAAAAAGTCATTTTTGAGCAGATTTTTGTTGGGGTCCAAAATGGCCAAAAAGTCATATGTTAGCATGTTGGTCTTGTCAAAGATTTGACCCACTGAGAAATGCTTATAAGTACATTTTTAAGTCAAATCTGATCGAACAGTCTGCACCAGCATGTTCTCCTGCCTGAAAATGTCCCAAAAAGCCACTTTTGAGCACATTTTTGTTGGGGTCCAAAATGGCCAAAAAGTCATATGTTAGCATGTTGGTTTTTTCAGAGATTTGACCCAAGGAAAAATGGTTAAGAGTCCATTTTTATGTCAAATCTGACCAAACCTTCTCCACCAGCACGTTCGTCGTCCTGAAAATGTCCCAAAAAGTCATTTTTGAGCAGATTTTTGTTGGGGTCCAAAATGGCCAAAAAGTCATATGTTAGCATGTTGGTCTTGTCAAAGATTTGACCCACTGAGAAATGCTTATAAGTACATTTTTAAGTCAAATCTGATCGAACAGTCTGCACCAGCATGTTCTCCTGCCTGAAAATGTCCCAAAAAGCCACTTTTGAGCACATTTTTGTTGGGGTCCAAAATGGCCAAAAAGTCATATGTTAGCATGTTGTTTTTTTCAGAGATTTGACCCAAGGAAAAATGCTTAAAAGTACATTTTTAAGTCAAATTTCACCAAACCTCCTGCACCGGCACATTCTCCTGCTTGAAAAGGTCCCAAAAAGTCCCTTTTGAGCACATTTTTGTTGGACTTCAAATGTGGCCAAAAAGTCATATGTTAGCATGTTGTTTTTTTCAGAGATCTGATCCAAGGAAAAATGCGTATAAGTACATTTCTAAGTCAAGTATGACCAAACCTTCTCCACCAGCATGTTTTCCTGCCTTGAAAGGTCCCAAAAAGTCACTTTTGAACACATTTTAGTTGGGTCCAAAATGGCCAAAAAGTCATATGTTAGCATGTTGTTTTTCTTTCATAGATCTGACCCAAGGAAAAATGCTTATGAGTACATTTTTGAGTCAAATATGACCAAATCTTCTGAACCAGCATGTTCTCCTGCCTAAAAAGGTCCCAAAAAGTCACTTTTGAGCAGATTTTTGTTGAGTCCAACATTGCCAGAAAGTCTATGTTAGCATGTTGGTTTTTTCAGAGATCTGACCCAAGGAAAAATGCTTAAAAGTACATTTTCAAGAGAAATCGGACCAAACCTTCTACACCAGCAGGTTCTCTGTCCTGAAAAGATCACAAAAAGTCACTTTTGAACACATTTTTGTTGGGGTCCAAAATGGCCAAAAAGTCACATGTTAGCATGTTGGTTTTTTCAGAGATTTGACCCAAGGAAAAATGCTTATAAGTACATTTTTAAGTCAAATCTCATCAAACCTCTTGCACCGGCACATTCTCCTACTTGAAAAGGTCCCAAAAAGTCACTTTTGAGCAGATTTTTGTTGAGTCCAACATTGCCAGAAAGTCTATGTTAGCATTTTGGTCTTTTCAAAGATCTGACCCAAGGAAAAATAGTCATAAGTCAAATATGATGCCTGTTTTACTGCCTGAAAAGGTCCCAAAAAGTCACTTTTGAACACATTTTTTGTCGGGGACCAAAGTGGCCAAAAAGTCATATGTTAGCATGTTGGTTTTGTCAATGATCTGACCCAAGGAAAAATGCTTGTAAGTCCATTCCTAAGTCCAAAATGACCAAACCGTCTCCACCAGCATGATCTCTTGCCTGAAAAGGTCCCAAAAAGTCACTTTTGAGCACATTTTTTTCCGTAGTCCGAAGTGGCCAAAAAGTCATTTGTTAGCATGTTGATTTTTTTCAAAGATCTGATATGAGGGAAAAAATGCTCATAAGTCAATTTTTAAATCAAATATCACCAAACAGTCTGCACCAGCATGTTTTCCTACTAGAACACGTCACAAAAAGTCACTTTTGAGCATATTTTTGTTGGGGTCTGAAGTGGCCAAAAAGTCATATGTTAGGATGATTGTTTTTTTCAAAGATCTGACCGGAGGGAAAAATGCTTAGAAGTCCACTTTTAAGTCAAATACCACCAAACCTTCTGCACCGGCATGTTTTCCTGCCTCAAAACATCCCAAAAAGTCACTTTTGAGCAGATTTTTTGTCGGGTCCAACCTGGCCAAAAAGTCATATGTTAGCATGTTGATTTTTTCAAAAGATCTGGCCCAAGGAAAAATGCTTACAAGTCCATTTTTAAGTCAAACATGACCAAACGGTTTGCACCAGCATGTTCTCCTGCCTGAAAATGTCCCAAAAAGTCACTTTTGAGCATATTTGTGTCCGAAGTGGCAAAATATGTTAACATGTTAGACCCCACCCCAAGTTGTAGCCACTGCTATCAGTGGCGTGTAAATCGGCATGAAAGGGTGTGAATGTGTTAGCTGATACTGATGGATCACTAACATAGAAACTCCAACCATCAGAGAGAATGGCTGTGAACTGACAGATGTGACCTTCGTGACCTTAGAGTAGTCATAGACTAGAAAAGCGCTATAGTAGCTCAAGTCCATTCAGTACATGTGGACCCAGGCCATCAGATGCATTCCTTTGCTTAAAGCTGACACATGTAGCGTTAAAAAAGACAGTCAAGGCCAACGCTGTGACAAAAGCGTCTTTATTTTAGCTTGATTAAATGGTAATGATACAAACCTCAAATCAAACATTATGAACAGAATAACAAAAAGAAAATGGCACAACTAATAAGAAACAAATGAAGACAAAAATACCCACTATACATTTAAGTATGTACAACTTTGATAAATAAAGCAATACTGTCTAGAATTACGATTGTTTTGCATTTTTGCTTATTCATCTAGGAATAGTGTGCCGAGAGGAGCGGAGAGGCAGGGAGCGAGGAGAACAATGAGGAGGCACACAGAGGAAGACAGACAACTGTTGACCAGAGTAGAAAAAATGACTGCTTGATTCTGAATTTGCAAAAATTGTACCTTTACGTGGTTTTTGCTGTTTGGCAAGTGTCACTTCACTGCGTCAGTAAAGGCAGCCATTCCTCCCTCTGTACGGCCGTCTTATATCCAGTAGTTCTGTTCATTTCACATCACTCTTTGGATCCTGAGACAGGGGTCGACCCATTCTGCTACAAACAAAGCTTCAATGTATTTCTGTGTGCTGCTTTAAAGCTTCAAAAACAACATGTATGTTGTATACACAACAACCTGAAACAGCCAGGACTGTACATGATCATTGAGGTTAGACTGGAGGAATGAAATGTGATTGTTTTTTCCAGTAAAAAGGAACTGGCGTGAACAAAGAAAACATTTCTGTGTTAAAGGCAGGAAAACGATTAATATAGGGGAAGAGAAACAATGTCGCTAACCAGCAGCTTTTCTCATCACATTTCATCTGGACATCCAGGCACAGTGCAGCACTAACAACTTAAAATCAGATATGTGTCAGAAAAGGGGGCAAGGCAATGGTTCTCAACTGGTGAGTCAGGGACTATAAGTCGGTCACAGAGCTGATTTCAATGAGTTGGTATATGTATCTAGAAAAATGTAGTAAAAAGTCTGCAACGTGCAGGAGCTGCAAGTGGGTATAAATCCAGACTAGTGCAATCCACATTGTACTCTGATTTAGATTCACAGAAAAAATAATGCAGTGATAACAATGCAGGTTAGCCTAAATCTGACATAAACAAACACCACAGCAGCTTTTGTAATAGATGAAAACACATGGCGAGAATTAAAGCAAATTGTGGATTAACTTCAATAACCTGGAAAGCAGTTTACTTTAATCTGCAACCGACACAGAGGTGATTAGAAACAGGGATTTGCAGTCATTTTGCTGTTAATTCAACCCTTCTCATACCATTGAAATACAGAATAAACTGAATTATTAAAAAAGTTTGTAATTAGCACTGAACGCTACAGTTTCACACATGAATTGTCCCATGATAAAGAGAAAAATCCAACTATTTTCCAGTGATCTTCACTTACTTATCTCCTTTGTTTTAGGAAAAAACAGTTTTCCCATTATGACATATTAATTTACTAAAATCTATCCAAAATAACTATTTTTATTTCACATTATTAAAGGGAGTATTATAAATTGTAGGCATGCCTGTCCCTGACAGGGCTTCTGTAAATCTAAACTTTTTTGTTTTGCTTGTTTTGTCTCTTTACTTTATCTCATGTTCTTTTCTATCTAAAGCAGGAGTCACAAAGCCACAGAAACAGACTGGAACCGGGCCATACACATTTCAGTGTTATAGTTTCATTAGTCAGGGATGCAGCATAACACTGACACAATATCCGTATCAGCAGATAACAGCTAAAATGTGATTGTTGATGTCAGCAGGTATGAACATTTCTGTTGCTCTATACAGACAATATAATGGCCCTAAATTTCAACTACGTATATGTTCCATGCATCAGCTATAATATCAGAAGTATGTATGAATGTACCAAAATGTACTAAATAATCTGTCTTTAACAAAAAAAAACTCCCACATAACACTGTATCATTCATAAAAGAATTAAATGTTTTTTTTCCTGATATACATGTATAACCAACAAATATATAGTAGAGCCCTTGTGCTCTTGACAGAAAATATGTATAAGTTGGTGTTTATGAAAATCAGTTTAGAAATATCAGCATATCGTTGCTGTAGGGCACAAACCTTGTATCTCCTTTGATTTTTTTTTCCTCATAACAGTGCTATCCGTCACCTTTCTTGTTGGTTAGGGGGTTTCATAAACTTTTAACCTAATTAAGGTACAAAAAACCATCTGTTATCAGAAAAAGTACAATATTCATCCGTTCAGCAGAAGAACTTTTTTTATTTTCTGTGAAGCAACAATTTTGGAGATAGAAGGTTTGTGCCCAACAGTTACAATA